>JAKOGI010001385.1:0-247636 GCA_029747015.1 Carnegiea gigantea
AAATTCAAGCGCTACTGGGTGTATCCCTTTGAGGCGTGGCATGAGTTTGTAATGAAAAAAAAAAATAATGGAAAAGAAAAACAAGTGGGGAAGAAAAGAGTTGGAAATGACAAGTACCCCTTTGAGGCATGCACTACTGGGTGTTACCCTTTGAGGCAATACTGCTACTGGGGAAGCCTGCTTTCCATGCTAGCCATTCGAAAAGGGAGCTTGTGTCAATTGCGTGGGATTGAGTTTGGTTTTGGTAGGCTTAGTTTCAGGGTGATGATACACTTGCACACAGGCACCAGGATGGATTCATTATTTTCATGCGTTGTGGGGTGAAAAGCTGATATCTGAATGCCATTTTTTGGGATGATGTGTCCTGAAATGCATATAACGCTTGTGTACAGACTAATACTTGAGCTACTAGGGGATCTTGGTTGATCCGAACGTGTACAGTTCACCCGGATGTATATATTTTGTTTTGTCATTTTCATTTTTCGATTTTGTTTTCTCTTTTCTTTGTTTTCCCTTTTTGAGATTTTGTGGGTATATCTTCTGCAAACCCTCACGAGCCCTTACTCGTCCACTTGGGGTGACCAAGGGGTTTAAAGGGCTTGTTGCATACGCTAAATGCAACCGTAATTCCTACGAAAGTGAGTTAGTTGTTTACTTTAGTTTTTCTTTTATTTTGCTCGAGGACGAGCAAAAGATAGGTGTGGGGGGGTGTTGAGCGGTAAATTTACCTATTTTACGTGCTTCTTTCACCCACTTTTAGCTCGTATAATAACTTAATTCTTAGGATTTTACCTTGTTTTATTTATGTTTTGTAGGAAATAACTCCAAATCAAGCAAACGTCGCAGAAAGGGAAGAAGATGGGACAAAACGATGAAAATCAGCGAAAACAGGCGAAAAACAGCAGTGCACGGCCATCCTGCAGGGAAGCACGACCGTGCACCGGTGGCCGAAGCCACGCACGGCCAGCACGGCCAGGCGCACGGCCGTGCGTTCTGGCCGTGCGTGGTGGCGCACGGGAGGCCGTGCGTGGTGGCACGGCCGTGTGTCGGGCCTGCGTTCGCGATATAACCCCTTTTTGCCAGTTTGTTCGGGGAGTTCGTTCGGGGTTTCTCCTTGGGCGATTTTCTAGGTTAGTTTAGGTTAGATTTATCCAATAAAAACCTCAATAGGAGGATTAGATTAGGATCTCAGTTGTTTGTATTTTGGGATTCTTGCTTGTGGATTTCAAGTTCTTCAATCAGTTCAAGCATAAGTTTCCCTCTTCCTTTTCTCTATTTATTTCATTGTTCTTGTTTATGTTTTGTTAGTTTTAATTCTTGTATTTGATTTGCCTAAGTTTATATGTTTGATTTTCATTGTTGATTCATGTTATCTAGTTGTTTGAATTCGTTTTATTTCATTGCCTTTGTTTCGTTCTTCGTGTTCATGTTCTTATTTGTTAGTTCAGGTTTTCATTCGTTTTTGATGATTAGTTGTTAGATTGTGTTGGCTTGGATTGTGATTAGCCTCTTGATGGCTAATTGATCTTGTACTAGGCCTAACCATACCCAATCTATGCCTAGAACTTAGAGTTTTCCTTCACGCCTGACAAGTGTTCGATGAAATGCCTGAGAGGGTTTTCATCCATATTTTTGGGCGATTGACTTATGCTGAGAGGTGAGGTCAATTTGCCAGTGTGGGAGAGGGAATGGCCGAGTTCGGGACACGAAAGTAGTATCCGAATCGAGCTAGGTCCGGGGTTGCTAGTTTTGTGGTCTAATTAGCCTAACCCCACGAAAGTAGGTGGTTACACGAGTTAGACTAGCTCATGACCCTTGAGAGAGGGCTTGGGGGGTCTTTGATGGTGCAACCGACCATCTCTTGTTCATGGTGTGGTTCGGGTAGGTTAGGACCTGTCTTGATTAGTTGGTTCATCACTTGGTGAAATCACAACTCCAAGTCGTTTGCTTCTGTATTTGTAGCGTAGTTTAGTTTCCCCTTCTCACCCTTCGATCCTGCCTAGCTTGAGACGCTCTAGTGAACTCTGGTAGTTGGAAACCCAATTCCCTGTGGACGACACCCCAAGTACTCAATGACATACCTTGCACTTGGGGTTTATAAATATTAAAACTCTGTTTTTCTCGCAACAAGTTTTTGGCGCCGTTGCCGGGGAGTTGACGTTTTTCAATATTGGGGTTTACTTGAGCATTCGAGACTAGGCTTTTAGAAAATCCAAAAAAATTTAAAAAAATAAAAAAATAAAAAAAATAAAAAAAATTTTCTGTGGCAATTTTCCATTTTCCCCAATGTGAGCAAGAATTATTTTACCGTTATTGGGATCGTTTACATGCTTATCTTGCTCAATGTGTTTCTTGTGGATGTTTATATGGGAAATGAGAAATATTGCATGTTGTTGATGAGGGTGTGAATTGTGAGACCCATGCTCTTTTTGAGCATTGGGATTTTTATGCTAGAAATGTCGAAGAAGCATGGGATTTTCTTAATTGGCTGGCTCAGGATACTTATGAATTTGATATTAGCTGTGCTAATTCTTATAACCCAGTCCCTTGCATCCCTGATTATGCCCCTCCTTTGTGTAAAACTTGTCATTGTTCTGATCATGACAACACTTCTTGTCCTTATTATATTTCTGATGATAGCCTTGCTAGAATTAGTAGTATGATAGAGACAATGAAAAGGCAACAAGCTGAGTTTGAAAATAAAATGCGGGAGTTTGACCTATCACATAAGACCAACCTTAGGTTTAGTTCTCCTAAACATGATGTTTGTTTGTGTGATGATGGTGCGTCTTTTACTTCCCTAGAATCGGGACTAGAGACAGTACTTGACCCTTCCCTAACTGCTCCATCCCTTGTTGCTCCACCCTCACCTAGTGCCCTTAGGGACAACACTACGTTTAACATGACCTTGCCTGATCCACCTCTCCCTTTAACTCAGTCGACGGAGTTCGAGGTAGGTGAGACCTTTACTGTTAACGCGAGTGTTGATGAGGATGATGTTTGTTATGATTCAGACAATGATCTTATTGGGGTGCATGATTCTGATGCGGCTCCTGTAGGGAGGTCTTATGGGGATGTTGTGATTGCTATGCCAGCTAGTCATAACCTTGTTGAGAATGTATCTCCTGGCCACCTTGATACACCCCATGTTCCCCCTTCAGGTTCACCACCCTCCTCTTCCCCTGAGCACCATAATTTGTCACTCGTTGCATGTCATGATATACTTGAGGGGAATGAGATAGACTATATGGACTTCCTAGGTACCTTCAGAGGGTATGACCCCTCCCTTGATCCTTATAGCTTGTACCTAGGGAGCATGCCTGCGAAAATCATGTTAACTACTGCATTTGATTTCTTTACTAATTTTTCAAAGGCATTCCATAAATTTAGGAGAGCACTTACCATTATTTCTGCATTCCTATTTAAGTGCTCTTACTTACACTCATCTGAGTTGCAGGCTCAGGTGTTTGATAAACTTCTGCGAGCGTTGACGGCATCTGAGTTGGTGATGCGCGTCCTGAACGCCGCCGAGGAGTGGCTGATGCTCCTCGCGCTTCCCTAACCTCGTCCTAGCGAGGTGTAGCTCGGGTACATTCAGTACCCGACCTGGTATACTCGTTCTCACTCTTCTCCCCCCTTCTTTTTCTTTTTCTTTTTCTTTTCTTTCTTTTTGTTTTTATTTAGTTGTGGATATTAGGATTGTGTTTTTGGTTGGTGATCATCTTGTGGTGAAATGTGGATGTTGCTGAGCCGTTGTTGGCTGTGATCATCATTTTTGTGTTTCTGTGTTTTTTTTTATTGTGTTGTGATTGGTGGTGTTGTTGGCTTGGTATATATTTCTTGTTGGTGGTGCTAGTTTGGTATATATGTGTGATCTTGTTTTTGATTAGGCGAGATTGTGTTTTTGGGAGAGTGTGTTAGCTTGTGTATATATTTGTCGATTTTGTATGTCTTGTGTTTGTTTTTGTTTTCTTTATTTTTGTGTGTTGGTGATGACTCATGGCTCCCAATGAGGACATTGTGAGATTTCGGTGTGGGAGTGGGTCATCTCCCCTTTTCTTTTTATTTTTGTGAAAATTTTTCATTTTTGTGTAAATTTTTCAATTTTTCTCTTTTTTGTATAAATTTTTCTTTTCCTTTTGAATTTAGGGGAGTTTTGTACTATTTAGATCAGTCTTAATCTCCGGTACCTTGACTATTAGCTCGTATATAAGTATAATGTGCATGATAAAGGTTCATCCCCAATCTGTCGTTTTAGGTCTTAGTTCTAACCCCAACGGTCCATTGTAATTTTGTAATTCAGTCCTGATTTATGTATTATCATCATCCTACATTCTTAGTCTTCCATGATTGACTCCCCCACTTGTCTACTGCATAGCTCCCTTTATATGTGCTGGCACCCCCATTTTCTAAAACAAAAGCAAAAACAAACAAATTCAAGCGCTACTGGGTGTATCCCTTTGAAGCGTGGCATGAGTTTGTAATGAAAAAAAATAATGGAAAAGAAAAACAAGTGGGGAAGAAAAGAGTTGGAAATGACAAGTACCCCTTTGAGGCATGCGCTACTGGGTGTTCCCCTTTGAGGCAATACTGCTACTGGGGAAACTTGCTTTCCAGGCTAGCCATTCGAAAAGGTAGCTTGTGTCAGCTGCGTGGGATTGAGTTTGATTTTGGTGGGCTTAGTTTCAGGGTGATGATACACTTGCACACAGGCACCAGGATGGATTCATTATTTTCATGCGTTGTGGGGTGAAAAGCTGATATCTGAATGTCATTCTTTGGGATGATGTGTCCTGAAATGCATATAATGCTTGTGTACAGACTGATACTTGAGTTACTAGGGGGTTTTGGTTGATCCGAACGTGTACAGTTCACCCGGATGTATATATTTTGTTTTGTCATTTTCATTTTTCGATTTTGTTTTCCCTTTTCTTTGTTTTCCCTTTTTGAGATTTTGTGGGTATATCTTCTGCAAACCCTCACGAGACCTTACTCATCCACTTGGGGTGACCAAGGGGTTTAAAGGGCTTGTTGCATACGCTAAATGCAACCGTGATTTCTACGAAAGTGAGTTAGTTGTTTACCTTAGTTTTTCTTTTATTTTGCTCGAGGACGAGCAAAAGATAGGTGTGGGGGTGTGTTGAGCGGTAAATTTACCTATTTTACGTGCTTCTTTCACCCACTTTTAGCTCGTATAATAACTTAATTCTTAGAATTTTACCTTGTTTTATTTATGTTTTGTAGAAAATAACTCCAAATCAAGCAAACGTCGCAGAAAGGGACGAAGATGGGACAAAACGATGAAAATCAGCGAAAACAGACGAAAAACAGCAGTGCACGGCCATCCTGCAGGGAGGCACGACCGTGCACCGGTGGCCGAAGCCACGCACGGCCAGCACGGCCAGGCGCACGGCCGTGCGTTCTGGCCGTGCGTGGTGGCGCACGGGCGGCCGTGCGTGGTGGCGCACGGGCGGCCGTGCGTCGGGCCTGCGTTCGCGATATAACCCCTTTTTGCCAGTTTGTTCAGGGGGTTCGTTCGGGGTTTCTCCTTGGGCGATTTTCTAGGTTAGTTTAGGTTAGGTTTATCCAATAAAAACCTCAATAGGAGGATTAGATTAGGATTGTAGTTGGTATTTTGGGATTCAAGCTTGTGGATTTCAAGTTCTACAATCAATTCAAGCATAAGTTTCCCTCTTCTTTCTCTTTTTATTTCATCGTTGTTCTTATTTATATTTTGTTGTTTTAATTCTTGTAATTGCTTTGTTTGGTTTATATGTTTAGTTTTTGTCGTTAATTCATGTTGTTTAGCTGTTTAGATTCGTTTTATTTCATTGCCTTTGTTTCGTTCTTCATGTTCATGTTCTTATTTGTTAGTTTAGGTTTTCATTCGTTTTTGATGATTAGTTGTTAGATTTTGTTGGCTTGGATTGTGATTAGCCTCTTGATGGCTAATTGATCTTGTACTAGGCCTAGCCATTCCCAATCTATGCCTAGAACCTAGAGTTTTCCTTCACGCCCGCCAAGTGTTCGATGAAATGCCTGAGAGGTCTTTCATCCATATTATTGGGCGATTGACTTATGCTGAGAGGTGAGGTCAATTAGCTAGTGTGGGAGAGGGAATAGCCGAGTTCGGGACACGAAAGTAGTATCCGAATCGAGCTAGGTCCGGGGTTGCTAATTTTGTGGTCTAATTCGCCTAACCCCACGAAAGTAGGTGGTTTCACGAGTTAGACTAGCTCATGACCCTTGAGAGAGGGCTTAAGTAGTCTTTGATGGTGCAACCGACCATCTCTTGTTCATAGTGTGGTTCAGGTAGGTTAGGACTCGTCTTGGTTAGTTGGTTCATCCATTGGTAAAATCACAACTCCAAGTCGTTTGTTTCTGTGTTTATAACGTAGTTTAGTTCCCCCTTTTCACCCTTCGATCCTGCCTAGCTTGAGACGCTTTAGTGAACTCTGGTAGTTGGAAACCCAATTCCCTGTGGACGACACCCTAAGTACTCAACGACATACCTTGCACTTGGGGTTTATAAATATTAAAACTCTGTTTTTCTCGCAACAGGCAGCAAAAGCCAATATGCTGTTTACCCACGAATAGTGGGAGGTTGGACCAACACATATACAATCAGTTACTGGTATTATTGCTATGGCTGTAAGTTTCTTAAATCTTTTCCCTTAATTTTTAATTTAAATATGAAATACAGTGTCGCATGAGATTCTATTCTTCAATATCATACTAATAACATTAATTAATTTATAGACATTGTTTGTTAATTAGCGGATAATTAATCACTTAGTGACTAGCACAAATCATTACCTTGAAACCCCATTCAGAATATACAGAGTGTAAAGGGTTCAAATATATACAAATTTACTCGTTTTGTAACACTATTATGACAAAATACATCTAGGTCTGCCTAGATCCTGTAAAAATGGGACCAACACTAGGAGTTAATGTTGTTGTATTATGAAAAACCAAAGTACCGTTAGTTACTATGGTAACTGTATTGCAGGAAGGAATTGCAGTGGGAAGGAGTTTTGCTGTGTTTAAGAATTACAACATTGATGGGAGCAAAGAAATGATTGCCTTTGGCATGATGAACATTGCTGGATCCCTTACCTCTTGCCATCTTACCACGTACAGGTACACGAATTCCATGTATTAAAAGCAAAAGAGAAAAAAAATATCTGTGAATATATTTTTCAGTGTATGCTAATTGACACCGCATGTTCAGGTCCATTTTCGCGATCTGCGGTTAACTACAATGCAGGCTGTAAGACAGCGGTCTCAAATATAGTGATGTCAATTGCTGTTATGATCACATTGTTGTTTCTCACACCATTGTTCTACTACACCCCTCTTGTGGTCCTCTCTTCCATTATCATTGCCGCCATGCTCGGCCTCATCAACTACCAAGGGGCCATCCATATGTGGAAGATTGACAAGTTTGATTTCATCATTTGCATAAGTGCATACATTGGTGTGGTCTTTGGCAGTGTCGAAATTGGCTTAGTCATTGCGCTACCTGGTCATCTAATCCCTAGATCATTTAGGCTTCGCGAGTCAATCATTTTTATTTTATTTTTTTTGGAGTTGGGTATTTATAGACGAGTAAGTTTTGCTATATCTAACAGGTTTAGTATAAATGCAGGTTGCGTCGTCTATCTTAAGGGTATTGTTATTTGTGGCTAGACCCAGGACAAATGTGTTAGGACATGTACCGAACTCAATTTGTTATGGAAATGTTGATCAATATCCTTCTGCTCAAACTGTGCCCGGAGTTCTCATACATGACATCGGTGCTCCGATATACTTTGCCAATGCTGGCTACTTAAGAGAAAGGTAACATAATTAAGTGTGGGAATGGCCTTCTAATGATGTAATTGATATTGAGAACTAACAAGGTGTATGTTACTATGTTTTTTAGAATTACAAGGTAGACTGAGGAGGAGGAAGAAAGGTTGAAACAGGCAGGGGAGAGTAGCTTACAATATGTCATACTAAACATGGGAGGTAAGTCATAAACTCAAGGAATTGGAAGGCCCCGGGCACTCGATGTATATTAACGTACCCTTATGTATCCTTTATTATGCACGCTCAATCTGTAGAAGTAGATGTACAAACAGATTAGACTAGCTATACCAGCTATACCTGAGTCCAACTTATTTGTTAGCCACCACTATTTATGATTGATGTATTCACTGAGCGATAACAATATGCATTAATAAATTTGAAAATCAATGCTCGTAAAAATGGGAATTTTTGATGTGGCAGCGGTTGGATCCATTGACACAAGTGGAATAAGCATGCTAGAAGAGGTGAAGAAGATCATTGATAGAAGAGGTCTCAAGGTACATTTATTTTTTTCTTTCCAGTTTTTTGGAATCAATCTCTCCACTTACATGCATACATATAAAGATAAGACTGCTCACATTTGAATCTCCTAAGCCCATAAAAACGAGACTCACATTGACAGTTGATGTTTCATTTTCTTATATTAAAGCCTCCTCAACCTTTTTTTGTGAAACTGTAGCTTGCATTGGCAAACCCTGGGGGAGAAGTGATGAAGAAGCTGGACAGGTCAAAGTTCATAGAGTTGCTTGGCCAAGAATGGACATATTTGACCGTTGGAGAGGCAGTTGGAGCATGCAAATACATGCTTCACACATACAATCCAAAGCCATCTTCAACAAACAATGTCTAAATTATGAAATGCCTATATAAATTTTCGAGCTAGTTTAATTAGTTAAGTATTTCCGTTAGGAAGAATTTGTATTAAACACCAATCGCGGTCAAGTACATGGAAGAAGAGGGTTTGATTCTTGGAAGCTTTTTGTGCCTTCCAAAATCAATCAGTGCTGTAATTCTAAGCTAATTTGTAAAGCGTGCAATAGTGTATGTATTCTATGAATCATGAAGTTTTTATGAAAATTGTTGTAAGGATTTTACATAATGATGTTGAAATAAGACTGCTTCATGATTAGAAAGATTAAAAAAATTTTTAAAATAAACGATTGAAGAGATTGATCATAAGAGTTGATTATCACTTTTTGTTGAACTAATAGCCTCTTGCTGTTAATCTATTTAATTAGATAAAAGTGAGTTGAAAGCTTGAGGATATGTTTGTTTTCCAGTGTTTTGGAGGAGCTACTAGCGTGTTGGAGCAGATTAAAGTAGGTTGGAGCAGTTTGGAGTAGGTTTTACTTGCGTTTGCAGATAGAAGCAATTGGAGCAAGTCAGAGCATTCTGGAGCATTTTTGTAGCGATTCTTCAGATGTTGTGATTATCGATGATTATTGTGTAGAATATTTTACTTGTTTGTAACATTTGTTTATAATAAATTTACGAAAATAGTGCGACAGAAGAGCTGAATGTCATTGTAACACATTAGTAAACGCTATACCCCGCATAAGCATGACTAGCATCCCTGACCATATCATTATCCCCGACACCGTCTTCTAATTGAGGATCATCATTCATCGATGACCATGTTTGCAATTTTCAGGTTCAAGGAGTGCTGCCCATGATCCGTTTCTGGAAAAACAAGCCTGATAATTGAGGGTGTATAGATGTATATATGTTGTTAACATTGGAATAGACATATCAAATAGTAAAGTTAAATTACAAATTATTATTGGTATATTATATTTTAAAATCTACGCTTTAAAAATTATATATTACTTTATTACAAAGTAATGTCACAGTTCGGCAAAGTTTGAGCACGACTTAGTTAAATTCGGTTTAGTCAAAGCTCGGCTCGTGTTTGCACTCTACGTTTCTTATCGAGCGAAGCCCAATGAGGCCTCCACTCGCTCAAATAGACTCCTACCTTCTATTTTTTGTTCGAACATTTCAGAGCAGATTAGACAGATTGAAGCGGGTTAGAGCAGGTTGTAGTAAGTTTGACTAGAAGTTAGCAGGTACAAAATGATGAAAACGAAAAGGCCCTTAATGTTCGAGCATTTCTCCTTAGATTACATTTCAGTCATATTATACGTTAAATTTTATATTAGTTGGATTTTTAACACAATTGAGCAATGCATATAAGTCAAACGAAGTTTCAACCCAAAACCAATCGGCAATAGGTAGAGCAACTCACAAACTTCTATACATATTCAAACCTTTTAATTTTATCAATGTGGGATAAGCCTTACCTTCACAGTCTAATATTATACTTCCCATCTTCAAGGATTATATCTGTACGACTCATAAAAGATATAATTTATATTGTATTCGTACTCTTAGGACACAGTAACAACCCCTCTTTTGACCCCAAGACTTCACCCTATTACCACTTATCCCGTCCCAAAAAGCAGTCATTGCAAATATGTGGCCCATAACTTCAGTGTTGGGTCCATGGTCTAAGCGCTACATGAAAAAACATTTTGGAATATCCTTTGTCAAAAATATTTTGGATTTTTGTCTCCAAGCTAAAAACCCGAAGGCATGCAAATGGGATTTTAGTCCAAGTGCTACATTTTGAGTTTCACTTTTTTTTCATGTGAAAAAGACGGGAAATACGATGACTTACATTCTTGTCTATCTCCAACTCTATCATTCCACATGTTAGTCTGCTTGTATGATGACGTAGAGATTTGTTTTAAACACCCCTAAAAAGATAACATTTTACTTAAATTTCTGGCCAAGCAGCTCCTACAATATACGCATTCAGTATATCCATAACATTCTTAGGACTTGGGAGGAGAATCAAATAACACAATGCCTAATTCCTTAGTAGTTCCTGAATTTGGTAACTTGTCAGCGACCCGATTAACCTTTTGCTAACAACATCAAACCTTGACTTCCAAACCTTTCCTCTCAATGAGTTCCTAGCATTGTGTGGTAAGTGTTTTGTCTTTCATAAGTCAGGCTTTGGGAACATTTATGTACACATTAGTAATAATATTTAGCCTGCATTTTCTATTAAAAAAAGAAATATTTTGGATTTTCATTAGAAAAGGAACGTATGACTCGTGCTATCCCCGACGATATGAAATGTAATCTACTTTGGTTCAAACTGATTTTCTTGGTTTTTCTCGATTAATTACAATGATAAGCACATCCTTGAAGATTTACAAATTTTGAGTAATTGAATAACAAGTAATTGTTCGATTTATTAACCTCTTGTTTATATCTGGATTAATAAGAATTAAGAATGTACTTTCTCTCACTAGAATATTCAATGATGAAACCATGATTACACCAATTTCCTAAACCAAACACCTAAGAGTTCCCAGAGAAACCAGGGAACATATTATATATCACCTCAAGAAGTCCTAAATGATTGAAAAACATAGCACATGAACCCCATCTAAAAGTGCTCAATTGGAATCCTAACACAACAGGTGTGTACCAACCTCAATGGTCCATGGTAGGAGGGCGCACGCACCCACAAAAACAGGTCTTGCGCGAAGGGTCCGGTACCCATGACCGTACAGGTAGCCCCGAAGAAGGAGCCGGATGTTCCACTCGGGTGCCCCAGCCCCACCTTTGCCCACTTTGTTGTTGTCAAGCTTCACCAGTACAAAATGTATCCTCGGCAGTTCCAGTTGCTGCCTCCGTATCTTCGCTGACATCCTTTGTGCTTGTTATGAGCATTGCCTCCTCCTTCCGCTCCTTTCATCTGATACTGAATCAGCAGTAGATGCTGCATCAAAATATGGCAACTTTTCGATCTTCTTAATCAATTTCTGACCATAGTCAACGGAGCTTTAGAATTGTCTTCTCTGTTTCCACCTGTTGACCTTTAATACCATCATATTCAGCGGTACGGATGTTGAAAATGTACTGTGTGTGGGTTGAGACTTTGTTCCTTAACTTCTTTATTACAGTGAGAAGCATTTCTGAGATCTTAGGTCAGAAAGCTCTGAGTTTTGTTTGAGTTTTACTTTGTAATGTTGGAGGCAATTATCATTCATCTGCTTAACCTGATCATGATCTCAGCCATCCAACTTGAACAGGCCTGCTTGTTCTTTAGGCTTTATTACAGCTCACACAATCTTTTTCTCCCCCAATTTTTGGAAAAAAATAAAAATGGAAAAAACTGAACAATCACATCCAGCCTGTATGTCATCGTCCGATGCGGTGTAGCCACACCAATTAAGCCCTAGGATCAGAGCTCACTTACATGAGTCAGCCTTGTCAGGGCCACCCACTAGACCCACTGGCCGATGTGACTCTAGTTTAGAAGAAAGAACTGCATACTTTTGCTTAAATAGAGTCTCTGAATGCAATGCAATACTGGCCACTTACTTCGTTATAGTATTCAGTAATTTGTTTCTTCGGGAAATAGTAGACAGGTTGGTTCAGTTGACCCATATAATAATCGGATTAATTTATTATATGTTTTGCAAATAACTTAAATTTACGCAAAGACAAACAATAACATGCTTTCACATTAAAGTCGACTCAAGTCAACTTTGGATCAAAACTAGGCACTGTCATGTTGGGTTTGTACTTCGTTGTCTCAATAATTTTGAATTAATTCAATTCAAACTAAGTTATTGTGTCATACTAGGCTTTCCTAGCCATAGTTTCTTTGTACTACACGGAGTGGTAAGAAAATTAACCTAAACTCACTAGTACACATATAGATTATGCACTGAACATAACTAGAAATTGTCGTCTATCATCTGCTGCAGATTTTAAAGTCGGTTTCTCACGGCAGGATTAGAAATTTACTTCAGCGATGACTGAAAATTATTGTCTATTGTTTCACACTTTCACCATCTGTACTGTACTATCCATGGCAGGTCTCTCGGCACTTTGACTAAAACGCAAATCATATGCCTTGGTTGGCCTATAAAGGACTTCCATTGTGTTCAAGGGCTAGGCAAGTAGACATTCTAAAAATCAACCAATTTACATCAAAGATCACTCTGCACCTACGCATGCCATGGTTTGTTGGCAGTGTCATAAATACTTGCTTTTTTTACCATGTTCTGCTCATGTTTTTTTACTACCTGCCCTTGCTCACTCTCCCTCCTCTGTTCGCCCATCGTGCCCTGATCATGGGAGGTCTGGTTTACTCCATTTCAAGCAGCCTTTCCTCATATATTGTACTGCTTCTAGTTCTTCATATGCCTATCCAAAGGTGAAATCATGGGCAAATTCACTAAAACGACTCTTTATATTGTTGTTTTCATCAGAAAAATGACGTAACGACTCGTGTTATCCCCGAAAATAAGAAATGTAATATACCTTGGTTCATACTGATTTTCTTGGTTTTTCTGGACTAATTACAATGATAAGCAATTAAGCATATCCTTGAACATTTCCAAGTTATGATTAATTCAGTAACAGGTAATTGTTCAGTTTATTAACCTCTTGGGTACCCCGGTCCCACCTTTGGCCAGTTTGTTGTTGTCAAGCTTCATCAATAGGAACTGTATCTTCTGCATATCCAGCTGCATCGAATCAGCTGATATTGAATCAGCTGTAGATGCTGCATCGAAAGATGGCGACTTTTCGATCTTCTTAATTAATGTCCCACCATAAGCAATGAGCTTTAGAATTGTCTTCTCTGTTTCTACCAGCTGATCTTTAATACCTCATATTCAGCAGTGAAGATGTAGGAAATGTAATGCATGGTAGGTTGAGACTTACTTGCTTGATTTCTAGAGTGCAGTAAGAAGCATTTCTGAGATCTAGATCAGGAAGCTCTTATTTAATAATTATGTGCTTTAATTATCTGAGTTTTGTTTGATTCTTATTTTTTAATGTCAAAATCAATTATCATTCATATGAAACCCAAAGAATTTGACGGTGTTGGGTTTTAACTAATCCGATTATTATCGAGAAGGCGATAAAATAAATAAAACTGACAGCAGAGGAATTAATATTTCCACTATTTTAGAACGTATACAAACAACTCTCCCTGTTTACAAGTGCTAATTGCCAGACACTTACAAACTAACCATTCTCACACTCCCTACCCGGATGTATTTTCTATCAACTAATTACCAGTTGCTCCCTACACTCACCCACTCTTACTAAGCTCCCTTTTGGTATTTTTCCCGGTGGTGTCTTGTGCAGTTTTTGTATGTGTTGTTTTTAAAGGCAAATAATATCCCTACTTAGAGGAGTTCAGGGAAGCTTTCTACCAAAGAAAAATTTACTTCTAAATGCACACTACTTTAAACTTTTCATAAAATTAAGTTTTGAAACATCCCTTCTTTTATCAAAAACTACTTTAAACTTTCCATAAAATTAAGTTTTGAAACACTCCTTCTTTTATCAAAACTTTTTTTTTTAAAACTTCCTTTGTCTTTTCTCTTTTTTTTTTCCTTCCGTTAATTTTTATCATTCCCAACAATTGGCAACCAAAGTTTAATTATCAATAGACTTCACAGGTTCCGTCAAGGACCGAGTTCTATTACAGACTGTGAAGCAACAGGAGTATGACTTATATTAACAAAACTCTATATTCTCCAAATTCAATGCAACATTAGCTACTTTGTCATTTGTTTCTTGTAGAATCAATAGGGGTCGGTTCAGGTTGATCCATGTAATAATCGGATTAATGTCACATATATTTTAACTTAGATTTACCCAAAAACAAATAATAACATGCTTTTATACTAAAGTCAACTCATGTCAACTACAAATCAAAATTAAATAGTGTCATCATAGGTTCATGTTTCGATATCTCAATAATTTTGGATTGAATTTAGTTTAAACTAAGTTATTGTGTTGTATCAGACTTTTCTAGCCATGGTTTCTTTGTACTTGGAGAAGTGCTAAGAAAATTATGCACTTATGGAAAAAGTAAGGTAAATGCTTGCTTTTTACAGAGCCTTTTTCCTAGTGAAGATTGTAGAGGCAACACATCCAAATGGAAACACCCCCAAAAATTGCGGTGAATGACTACCAAAGTTGACGTCAAAAAGATTGTTGCGCTGCAGCCTAAGTTTATGTTTGAACGAAGTGACTTGCTGAGGATTGTCGGTCTTGGTCAAGTCTTCCACCAAAAAAAATTATTGCCTACAGTCTGCTGCGGGCCTTAATGTCAGTTTCTCACGGCATGATTGAAAATTATGCACTTCAACAATGACTGGAAATTATTGTCTAATGTTTTACACTTTCACCATCTAGACTGTACTGTCCATGGGGGGTGAAGAGGGGTCTCTCACAGCACCTCAACTAAAACCCAAAATCACATGCCTTGGTTGGCCTATAAAAGACCTCCATTGTGTCCAGGGGCTAGGCAAGTAACCAAGCATTCTAAAACCAACCAATCTACGTGAAAGATCACTCTGCACATATGCATGCCATGGTTTCTTGGCAGTGTCATGAACACTTGCTCATCTTCTTGCTTATTTTAGCATGTTCTGCTCATGTTTTCTCACTACCAGCTCTTGCGTACTCTCCCTCCTCTGTTCGCCCATCGTGCCCTGATCATGAGAGGTCCGCTTTACTGCATTTCAAGCAGGCTTTCCTCATAGATTGTACTGCTTCTAGTTCTTCATCTGCCTATCCAAAGGTGAAATCATGGGCTAACGGCCTGGATTGCTGCTTGTGGGATGGTGTCGAATGTGATGAGGAGACGGGCAATGTAAGTGGGCTCGACCTCAGTTACACCTGCCTGTATGGGACCTTCCCTTCGAACAGCACCCTCTTTAGCCTTACCCATCTCCAAGAACTTAGCCTTGCTGGTAATCACTTCAATTATTCTCTGATCCCTTCTGAACTCGGTCAGCTTACCAACTTGAGAAGCCTTGACCTCTCTGCTTCAGCATTTAGTGGTCAAATTCCATTACAAGTTTCAGAACTGTACAGGCTTTCTGTCCTCAATCTTTCTTATAATGCTGATATTTTAACTGGAAACCGACTCAGACTCAAGGATCCTAGCCTGGAGAGGTTGGTTCGAAACTTAAGTCACTTAACCTACCTCAATCTTCGCTCAGTTGACATATCCTCCTCAGTTCCCACCATCCTGACAAGCTTGACCTCCTTAGAATACCTTTCACTCGCAGAGTCTAATTTGTGTGGCCAATTTCCGTCGAGTATTTTCGGCCTACCGCACCTTGAATTCCTTGACTTGTGTAGAAATTATGCTCTTGAAGGTTTCCTCCCTGAGTTCCAACCAAATAGCCGCCTTAGAAAAATATTTGTGTGCATGACCGCATTTTCCGGGGAAGTACCCCCTTCCGTTGGGCGACTGGCTCATCTGGAAACGCTCGGCTTATCGGACAGTGGCTTCTCAGGGTCAATCCCATCTTCTTTAGGCAACCTCACGGAGCTCACTGGATTAGACCTCAGTGACAGCGGTTTAAGCGGTCAGATTCCCTTCTCCCTCGCAAATTTAACACAACTTGAGATTCTGGGTCTCTCTGATGTCAGTTTGGATGGACGTCAGCAGCTTCATTCCCTGTTGTTTAATCTAAACAAACTCGAGTTTCTCTCCCTCACAGGCATGAATTTAGCCACCGAGATCCCTTCTTTTATTTCGAACCTTACTAGGCTTGAACGTCTGGATCTTTCAGAAAACCAGCTAATAGGTCAAATCCCGCCTTGGCTCATGAACCAAACCCGATTGAAGTTTTTGTTGCTTCATGAAAATCACTTAAAGGGCCCAATACCACAAGAGATTTCCCAACTAGAAAACCTTGAAGTTTTGGATTTCTCATACAGTGGTGACTTGCAGGGAAACTTTAACCCATTTTTTAAGCTTCAATTTCTAAGAGTATTGGTGCTAGATGGTGTTAATCTAGCATTTCCTGAAGATATTGCCACCAACAAATCATACCCTAAGCTCAAGGTCTTATCCCTTGTCTCATGCAACTTGGCAGAGTTCCCACAATTTTTAAGCAGTCAAGATGACTTGGAAGTGCTGGACGTGAGCCATAATCAGATTCATGGCCTAATACCTCAGCGGTTTCTGAACATCTCCAGAGAGAGCCTACTCGCATTAGACCTGTCCCAAAACTTCTTAACAGCATTTGAGCATCCTGTGAAGATGCTTCCATGGAATTATTTAAAGAACTTTTACTTCAGTGGTAACCAATTACAAGGGTCGCTTCCTATACCACCAACTTCCATGCAAATCTATCAAGTCTCCAACAATCGACTGGTAGGAAGCATTCCTCAGCAAATATGCCATGCGAGTTCTTTGAAATACCTTGATATATCCAATAATGAATTGAGTGGTCAGATTCCCGGCTGCATTAGTGAACTTGCCAGTTCACTTGTGATGTTGAATTTGCGAGGCAACAACTTCCATGGCATCATTCCTCGTTCATACCCCAAATCATGTAAGTTGAAGATGATTAATCTCAGCCAAAATCAGCTAGAAGGTAGAATTCCCAGATCCTTGGTCAACTGCGTTATGCTTGTAGTGCTTGACATCGGCCAAAATCGTGTCAACGATACTTTCCCGTCATGGCTCGAAAGTCTTCCAAACTTTCAAGTTCTTGTTCTGCGACATAACAATTTTCATGGCAGCATAAGGGACAGATCAAAGATTAGGGGTCATTTCCAATCTTTGCGAATCATTGATCTCTCCCACAATTTTCATACTGGTGATTTACCGTATGAATTCCTTCAGATTTGGGATGCCATGAAAATAGCCAAGGAAGGCCAATCAAACACATCTGGGACAGTGATTGAGTTGGATGTGACCATAGCGGGTGTCTTGCTTGTGATTCCTCTGGAATACAATTACTCGATCATCATAGCAAATAAAGGCAACGACATATTGTACACAAGGATATTGAGTGTGTTCCGGGTCATCGATTTCTCAAGCAACAACTTCACAGGCGGGATTCCCGACTCCATTGGTAAACTGAGGGGGCTTCAAGCACTCAACCTATCCAACAATAATCTTGAGGGTAGAATACCATCATCCCTATCCAACATAATAGACCTTGAATCGCTGGACTTATCTATGAACATGCTGTCAGGAGGGATCCCTCAAGAGCTGACCAAATTAACGTTTCTTGAGGTCTTTAATGTGTCCCACAATCTTCTGGTGGGCCCCATCCCACAAGGAAGGCAGTTTGATGCTTTTGATAACAGCTCTTATGTTGAGAATCCAGGTTTATGTGGAAGTCTAGTGTCCAAGAAGTGTCGAAATACGCATGAAGCACCATCAACGCCACCCATCGTAACAACCAATCAGGAAGAAGACTCCGATGTGATCGACTGGGTCATCAGAGCCTTGGGTTATATTAGTGGATTCGCAGTTGGCTGTGCTATTGGGAAGTACTTCACAGATCGAAACCATAAGTGGTTCGTGGAGACTTTTGGAAGGAGGAAGAACAGGAGGCTGAGAACAACATTGCAGGGAGCACCAAGGCACAGGAGCAACTGAAACACCATCTTCCCCTCATAGTGCGTTTGATTTTATACGCAGTGTATCTTATCATAATTTGTATTTGCTACTGTTGATTTTTTTTGGGGGGGGGGTTGTTTGTGTGGCTGCGTCAAACTATTGTATTATTGCATGTGGTTTGTAAGGAATGTTCAATGTTGTATGTTTTCCTATAATGGCTTCAAAACTGCTCAGCTTGTAGCCTAATGTACACATAGATTACTTTTGTGCTATATGTACACATAGTAACTAATACAGGTCTTTGAAAGTTTAAAAGTTGTATACCATTGTATAAAAGTCTCTAGCCACCTCACGAGTGAGTTGTAAGGGACGATGATTAGCATAGACAAAATCTAGTTTGATCCAGTTTCTCAACTCTTGTTCTATTCTTATATTCTTATTATATTTTCTAGTTAACACTTATTATAATGTCACCTTGGTTTTTGGCCTCTTGGTTTCCATGTAACTTTTTGCATAAGATGCTGGGTCACCCTTAGTGTGATCTGCATCATCTGTATGTATGAAGATATGCAAATGATATAACCTCTCTTAGTGAAGACCAATTTTCTTGATTTTTCTTGATGAATTACAATGAGAATTGTTGTTGAAAATTTACAAATTAAGATCGATGTAATAACAAATAATTGGTGTCATCTTTATTATGCTCTTGTTTATAGTTGTAATAATAAGAATGCACCCTTCCTCTCCATGAATGATATAAGAATCAATAATGCACTCTCCCTCACTTAACAAAAAAACTGCATGCTTTTACCTAAATAGAATCTCTTAATGCAGTGCAGCATTAGCTACGTACTTTGTTATAATGTTCAGTAATTTGTTTCTTTTGAAATTCGTAGACATGTTTGTTTAGATCGACCTATTTAATAATTAAGTTAATTTTGCATACGTTTTGAAAAATTTGCCCCAAGACAAACATCATGATTTTTTTTTCACTTCAATAGCCCCCACTGATGTTAGCTTCGGGTCAAAACTAGGTAGTGTCCCATTGGGTTTGTGTTTTGATACCTCAATAATTTTGGATTGAATTAAACGGCACCCTCTTTAGGCTTATCCATCTTCAACAGTTTAGCCTTGCTAATAATCACTTCACTTATTCTCTAATCCCTTCTGAACTCGGTCAACTTAGCAATTTGAGAAGCCCTGACCTCTCTTATTCAGTATTTAATGTTCGACTTCCCTCCTCCCTCACAAATTGAACACAACTTGAGGACCTAGCTCTTTCGGGTCTCAATGCAGTTAGGCCTAAAAAACTGTATTCTTTGTTGCCTAGGCTAAAGAAACTCACTTCTCTGAGCCTCTATCGCATGAATTTAGCCGCAAAGATCCCATCTTTTATTACCAACTTAACAAGGCTCGAATAACTAGAACTTGGGGGATATCAACTAACAAGTCAAATCCCACCTTGGTTCACCCAATTAAGGAGCTTGTTTTTTGGGGAATAATCACTTGAAGGGTCTCATACCACGAGATCTCCCAACTTGTGCACCTTGTCCACCTGGATCTTTCTGGCAATGGTTACTTATATGGCAACTTCCACCCATTTTTCGAGCTTAAATTTCTGGAATGGTCGGGGCTAACTGGTGTCAATATGGCATCTCCTGACAAGCTACTACCACCAAATCACAACCACATCCAATTTCCTAGACCTCAACTCATGCAATTTGGCCAAGTTCCCACAAATTTTGGCATTCAAGATGAACTGAACGCCTTAGGCCTAAGCCATAATAGAGTTCATGGCACAATACCTCGGTGGCTAGTGAACATCACCAGAGAGAGCCTACACCTGTCTCCCAGAGTCAAATGAGAGGAGCCACTCCTCAGCAACTTTGTCATGCAAAACAATTTTCATGGCCGGATAATCGGCATATCATTAGCGGCGGGTGATATCCAATCTCTGAACATCATTGATCACTGAAACAATTTTTATACTGGTGATTTACCATCCGACTAACTTCAGATTTGGGATACTAGGAACGCAAGAATTGCTTCATCGTTAGCAATTAAAGGCAACATTTTGTATCCAGATACTGACTCTTGCGGGTCATCGATTTCTCAAGCAACAACTTCACAGGCAGGATTTCGGACATCATTGGGGAATTCAAGGGGCTTCAAGCACTCAACTTGTCTAACAATAATCTTACTATCATCCTTGTCTAAAATTTTCAGACTTGAATCCTTAGATCGATCTATGAATATGCTTTCAGGAGGGATCCCTCAGGGGCTGATAAACTTCAACATTTCTTGAGGTCATTAATGTGTCCCACAATCTACTGGCAGGTCCCATACCAGAAGGAATGCAGTTTGATGCTTTTGATAAGAGCACTTTTGATGGGAATCCAGGATTACACGGAAGTCCGTTCTCCAAGAAGTCTGGTAATACACATGAATTGCCACTGATTGAAACAAACAATGAGGAAGAAGACTCCAACGTGATCGATTGGGTCACCAGAGCTCTTTGGGTCTTGTTCGTGGATTCACTGCTGGATTTGCTATTGGGATAAACATTACTGACGAGAAACATGAATGGTTCGTGGAGACTTTCAGAATGATGAAAAGGAGGCCGAGGACAAGATTGCAGAGAGCACCAAGACACAGGGGTCAAACACCCCTCCCCCCATGGCAATGTGTTTGATTCCATATACGAGTGTATCTTAGCATAGAATGAGTTTTTGCTTGTCTTGTACATATGTAGTTGCTACTGTTGGTTGTGTATTTGCAGGGCATCAGGATGATAAATTAGCACGAATAAAATCTTGTTTGACCAGATACTCGAACTTTGTCCTATTTCTGAACTTCTATCTTCATTTTCTAGTTTTACACTCTTTATAACATCACGTTGAATTTGAACCTTTTTGTTCGGTTTCATGGAAACTATGGGATATGAGATGCCACTTCACGCTAAATATGAGCTGCATCATATAGGATGTCCAAAGACATTGCAAACGCTTGACATAATTTATCTTGGTTTAGACCGATTTTCTTGATTTTTCTTTATGATTTATAATAAGAAGCGTCTTTGAAAATTTACAAATTAAGATTAATTTAATAACAAATAATCATTGTCCTCCTTATTAACCTCTTGTTTATAGTTGTAATAATAAGAATGCCCCTTCCCTCTCCAGGAATATTCAATAATGAATCCCACAAAAACAAGGGAATGCGTTATACATCACCTCAAGAAATCCTAAAGGATAGAAAAAAGAATATACGAATCCCATCTAACTGCTCAGTTGGAATCATAATAGAATAGATATTTACCAACCTCAATCGTCCATGGAAGAAGGCCGCACACATCCACAAAATCGGGTCTTGATCCGCTTGCGAGGGGTCCGAAAACCATGGCCGTAAAGGTAGTCCCGGAGGAGAACCCGGGTGTTCCACTCGGGCACCCCGGTCCCACTTTGACCTACTTTGTTCTCATCAAGCTTCATCAGTACAAAATGCATCTTCTGCACATCTAGCTGCAACCTCCCTATCTTCTCTGACATCCTTCGTGCTTTTTCTGAGCATTGCCGTCTCCTTCCCCTCCCTCCATCTGATACTGAATCAGCTGTAGATGTTGCATCAAAAGATGGTAACTTTTCGATCTTCTTAATCAGTTTCTTACCATAATCAGACAGCTTCGAGATTGCTGCCTCTGTTTCTTCCAGCTGATCTTTAACACCAACACATTCAGCACTCTTTTCTTTGCTAGGGCATTTTTCAAGCTTCCCTTTGAGATCTTGCACTGTTGTTTGAAGGTTTTTCAGCTTCTGAACATCAGAAGCCAGCCTTTCTAGAAACTTCGTCTTGTTATCATCATCTTCGTGATGGGTTTGAGGAAATCTCTCCAGACTCTCTTCTTCTTCCACAAACAAAAGTTCTTTCTCAACCGTCAATTCCGAAGAAGGGCGAGAGCTCCTGTTCTCTCTTCGATCCTCAAGGTCAGAGGGCTTTCCAGGCTTGCCAACTGTGAGGTCGATGCTTCCTCCTTGATGGTCTATGGTTTCCCAATACTGAAGAGTCTGATCATTGGACGACGTTTTTCTTCTGCTCTTCTTGCCATCAGATGAGAGGTCCGATACCTGATCCAGCACGATGTCTTTCATCAGGAGCTCGTCCCCTGGTTCAGGGACATCAATGGGTAAGTTGTCGACAACTTCCTCAGGATTTAACACAAAGCGCTTGCTGAATCTCCTGCTCCCATGACGTGAGCTGCTTTGAGATTTTAAGAGTTGTAATTGTCTAATTGCCGAGTCCAGGTCAGAGCGTAGACTTGAATGTTGCTCTTCTGCATGCTGCTTCAGTTCTATAACTGCTTTTTCTACAGCTCGAATTCTTCCTGGGACATCCTGTAAGTCAACAAGACCACCGAACTGGGTCGCAGCTGCACCTTTCTCTTCCTTCATGGTTTGGGCCTGCAGCACATCCTGGAAGAACCAAGAACATAAGCATGAATATTATTATCTCACAGACAATGTACGATCTCTCTTAAATTTGCAGGACTTAGGAAGTGAATATCCTGGCTTCAACCAGACTTGGTTAAATGCTTAAACCAGCAGCAGATAACAAAACGATATTGAAGACAGCCAAAACTAGTACATGAAGAGGAAGCATGATAAATGAATGAGTCATGCACTCTTAATCTGTATGGAAATTACTCCAATATAACACATTTAGCAATCAATGATGCCGGGTATTGCAATATGATATCTTTGTTGTCCGCAGCTGCACACCAAAATATATATATATATATATATATATATATGTATATATATATATGTATGTATGTATGTATGTATGTATATATATGTGTGTGTGTGTGTGTGTGTGTGTGTGTGTGTGTGTGTGTGTGTGTATATATATATACACACACCATATTTCGAACGTGCTTCAAGATAATGAAGATAAGTAACAGGCACATCATTAAATAAAATTTTTTTTTAAAAAAAAAAAGCGCTATGTGATGGTGCTCAAATGAAGTAGCTATCCTAAACAGTTTATGAGCTAAAACAATTCAACTGGCAAAGAGTAGCAACTAAAAGAAAAAAACAATGAAAAAACAAAGGAACAAGGATAAATATGAATAACTATAACACAAGACACATAATTTCGCCTTCACAAAAGGTTTTTTATATATTTTAAAAAAAAAAAAAAAACAAAGGTAGTGAGGGAGATCATGAGCAGATGTAGATCGAAATTTTGCAGGTATAAGATTGAACAAGCAATAAAATAACTTCAGTCAAAAGCACGACCTTCCCTTCCAAATAACGTGTAATTTTCTGTGTTGGGACTACTCAATTCTCATGAAAATCTCTAAGTTTGTCTTTATCTTAATGATATGCCTATCTATTTCACTATTTTCGAAATCTCTTTCCCAATTTCCAGGGCAATTAGAAGACAGCAACATTGTGATGAAAGAATATCAATACCAGCATTTGAATGCTTCTACCACAGCATTTGAATTCTTCACCCAAAACAAGAAGGGGGTGTAGAGAAACAAACTTGCTATAAGAGAAACATGCAATACCTCTTTCTCCTCATCAGATTCGCCAAGCTTTCTCTGCAAAGTAGCATGCTTCTCCAGAGATGCCACAGAATCCCGTAGAGACATGACGGCAGAGAAATCTGCAGCCAACTGAGCCTTTATTTCCGAATTTTCATCTTCCAAGACCCTGACTCGCTCTTGCAACTGAACAATATCTGTGCCCTTGGAATAACTTTCCTCCTCGAGGATCTCATAGTCCTTGATAAGCTCATAAAACTTCTCTTTAATCAGTGCTTCCCGTACACAGGCACTCTGAAGCTCAGTGAAGAATGTACATGCCAGAGTCTCCCAAAGCTCAACGGCATCTTTTCCTTGCTGCAGTTCTGAGCTTAGAGCCCCTACTCTTGCTTTAGCTTCTTCATATTCCTTGCTAATCCTTGAAATCTGAGATTCTAGATAATGAATTATCTCTGACAGTTCAAGTATCTGATTCTGCTGAAGAACTTTTGTTGCCTCTGCTTCTGATAGCCTCATTTCTTTCATGCACAACGTTTCTTTTCCACTAGCCATTTCAACCTTCAACTTATCATTTGCAACTCTCAGTCCACAGAGTTCATTCTCTGCCTCCTTCAATAAGGCCTCAAGACTGATGTTTTTGGCTAGTATCCCTTCCAGCTTGCTCTCTGTAATTCTCATTTTCCCCAAAAGGAGACCATTGTCATAGCCAAGCTGGTCTACATTCTCTGTCAACTCTACAACTCGTCTTGCTTTCTCAGACATGATGTTTTTGAAGACAAAGGAAAGATTATCAAGAGCGACCGCCTCCTTAACAACACAAGAACACTCCTGTTCTAGGTCGTGCTTCTCCTCCTCCAAAACTTCATAGGCCTTTTGCACAGATTCTTTATCCTTAATAGCTTTGCACTTCTCTTTTCTTAGATCCTCATAAGCCCCTTGCAAATCAAACAGTCTCTTGCGGAGAATTTCCACTTCCACAAGAACAGCTGCTTCTTTCTGATTGCCGTCCCTCACTTTGAGTATCAATTCTTCATTACTTTCCAAAAGCTGTTGCATCTCCTTCTGCAGTGCAAGAATCTGGTTGTTTCTGATGTCAATCTCCTGCCAGAGCACGATGATCACAGCATTTAGATCATCCACATCTTTCCTTAGCCGCCCAAGCACAGCCAAGATAACAGACTTCTCAACAACTAGCGCCTGATTCTCATCCAAGGCCTCACATAGTGAAATTTTAATGTCATCAAGTTTTCCAAGTATATGGTGGAGAATTCTTTGGTCATTATTGTCATAGCCAGTATCTTCAGGACCTGCACCAGATTGAAGTGCCTCTAACAACTGAAACATTCCCTTCCTCAATCCTTTGATTTCATTAGACAATACTCTCAAGTCCTCTTGCTGCTCGTGACTCGTGTGCTCCAACTCAGAAATTAATTTCTCTGACAACTTGGATGCCTCCAGGAGCTTCTCACAGTAGCCCATCAACAAGGTATTCTTATCTCTTAGATTTTGTATGCATTTGCACAAGATGAAGATATCAAACTGAGCATTGACAGCTTTGTCTAGCTCTTCTTCAAACTCTTCCTTCATGTGGTCACCCACTTCTTGCAGCAGACGAATCTGGCTTTCCAAATCGATGATTTTCGTCTGATTCAACTGGTTGGAATTAGCATGTTCTTGTTTTTCAACTTCCAAGCAACTCTGCAATTCTTCTACTCTCCGGAGTGTGGATTCTCTTTCTTCCTCCAGACCTGTGTACCTCTGCTCCAAGTCTGCATGTCTTTTTCCCAGGTCTTCCAACTTCTGCTGAGTCATTTCCAACTGAGACGACAGTGTCTGTTTCTCTGTAACAAGGACAGAGTTCTGGTCATTAAGCAACCTGCATGAGTCTTCCAAGTTCTTAGATTTCACCCTCAACATTTCAAGTTCAGCATTGACATCAAAAAGAGAGTTCTCCAAGAAGGAATTTCTTTCCGCGAGTTTCTCCAGATTCTCAGTTGTGATCTGTAATTGAGATATCAAGGTCGCCTTGTCAGCAGCAAGGGTAGACTTCTCGCCCATAAGCAGCTGGCAGGATTCCTCCAGTGACTTCAACTTCTCTCTAGCCCCTTCTAACTCAGCCTGCAAGTCTGCCAGAGAATTCTCAAGAAGCTCATTCTTTTCAATAAGTTTTTCCATTACACTCAACTTCCCAACTAGAGCAGCTATCTCAACTTCATTTCTCTGGCATCTTTCCTTAAGCTCTGAGTTCTCATCCTGCAAATACTTCACAGACGAACCAAAAGTTTCTGGTTCAAGGCCCACGGACTGCACCTTTGCCAGCACCTCTTGGTGTCTCTGAGTAAGGTTATTCAGCTCCTCCTTCAGACAATAAATTTCCTGCTGAAGAGCATTTCTTTGATCAAGTCGGAGTTCCAACTCTTGTTCGAGTTTTCCCTTTTGGTCCTTTAAGTCAAATATGTCGTTTTGCATGCTTCTTATTGTGACAGCTGAGGACAAATTAAGGTCAGTAAGACTCTTGTTCTCATCCTTGGTCTTTTGGACCTCGTCTTGCAGATGCTGATTATGAACTTCCATGTCCTTCAAAAGTTGGACCTTTTTCTGAAGCTCGGTAGCAACTGATCTAAGTTCCTCCTGAACTTTTGAGTGCAAGTTCTGGAGTGATTGGAAAGCATTTTCGGCCTCCATAAATCGCATGCGCTCTTCTTGTACACATGTCCAAAGTCTACCCAGTTCCTTCTGCTTCTCAGAAAGTTCTTGGTCTTGAACTCCAACTTTCTGCACCAAGGAATCCACCTCAGACTGCAAGGACTTATTTGACTTATCCAACAAAAGACACTGCTCTTCCGTGCCCTTCAATTTAGCAACCCCGTCGTGAACCTGAGCTCTCAGCCTTTCAGCCTCTTCATGGATGGCAGCAATTTCTCGTTCAAAAGCTGCTATCTTTTCCAAGCATTGTTCGTATTTATGAACAGCAGCTTCCTTCTCCTCAGTTAATCTGGTTATAGTCTCCTTCAAAGTTTCGACTTCCTTTTCAGCTCTCCCAGCCCGCTCACTAGTTCTGGTGGCATAATCTTCAGCTAGCAGTAATTTGTTCTCCAGATTAGCTATCTTCTCCAACGACTCCAGATACTTACCAAGAAGGCCTTGTTTTTCAGCTTTTAAATGCGCAAGCTCTTCTTTCAAGGTTTCAGTTTCTTTTTCCGCCTTAGAAGCCCGCTCAGTAAGCTGTCCGGTATCCTGCGCAGCAAGGGCGATACGGCTCTCCAAATTTGATATTCTATCCAGACATTGCTGGTATTGACGTAGACTAGCTTCCCTTTCAGCTTCTACACCGACTAAGGTTTCTTTCAAGTTTTGTACTTCAGCTTCGGCTTTGCATGCTCGACCATTGAGTCCTCTGGAATCCTCCTTTGCCCGGGAAACTTCAGACTCTAATTTAGACAATCTCTCTAATGTCTGCTGATACTGAAGTAGCCCAGCTTCCTTCTCAGCTTCTAGCTTGGCAATAGCCTCCCTCAAAGCTTCCATATCAGCATCGGATTTTCCCAGTGTACCAGATTCAGAGGAAACTTTGGTCTGTACTTGATGCTTCTCATTCTTCTTCAAGCTTTCTGCTTCTATCTGCTCCACTTCATGGAAGCTAAGCCCTTTCCTAGCCTTTTCCAACCCATTGAGCTGCTTTGATCCCTTTCTGCCAGCTAGTTTATCCAACTCGCCTGTGAAATCTCCATTTTTTTCAGAGGACTCATCCGGGTCAGGAGATGCTGGTCCAGAGGCCTGCATCTCGGGTTTATGGGGATCAGAATCATAACTCGCATTAATTGGTCCATCATCATTCATGAGGGACGGAACTTGGTCAGGAAATGCTTCGGTCATGGTCCGATGGGCATGGCGGATCACCCCAGTAGCATGATCATATCTTTCAGCCAAAGCACGGTATGCACGATAGAACTCTTCAACTAACTTCATGAGCTCAGGGCGTCTCTTAAAATACACCTCAGCTCGCCTCACAAAAGAGTCTTCATCTACTTCAATGAGCTTTATCATCATCCTGACTTTATTATCCATGTCTGAAGGTAGAAACAGAGAAGCAGAGCTAAGTCATAGCTAGAGGGGAGAAACTAAACAAATTATTGCCGTTTAGGATGGATAGCATTTAGGTTCCATGGTTGAATTTCATAGCAAGAATCATAATTATCCTTGTTAGATGACCCAAAAATACTGCAAAAGCTTCTTCATACATCTGCCCAGACATTTAACTTCCCATGTATCATCAAAACTTCTATTATTCCCCTCGTATAGGATCAGCTTAATACAACTACTGAATCAGTGACTTGCTTTAGCTGAAACACATACAACTTTACCCCCAGATTGCAAAGAAGATGTTTCTGTTAGACCCTATAGTACCATGTTCATAAAGTCCTATAATGTCATCCCAGTGAAATTCATGGAAGCTTGTAAGCTATGAATTAAGAAATCTGAAGCCAAACCAAGAGGATAAGAAAATTACCTGTGAGATTTTCCTTAAGCCATTTGGAATTCTTAGGGCTAATGTGGCTATCCCACCACCAAGAATACATGGCTTTGGTCTTCGATCGCGATAAGGCTGCCGCCGCCATAATTCAGACTCGGAAAACAACACCAAAGCTGCCTCAAGCAAACACCAGAATCACACGACCAGAATCACCCCTAACAAATCCTATGTACAAAATTAAGGCTTGCACCCTTCACTACATACAATACACCTGTTCACAAAAAATCACCCCAAGTTAGCAAAGTCGAACTATCTAAACATGGGGTTTAGGTCTAATCATGACTTAACATCTAATGTGATTGTGACCTGATCAGAACAAACCAGAATTCCTCAAAATCCAGCTCCGGAAAAGATCAAACTTCCACCAAACAGCTGAAAACTGCCAGATCAAAAAATAAACATGAAGTTAATTTCTGGGATTGAAGACAACAGTAAATCAAAGTGATCACTAAAACTCAAGCCTGCCTTGTGGACTAAAATTTACCCCAAAATTGCGGGCAAATATCAGATTTTTGAGAAATAGTCAAGAAACCCACGTTTTATCTGATTATTTCAATTAAAGGAGACTCTTTGATGATCAAATCCCCTGAAAATTATGAATTTACAAAACCCCACCAACCAAAAACCCCAGAAAATGGAAGAATTTCCAGGGAAATCAAAACCCCATGAACTAATATACCAACTGAAAATTCTCAAAACCATGAAACCAAACATACACTAGACGGAATTCAGCAGCAAATTGATCCAGTCAAAATTGATCCCCAGCAGAGCAAAACAAGGGAAGAACACCCACAAAAAAAAAAAGAGAGAGAGAGAGAGAGACCGAGAAAATAGAAAAGCTCACCAGAAAGATAAAACAGTTTTTCGGCTGTTCTAGTGTATGCCCAGTTGCTTTCTTCCCTTTGGTTTCACCCCATCTCTCTCGGATCTCGCTCTCTCTCTCTCTCTCTCTCTCTCTCTCTCTCCCCCCTGCTTGATCCCCCTTCTGTCTCTCTCTCTCTCTTCTTTCTCTCTCTAAAGTTCTTGCTTTGCTTTTAATTTTATATATTGTGCACTGTAGTTGTAAGTAGGAGACTCTGTCAAGCTGACTAAGAAAAACAATTACTGAAATACCATTTGTTGTACATGCAAGAAATATATATTCATTTATAGTCACAGATTATCTTTTTTAATAAAGGAAATAATTAATTTACTTACATTTTATTTTCCAGATTGGTTCGATAGGATATGAATTTTGAGTAATAAATCTCGGGTGGTGCAAATCCTTTGGGATTGTGATTAGAGGAGCTTAATTAATTGCAATCAACGTTAGGTGATACAGTTTTGATTTGAAAATATTAATTAATTTGCTAGGGATTTTCGAAAAATATTGTTGGTCCTTGGGTTCTTAAATTTTTGACCTAATTGTTATGAAATGATCAACCCAAGAGAAGCACATCAAAAATATGAAGAATGTGTTCTAGAATGTTCACAATGGCTATAGTTTCTATTCACTATAGTTAAAATGCATGAACTCATAGATTAAATTTGTTACATGCTAGATTAAATGCAATGCATGAACTCTATTTAAGAGATTTATAATGGTTGAAAAAGGGCTATATAATTCTTTTTAGTTAACTTCAAATATTTTAAAATCTGTTATTGAACGAGAGATGTATGTTACCTCGAGCATCATATAAATTCTTGTTATGAAAAAAAAAAATTTAGAGTTGAGATTTGGCGGAATCAATTAGAACGTATTTCATTGAAAATTGACAATGAATGTGAAATGATATATCATTTTTAATGTGAGTTTTAGAGCTACTGAGTCTCGAAGTCTTGAGTTTTAATATTTATGTATAAAATATTTTCCAACCACAAAGGAATATTTGTACAACTATATTTTTTTTAAAAAATTATGCATTAATTTTTGCATATTTTAAACAATGAGAGAAAATAAAAGGAAAGCCTCATATAAAGGTATCACGATTAGGGCCTGTTTTTCCGTAAATTTTGGTATAAAATGGGATGAAATGGGAATGAATGGGAGCAAATGAAATTTTCTTACATGACTGCGAATAAATAGCATGGAATGATATGGAATGAAAATGAATGGAAAAGAATGAGAATAGATGAGGAGATTTTTTTTTTTTCTTTTTTTGAATGAGTGGAAAGAATTGGTGAGGAATAAACAATAAGAGTAGCGAAGAATACGACAATATGTCCTAAGATATTTGATACTTTTCTTAGACTCAAATGTCCTTCACAGTTATGTTAAGCATGATCTGTAGCTGACGACTATCCCTAATTGATGCTTTTATTGTCAATTATTATATCAACTGCACATTCTTTTTCAAAATTATAATGTGAAACAAATAAATATCAATTTATATAATTATAGCATTTTTAAAAATAATACTACAAAATTTGAATTAAAATTCTGTCTATATCAATTGTTATTCCTTTCTTTCTACTGTCTAGGAGGAATTGAATTCCCCTCCCTTCATAAAGGGAAAAAGTCATGTTTTTTAAGCCGTACAAGTTACCATAAATTAAAATTTATTAGTGAAAATGATATCTCTATGGTTTACCAAATCACCAACACGAGGGAGTAGGGGTGGGAAAATAAACAAAATGTGAAATTGCCCGTTCAATTTTTGACGATGGCTCCATTAAAAGGCAATTCTTTTAATTAGGAAAAAAAAAAAAAGGGAGAATACAATTGGGCCCACTCAGACAGATGGGGGCCCAGAAGGACGGTGGAGGACGGTGACCCATTGGTCACCAAAGCCGTCAGATTCCCTCCTTTCACAAAAATACAAAATGGGCCCACGTGGAGTGCATTGTCTGCTTTCATACTTTTCTTTTTCTTTTTTTTTTTTTTTTTTTTGGTAGAGACTGTATATATATTTTTTTAGAAGTTTGACAGCTACTTTCATTTTCTTTGTGCACGTCAACATGGTTTGATTCATGATTGTCTGTTTTGTCTCATCTTTAGGTTAATTTAGATTTGTGAGTTAGGTTAACTTATTATAAGATTGTTGTAAAAATTTTAGGTATCTTATATATATATTTGTTTTTCAATGTTTTTGTTTACATTAGAATCATTGTGATCTTGAAGTTAGTAGTATTATTTTTACATATACTGTTAGGACTTGTTCTTTTCCTTGGAAAATCTAGTTTCGTAATCGGGTGAAATTGGTTAAAATTTGTAGAAGTGGTTGGGTTCAAGCGGGTTTTTTTTTTTTTTATTGAAGTGGGCTGGAGTTGGCTGAAGTACGTTGATTTTTTTTTTTTTTAATGATAAGTAGAAGTTAGTTAAAATAGTAAGAAGTGGGTTGAAGTTGGTTAAAGTTAGTTAAAATGGATATTTTTTATTGAAGTTCGTGAAATAAGTTGAAGTAGGCTTAAATTGGTTGAGGTTGGTAAATTGGGATTTACCAATGAAAAGAACAGGGCCTTATAATGTTCTTTTTTTATAATCTTCTTTTCTATAAGATTATATATATATATATATATATTATATATATATATATATAATATATATATATATATATATATATATATATATATATATATATATCAGATTTTTTATGTGGTAGCCATTTCAACTCTCATTTTAGTGTTTTGTGACTGTGAATATAAAGCCATTTAAGAAAGTAATGACTTATTTAATCACTTGATAAGATAACGGACTAAAATTTTAGTTGAAGAAAATAAATTAATATCGCAAAACTTGTACAGTATTCTTCTTGAGAAACTGTTGTCACAGTTTAAATGAATGTCATTTACAGACTCATATAAGAAACGAATTAATCATTAATCAATCTTAAACAATCGGTAAATTTAGATTGATTTATCGGCAAATATGATAAAGAATGTATGATTGTCTTGATATCAAAACACATAATAATATAGTTTCAAAGTCACAACACTACATGTTACTAAACCTCGTGATATCTAGAGTAGAAAGTATCATCTAGTAATCCACAAAATTCATTTTAGAACATGTAGAATAATTTTTTTCCCTTAAACATCGCGTGGATAATTGAAGGACTCTTTTTCTATTTTTCTTTTCACTCTGAAATGAGATCGAGACACCAGAATTATCAAAAAATGGATAATTAGCAAGCCAATAATTAAACATTGAAATTCGAACAATAAAGGACTGTTGCAATTTGGTTTTCATGAAGTGCCGTCAATTTCACCACGTAAGGCTTTGTTTGTTTGTTAGGTAAACGTACAAATAAGGGAACCAAAGGTCGTTGTAAATCTTATACCAAAGATGACTAAAATTTGATTTGTTAGGGGTCACCTTCACCTCACTGGGATTAGGTGGTCTTGTTCTTATGGCATCTTTCAAAATTTTCACCTTCTCGTTTGTAGGTTACACTACATTTGACTTTAATTCTATCCATGGTATAAACAATTTCATAGTTGGTCAACTTTTTTTTTTTTGGGGTGCCATTGAAACCGATAATATAAACATTATTAACTAATTAGTTAGCTAGTACTATGTGCTTGTTTAATTGGATCGTTGAATAATTTGATCTTAGGGGAGATTATTGGATTATATCACATGTAGGACCAGTTTTTCATTGATAAACCCCAATTTATCAATTTCAATCAACTTCAATCCATTTCAACCAACTTCTACCTATCATATTGAAAAAATGTACCAACTTCTTCTAATTGTAACCCACTTCAACTAATTTCTACCCATCATATAAAAAATATATACTAAATTCTTCCAACTTCAATCCACTTTTGTAAAAAATACCAACTCCAATCCGCTTCTACCAATCTCAATCAATTTTCCCTATTTTTCAAGCCATATTTTCCAACTAAAAGAACTGACCTGTAGTATTGAGCAATACTATAACACTTATAAGCCAAATATTAAAAGCCAAATATCACATGATGCAATTATAAACTAATAAGAAATGCGGACAATAAAATATACATGATGCAATTATAAGCCAAATATCACATTTGTCGTTTGCATGGATGGAAGGTAGCCATCAGACCACCAACTTAATGGTTAATTTTTTATTTATTATTTATTTTAAATAGGCACTTCCTTTTCGCAATAATACTTAACATTCCATAGACACAACTAGGCAACAAGAACAGTGTGAGATTCCTTTACTATGAGAGAGGGAAATATGTTGACAAAGGTGGGGGCCTTTTCCTCATATGATGTATAATAATTGTGTATGAATTCATTTGGGACAATTAATAGCCAAAAATTAATGCGGACGGACAAAAATGCAATTTAGGGTGTGTTTGGCATGGTTGAAAATTATTTTTCTAGAAAATCATTTTTTATGTAAAATAGTTTTTTATGTAAAATAATTTTCAATTCATATTTTCAGTTGTTTGATAAAAGGGGAAATGAGGTTTTTGAGAAATGAGTTCGATTACCAAAAAATGACCAAAAAAGCTAAAAAGAGGTACATTTGTGAAAAAATAAAAATAAGTAAGATATTTAGAAAAATGAGAATTTATATTTTGTTCTTTGAGGAATTATATTACAATAGTGGTATCATTCGGATAAAAGTTATGACAATATATACATTTGTCAATTTTTTTTCATCTTAGGTGCTGTCAACAATTTGATGCTAGTAATTCTTATCAATTTCTCACCTTCGAGTAGGAATCCAAACAAAGAAGAGGAAAAGCCTAGTGTATTTCTCTATCTTATTAACCATGACGATAAATTGTAGAGCGTTTTGGATTTCGATGAAATCATACTTGTTAGATTCAACGATATCGGTATCGGTATCGGCATCGGGATAATATAGTTTTGTTAATCTTTAATATGCTGTCTTAATCTTTGAGCTATGTCACTGTCTTAATCTTCGAATCATATGTCGAGGAAATAGACACGGAATAGAAAAAGAATGTGAAATCGTGTGTGCGCTAAAGAAACATAAAATCAACTTACACTCCATTCAGGGTGAAAATATTTTCCTTCATTTTAGGGAAAATGATTTTTCCCTAAAAACAAATCGACCCTCCTTGTTTTACCAAACACCGTAAAATGAGAAAATCATTTTTCGAAAAAATTATTTTCACCCATACCAAACACACCCTTAGTATTTCATTTGGTTTCATGAATCCATCTTGATACAACTGGAAGGTGGGGGAAACATAGTAGAACGTAACCTAATAAGCTCCTTTCTTTCTTTCTTTTGGTGGCGTATTTTCACGCTGTGAGTGTTAATAAGACCTTTTTCATTTTGACTTAATAAATGTGTCCATAAAATATCATATTTTTGAGGTGAGATTCTTAATATATGATAATGAAAAATCTGTAAGTCCTCGCAACATAGTTAAGTTGTTAATTTTTCCATTATAATGCATAAGAAAGTTAATTGGATCGGTTTCTTTGTGAATAGCAATATCTATAAAGGTAATATTGTTTATATTTGAATATCTTGATACTAATACTAATTCCACTAATGTGCAAGGCCCAATAATTATATAACATCTTGAACACCCAGTAATTAAAAATCATTTAACAGTAGCTGACAAAGGATAAAACTCGACAACATAAAGGGGCATGAGACTTTATATTTTGGAATACAACAATTCAAACTGTTAAGTTTCTAGTGTGAAACAAGTGCAAAAGAACCAATTGGCAAATAACTTGTGTCGAAATCCATGGTTATTTCTTCACAGAGAGAGAGGGGGGGGGGGGGGGAAGACATTAGTGTAGGATGATTGATCTGACGTATCCCTGTAGGGTTAATGTAAGACACTTGGTTTTCAAATAGAAAAAAGTAGTTTATAATTATACCTGAGTTGGAAGGTTATTGAACTTCTAATGAGTCGGGCAAGATTCATGTCCTTGTATGTCCTTTAATACTTACCAAACTCAGGTGCAATCGCAATAAGAGCTTAGGTCACAATGAAAATTTAATCTTACTTAATTTTATTCATAGAACATAAATGCAAAATTCATGCAATATTCTCACATTTTAGGCAACAAAATCGTAGGCACAATCGACACAGTTTCTAATTATTCAACGTGTACTGCATATGCAGGACATGTAGCAAACTTATTAACACAAACACCTTAATATTATATCCATGAGCAACTAAGGAGCCACCTGCATTGGTCATACTCTAGTCAACTTCTCTCTAGATCTAAATGTACAATTTTTAGTTCCAAATATAACTCATTACATTAATGCAATAGTTTTAGAATATACGTAGATATTTCTTCCCCCCCTCCTTCTTGGGCTCGAATTTAGATATGTATAAAATGTGAAAAGATGTGTTCAAACTCTTAAATTTTCGCATGGAGAGTAGATAGTAAACACTCAACTACTTACAAAGAGGAGTCATTTTAGAACTCTAAAATAATGATTCAGTAAAAATTTTGTGGACCATTTGGTGCAATGAATGAAAAAAATTTGATTCCTGTAGTACGGGTTCGTGTTAATCAATAAGGAGGAAAATGTTCACTTTACCTAAATGCTTGAGATCTACTTTTGATTTGTGATTCAAACAAATCATGAATCAAATATCAACTCACGAGAATTATTGTTTGTACTCCCATAATTAGGTTGCATTCAGCAGTAATCTTTAGAGCATCATTTAGCGTTTTGACCAAATGAACAGTAATTAACCAACTTTTAGTATTTGGTAACCTATTATTTAGACTAGTGTTTCAAGTAATATTTAACATTTCAAGTGACATTGTAAAGAATTAATAATATTAGCTTTTGACATCTAAAAATAGCGTTTTATAGTTTTGGTAAGAAATTGCCTTGCAATAAAATGTAGCAAATCAAATGATTTTTTTTTTGGTTTTAGGGGGGTGGTTGTTCTATACCGCCACATCTACAAGCCCAATGCGATAGCGATTCAAAGCCCAACTAGGCCCATACCTATGATACAGTCATACACATGGGGGAAAGCCGACTTCCCGCCATTAGGCTCAGTCCTCCGTTTTCATGTCCTGGATTCTCTCTGTCTCTCTCTCTCTCTCTCTCGGTTCATTTCCTTCTCCACCCCCAACTGAGACTTCACTCCCCTCTCTCTCCCTCTCTCTCTCTCTCTCTCTCTCTCTAGTCCAGAGCCATGGCGGACGGCCACCTCTTCAACAACATCTCCCTCGGCGGCCGTGGCGGCACTGTGAGTCTCTCTCTCTCTCTCTCTCTCTCTCTCCCCCCTCTACCCCTCTGTCTGTGACATTTGATTTCGGTTGTTTCAGTATTCCTTGATGCTGGCTAACCCTAATTTCCCACCGCAAATATTTCTGTGTATCTTCCCAAGTGTTCCCCCTGCCTTTTGACTGTCCTCCTTTGATTTGGTTTAGCTGAATTCAAAAATGCTTCTAGGCTGGGGTACCTTTGTTTGTGTGGGATTTAGGGTTTTGCTTGATGAAGTTTGAATTGTTTGTGAAATGGTTAAAGACAAGCATGCCTCTTGCGTCCCTTGCTAAATGCTTACTCTCGGACAGTTAAACCCTAATTCCACACTCTTCGCAGGAGGGATTCTTGTTGAACTCTGGCTTTTGGTGTATCATAATCTTCTGGGCTAGGATACCTCTATTTGAGGGTAGATTTAGGGTTCTGCTTAATTAGATTGAAATTTTTTATGAATTAGGATAAAGACAAGCCTGCCTTCGCGTCTTTTGCTAGATCCTCACTGTGGAACTGTTAAACCCTAATTTCAAGATATTCACAGGAGGGAGGTTCATTGAACTCTGAGTTTTGGTGTATCACTTGAATCTTTGAATTATTTGTTTTCTTGCTAAATTGTAATATAGTCATTGGTCTCGTTCAGTAGAAATGTAGAACTACCTTAAATCATCCAGGAGGCTTTGTTTTAGGTTTGTAGATGATTAGCAAGTATGATTGCTTGTTTCTTTTGTTCTTTTTCCTTTTCTGTGGTTTGTCAGATGTTACATAGTTATGCACTTCTGCTTCTGCTTGGGTGCAATTCTTGGTCTATCCTGTTCTACGGTAATGGAATTTTTTTGGGGAAATGGGTTGTGTTCTTTATGTTTCATGTTCTTAGTCATGTAGTCCCAAAAGATGAACCTTATGAACTCTGTAATTCATCATAGTTTGGTCGTCTCCTTGTCAGAGTCTTCTTAGGTGGAAATGTCTCAAATCCAGTGCTGTTTGTCAATGGCTTATGCTTCCTACATATTGCCTCATGCTTCCTACCTATTGCCTCATGCTTCCTACCTATTGTCTTATGCAGCAAATTAGTGGTGGAAGAGAAGAAAATGACTACAAAGTCTTCTTAATTAATATGTTTCATCTATTTACTCACTCCCCATCCAAATCCATACCTCAACAGTAGCGCCTAGGCAGTGGGGGAGGGGGCGGTTCTGGGAAGCGCGGGAAGGGGGGGGTGTAGTAACCTTGGCTTTTCACTGCAAAGAGTTTCCCTCGGACCCCAGAATATTTACTTGATAGTCGCGTATCGACATTTTTCAGATGAAGACTTGATACATGCCCTGCAGGAAGTCGCTGGAGCTAGAAAATCTGTGTTTAAACTATTTTAGCATCCAACAACACCATTTAATGCGGTAAATTTGATTCTATATTTGTTTTACATGATTAACTGATTAAGGTCCTAACTATCTTTGCAATAGATCTGATTCTATGCGCTTATTTTGGAACTTTCCAGATTTGGATTCTTACAGCATTTAGAGATATTTTTAGAAAAACTTGATATCCTACGTGCTTATTTTGTTTCGCTCTTGGCTTGGCTTGGCGTTTTACTCTCTTTTATAGAATCTAGGGCAAATGAGAGTCCACTCAGGGGGGATCTTGTGGAAAAAGCAAGGTGGTGGAAAAGCTGTTGAAGTTGACAAGAGTAATATCTTGGGGATATTCTGGATGAAGGTACCAAGGTCAAATCAACTTGGGATTCGAAGTAAAGATGGCTTGTACTATAAGTTCATTGGCTTCCGTGATCAGGTAGTGCCGTTCTCCTACTCAAGTGTGAATGTTCTAACTGTCTTGCTCTGATATTACCATTCCTGCCTCTCTTTTTGATCGTATACCAATACATCAATAACTTATGAGGCATGAGGCTCCTTGCTAATAGTGAAGTGGCCATTCAAAAAAGAAAACTTCATCGGAAATTGCCAACTACAGAAAATAGTTAATAGAATAACTGTTGCTAGTTTCACAGTTGATAGTTCTGTCGTGTGGTAATTTTTGTATGCCCATTCCTGTCGGGAAGACACTGGGACTTCCTGCTATGATTAATAGTTTGTATTTGTAGCTTCATCTTGTGAGCTTTGCTGATTTTCAGATCTGCAACTTATGTTGGATATCAGATATGGATAAATGGGTTATCGCTTTATAGCTATCGATGAGTATTTATGATAGGAAATCATTAAATAACATTGGTTATGTGACCATTTAAACCGAGGTGCATGGTGCTCTCTGTTGTTACATCTTTATGAAATGTTAATTGATATGTGGGCTGGATTATCATATTAACATAAATCTGTTAGTTGGTATGTGGGCTGGATTATCATATTATTGTCAGTCTGTGGTAGAGTGTGTGGGCATCCTAGAACAAGTACCCTCAAGAAAGAGGAAGAGAAAAGAGAGAGTTAAGAAAATCAACAAGAGAGGAAATTGTCTGATTTTTGAGAGGCTGATTAGGCATAGTTTATTGGGTCAATTGCATCTGCATATCTGCATGTGGAACATGTTTCCCTACAAATTTGCGAGTTGCAATGACTACTGTTATGCTGGGCGTTGGATTGAAGAGGCTGTAGATGATATCCAACTTTTTTGAGCGCGAAGGTCCTTAATAAGAAATATCATAGATGCCAGCTAATTTGTTTGCTGTCTTGCCTTTTGGATTACAGGATGTTTCAACTTTGACGAACTTTTTCCGATCTAGCTGTGGAATCACTCCAGAAGAGAAGCAGCTTTCTGTCAGTGGGCGTAACTGGGGAGAAGTTGACTTTAATGGTATGGGATTGTGATTTCTCTTATACCTAATCTCTGGTGCTTTTTATCAACTGTTGCATTCTCTGCTGTCTAGATGTTGGCTGTTTAACGGTAGCTTGTTCTGAAGGAAGTTTATCAGTAGCGCTGGCACTCTTTACCTAACGGATGCTAGCCTGCTTGAGATGCCTGCCTGTTTTGAGATTATTTCCTTCTCTTACAAATAATGCCTGTTTACATTGGTTTCCAGTGATTCTACTGATTCCATTTCGTTCGTCCAGGGAATATGTTGGCTTTCCTTGTAGGATCCAAACAAGCATTTGAAATATCTTTGGCTGATGTCGCACAGACTCAGATGCAAGGGAAGAGTGATGTCCTGCTGGAGTTTCATGTGGATGACACAACTGGTGCTAATGAGGTTGCTGTTCCTATGATTTCATGATGTCAATTGACTTCTCTTATTGGCCAGCTGTTCAAACTTGGGTGGTATGTTATAGTCAGGTTGAGTTTCATTGCTTTTCATCTCTTGCAGAAAGATTCACTTATGGAGATAAGTTTCCATGTACCGAATTCTAATACCCAATTTGTTGGTGATGAAAATCGTCCTTCAGCTCAAGTGAGTTTTGTTCACAATTTCACAAGATTCACTAGAATGTACCATCTACTATTTGTCTTTTTTAATTTTTTTCATAAAAAATATTTTGCGCATTTTCTTTTAGGTTTTCCATGATAAGATCAAGTCCATGGCTGATGTGGATGCTGAGGAAGCCGTTGTTACATTTGATGGGATTGCGATCCTTACTCCCAGGTAACATTTAATATGCATAACCCTCCCTGCCCTGCGGGAAAACACACACACACACACTGAAAAATTGTGTATCCATCTTTGGCTTTGTCCAATATGGAATATATGCAGGTGAAATGTACACTAAGCATTTTTTAATGCAGGGGTCGGTACAGTGTTGAACTCCATCTCTCGTTCTTGCGGCTCCAAGGGCAGGCTAATGATTTTAAAATTCAGTATAGCAGTGTTGTTAGGCTTTTCTGCCTCCCCAAGGTTTACTTCTCTTTGTTTGTGAAGTCTGATGAATTGTTTTAATTTTGCCTTTTGATGATTAATAATTGGGATATACTGCATTGTTTTTGGTTGACGGAATGTTCATGTGATGCTGATGCTTTTGCAGTCTAACCAACCACATACCTTTGTTGTTATCACTCTTGATCCTCCAATCCGTAAAGGGCAAACCTTGTACCCGCATATTGTGATGCAGGTGTGGTAAAAGCTTCATTGTATTCATGTTTTTACAGTGCGTCTTCCCTTATTTATGTTCTGGCCACTTCTTCTTTGCAGTTTGAGACTGACTATGTGATTGAAACCGAGCTGATCATGTCTGATGAACTTTTGAACACCAAGTACAAGGACAAGTTAGAAAAGTCTTATAAGGTAATGTTTTTGTACTTTCCATTGGTGAACTTAATGTTTGAAAGTTGCTTCGCAAATAGATTTGGCTGCTTTGGGTTTTAGTTTTCATAATTAAGGTATTGAATTTTTCCCCACATGATTCAGGGACTCATTCATGATGTATTCACAAATGTATTGCGTGCCTTATCTAGCGCCAAAGTTACTAGGCCTGGAAAATTCCGAAGCTGCCAAGATGGCTATGCTGTGAAGTCTTCATTGAAGGCTGAAGATGGTGTTCTGTACCCACTTGAAAAGAGCTTTTTCTTCTTGCCTAAGCCACCAACTCTTATTCTTCATGAGGAGGTACCTGCTTCAGTCTCGTGACTTGTGAAGCATCAGGCATCAAATGGTTTGATATCTGATTATATATGGTACCAATCAATTGATTTCTCCCTCTTTCCCTCTGTTTCTAGATTGATTATGTGGAGTTCCAAAGACATGTTGCTGGAGGATCCAATATGCATTACTTTGACCTTCTTATAAGACTAAAGACAGAGCAGGAGCATCTCTTCAGGAACATCCAGAGGAATGAATATCATAATTTGTTTGACTTCATCAGGTATTATGAACTCTCTGCCCCCCCCCCCCCCGGCCCCAAAAAAAGGGAGGGAAAAAAGCCTCCGTAGCTCTAAATTTGATATCGTCTCTTTTGTTCAGCTCAAAGGGACTGAAGATCATGAATCTAGGAGATGGACATGGTCAACCTATAGAAGGTGGGGTGTCTGCTGTTCTTCGTAGCGATGATGACGATGCTGTCGATCCTCATCTAGAAAGAATCAGGAATGCTGCTGGCGATGAGAGTGACGAAGAGGTATGAGTTCATTCCAATTTTTAAAACCTTTTCAGTTTGTATGGTGGTCAAACTTCCATTATTCAACTAACCCGATGTGTTTTTTGACTCTTTGGCTCGGAGGTTACCCTCATCTTTTATTTTATCTTCCTATTTTGGGGTTTTTTTTTGGGGGGGGGGGGGGGGTTGGCTTTCATCAGATTTAGCTTTTGCTGTTGAACTTATGAGTGCTTGCCTACAATTTTTGCGCAGGATGAAGATTTTGTGGCAGATAAGGATGATGGAGGTTCTCCCACAGATGACTCTGGTGAAGATGAATCAGATGCTAGTGATAGCGGTGAGGAGAAGGAGGTAACAGGCTGGCTGGATTTGTGTTTTCGCCGGAATTGTGTATATATTATTTGCAGGCTGACTTGGTGGTCTAAATGATTGCATGCAGAGGCCCATTAAAAAAGAGAAGAAAGATCCAATGATGTCCAAGCCAGCTCCAAGCAAGAAGAAATCTAAAGATGGAGAAGAAGATGGGGCAAAGAAGAGAAAACAGAAGAAGAAAAAGGACCCGAATGCACCTAAGAGGGCAATGTCTGGCTTTATGTTCTTTTCGCAAGCAGAACGGGAGGTAAATATGACAGTATTTCCAGCATTTGCTTTTTTCCAGTATTCCATCATGGTACACGCATAATCAAACCTGTCTTCATTTGTCTTCTGCTCGATATGTTTTTGCAGAATACAAAGAAAGAAAACCCAGGAATTTCATTCTTAGAGATAGGGAAGGTTCTGGGAGAGAAATGGAGGAGCATGTCAGGTATGATGATGTTAACAAGGCACATGCTTTCTTCTGTCTTGCTAATGTTGCTGATCTTTCTTCCAAACCAACATTTTGTTGGAACTCTGCAAAATCATATGCGAGACGTGTAATGCTGACTTGTTTAACTGAATTCCGGGTTGCAGCTGAAGAGAAGGAACCCTACGAAGCCAAAGCTCGTGCTGACAAGAAGCGGTACAAGGATGAAATTGGGGGCTATAACAGTAAGAACGCACAACCTTCAAACGCAGACTCCATGGATGAATCAGACAGTCAGTAGGATAGTTATGGTCGAGAATTACCCTCCTCCCGATCCCTCTCTTGAGAAGCATCCATGTTTGTACTTTGTGTAACTGACTTTGCCTAGTTATGCTAATATATGTTACCTGTTATGGTTCTGATGATAATTTATAGAAGGTTGCTATATTTATCAAGGTAATCAGTCTCTTAAAAATGACCAATGGAAGGCTTGATCTTCACCTCGGTTTGGGCCAAATAGTTTATGATGATTGGCGGGAGAGAACAATGCGACTGATTTCTGATGTATTCAACTAGTAGAGTATTTTTTTTTTTTTAAAAAAAATTTGGGGGGGGGGGGGGGGGGCGCGCATCATCAATGATAACCGGTAGGATCATACTGATTTAGATTATGACAGTATTGATGTCAACTCATAACCTTTCAAATGGAAGTGTTACAACTCAATTACTTCGTTTTGTTCTGTTATTTTGTTTTGTTCTGTTGTTTGTACACTGAACATGATATGCTTCAAACATGTACATCCTCAAAGTCTTTTTCAGGCATTGCACCCAGAAGGCATGTCTTTTTCATGTACGCTGTGATGCTTTCCAGTGAGAATTTATATGATTGTGAGAGTTTTTTCCTTGTACAAATTTAGTCCTTTTTCAAAATTAGAGACAATAGCTAATAGGTGATAGCATTATAAAGTAATAAAGTCACAAACCATATTTTGTATTAAAAACAATTTTAAAGCTAAGTGGCGCATCAGTGTTTCACAAATTTTTTAAGCAGATATTTTTCACTATTTAGACATAAACAACAACACGGATGAAACATAGCTATATTCTTTAGGTAGTTAATATATAATTTACTTTTATGGTTCTTATTTGTTTTCTTTTCCTAGATATCCTAAGTAATTATGTATTAGCATTTGAATTCGAATGAGTCTTAGTAAAGATGAATGCATATTGTATTATAGCATTTATGATTTCGAATATATATAAATACATTGAATAAACTAATTTAAAATATAAAAAATATTTGTAATATTCACAACTTATTAAATCTGAGTTAAACTAAAATAAGAATAAATCTAATATTTTCATTAATTACATGCTATGACAGTATCAAATCCAAATTCTAAACGATTCTCTGTGTTCAAAGACTAAAATTACAAATATATCCCAATTAATTGCAATCATATGGAATCCTCTAAATCAAGATGAGCACCACAAAGAAGAGGAATTTTATTTTTCTTGGCCTTTTGTGATTTGATAGGTCAAAAAAAGATTTTGCTCCCTCTTCAAATTTGGAAGTAGCATATTTAGCACATGGAGATTTTTAGAGCCAATTTACCTTGGAGGTTAATCCCCGCTGAGATTTGGGTATTATATTAAGAAATCCCCGCTGATTTTGCTGCTATTATTGTACGGTTTCGTGGCAGTATCTCACAGATTGAGTTCTCTGAGACAGAATATTTGTTGGGTATGCAGAAGTTCCAATCTTCTTTGTTTTTTGGGGAAGATAAAAACCCTAACCATATATAAACTCCCAACAAAAAGGAACGCTATTTCTCAGGCCATGGATTCCCTTTCTCAGGCTCTCTCTCTCTAATTTCTCTCTCTAGAACCGAAAGTGGGTTCTTGCCCTCCACAGAAGCCCTTGGGATCAGCTAATTTCCCGGTTTTATGTCCCTTTCTTGCTTGATTTCATGACCTGTTCAACTTGTTCTTTCTGTCAGGTATCTCGTGTCTGGGTTTTCTTTCTTTTCTTTTCCTCACACCATTTTCTGGGTTTTCATTTTTTTGTTGTTCTATGTCTGCGTATTTTTTTTGTTGGGCTATTTCTGATGTTTTTGTCATTTATGTGATTGTTTTTTTAAAATTTTTTAATTAGTTTTCTGGGTGTGTAATATAGTTGGGTTTCTTGCGTGTATTAGTGGGTAAGGAGTCATTTTCTCAGGTGTGTGATTAGATTCTATTGATGCAGATGGTTGGTGACTAGAAATTCTGCATCTTTCCTGTTCTAGTTTGTTTATTTTGGTGGGTGTTTATTAATGTTATTTTGACTTCTTGTGTGGTATTGAAAGTTCAATTGTGGATGGAAATTTGATCATATTGGATTGAAAAGGAAAAGGAAAGGATTTTGAATTTTTTTTTTTTCTCAATTTTTCGCTCCTTAGAGTTGCATAACTCATGTTGTCTTTGATTTGTGTTGCCCTTTCCATGATTCAGTTTCAATCCCTTGAATCTTGATTGCCTGTTTGTTATTGTTGGGGTGGTTGTCTTTGGTGACTGTTGATTGGCGGTATATTTATTCCACCCAGCGGATATTTAAGTTTAATTGTCTTTCCAGGTTTAACAAGTTTGAGGCCCCTGCTTTTTTGAATATTTGATTTGATCTGTGTTGGGCAAAATATGGAGTCAAAAACCAGTAGTAGTAATGGGAATGTTGCAGAGGCTGAGAATTCCAATAACCCTGCTGATGATTCTAATCCTAGCACAAAAGCTTTGGTTTCGAATGGAATGGATGTTGGAGATGGCACTGCCAAAAACACCTATTTTAGGGCCGATAAGATTGATTTCAAGAGTTGGGATATACAATTGGAGAAGCATTTATCTCGGGTTTGGTCCAGGGAGCGGGAGCGTAGTAATCCGGTGAAAGAAGAGTGGGAAATTGAGTTGGCAAAACTTGATTTGAAGTGTGTTGTTGCCCATGGTACATATGGGACTGTTTTCAAAGGAGTTTATGATGGCCAAGATGTTGCAGGTAATGAAAGCCCTTATTTGTGCATGCTTATATTACTGTGCGGTCCATGCCTTACATGTGCTGTGTATTAGTAGATATGCAGTAGTTCTGTCAGTCTGCATCATCTGAGTTTTCGGTTTATGTTGTGTAGTTGTTTATTGGATACTGTTATATTGGACCTCAGTTCTCAACTTATCCTATTTTATTATGAATACTTTAGTGAAAGTTTTAGACTGGGGGGAGGACGGCATGGCTACAGCTGCCGAAACTGCTGCACTTCGGACGTCATTTAGGCAAGAAGTTGCAGTGTGGCATAAACTTGACCATCCAAACGTTACAAAGGTAAACATCGTAAAAAACTCGCAAATCTTCATATTGTGCTGTTGTACTTTGTTGATATTAACTACTAGGTTGCGAAGATGAAGAGCAGAGCCTGTTCTGCTATCAACTTTATTTTCTTGCTTTGATCATAAATCATAATCATTATGACGTGGATTATATATACCATTTCCCTGTCGTTATTTCATATCTGCATTTTATTGCATGGTGTGCATAAGTGCATTTCATGTTGTTTCTATATTTAGTAATCTTAATTGATAAATTTCCATTTTCTTTAACATAAATGTCGTTTTTGTGTAGTTTATTGGAGCTTCGATGGGAACTTCTAATCTTAGAATTCCAAATAAAAGCTCTGGTCCTCATGACTCTCTTCCTCCTAGAGCATGTTGTGTCGTTGTTGAGTATCTTGCTGGTGGGACACTAAAGAGTTTTCTAATTAGGAATCGGAGAAGGAAACTTGCTTTAAAAGTTGTGATCCAGCTTGCTTTGGACCTCTCTAGGGGGTGAGTCTTGTGTAACATCTTGGATGTAGTATTTTCCTCTCGTGATCATCATGTAGCTACATTGTGCTTTGTTGTCATTGCAGCTTAAGTTATCTTCACTCCAAAAAAATTGTTCATCGTGATGTCAAAACTGAGAATATGCTGCTGGATACCAATAGGACCCTAAAAATTGCTGATTTTGGGGTTGCTCGAGTTGAAGCACAAAATCCAAGGGATATGACCGGAGAGACTGGTACTCTTGGATATATGGCTCCAGAGGTAATTAGCTATTTTTTTGTCATGGGGATTGTCAAAGATCATTCTTTCAACTTGGTTACGACTAGAAGATCAAGTGTGTTCAAATGCTTTATTTGCAGGTCCTTGATGGCAAGCCTTATAACAGGAAATGCGATGTCTACAGCTTTGGAATATGCTTGTGGGAAATCTATTGCTGTGATATGCCTTACCCTGATCTAAGCTTTGCAGATGTGTCTTCTGCTGTGGTTCGACAGGTTAGTGGTTATGCCTTCATGTATTCAATGTGTGATAATATGAGGCAAAATTTAAATTACGCTAGCAATGACTTACTTGAAAGAGGCTTTCAATCCATGACGCCTGAACCATTAAAGTTGGTCATCCGTTCTTATTGTCAATCAAATTAAGATTAATATTATTAGAAAGAGACTCCTTTTCAGTAGTAATTAGTAAAGCCATGTGTGACTGTGTGTAGTGTGTACTGTATAGCTGCCTCTAAGGTGAAGATACTACGATGCTTAAGGATACTTGAACATTGATGATCTTAGCTGCAAACCCTCAATAGATAGCTGAAATAGCAACAATTTGATGTATTTTTCGACTTAGTTATAGACGTGGTCACTTGGATTTGAACGTGTTTTGTTAGCATGATATTGTAACCAGTTCGCTTTGGTATATGTCAAAAGCTATAGACCCCTCTGAGGTCCACAAGGTGTAGTGTATTTATAAAGGCTTTACATTAAACCATTTAGGCATTAGAACTTATGACAACTGTACTTCAAACTCAAACCACAGAATCGTTTCTCTCACTCAAACCATTAGGCCAACTATTGTGGTCTCAACTTGCTTATCCTGCCATCAATACAAGCTCACGTCCTAGTCCGTAGCTACCCATTTAGATATCATATTTAATCCAACATTCCTATTCTAACTCCTGCCTTTTTTACTGAAAATCAACGAACCCCGCATATGGATTGTGGATCTGTGAAATTCCTTCAAGATTAGAGCCAACCAGCCTTTTCAAATAGCCATTTAAACCACCCTTAAAATTCTATCTAGATCTGTCAGTGATACAAATGACTATGACTATCTATTTCCATAGCAAGATTGAGTTAATTCGATAGAAGCTAAATAAAATATCATTCTCATTGGAGCATGGCACCTGATTCTTGCATAAAAAAGCCAACAACGTAAACTAGGGCTCAGATCCTTACCAAATATGGCCATAAAACATATCTTGGACCTAATTTGTGTGTAGCCTATACGAACGAGTGACATGCATCTAAAACTTAATCTCAAATAAGCTTAAAATACTTCAGTATCGTGCAAATTTCCACTTGTAGTATTAAACTCTCTCTCTCTCTCTCTCTCTCTCTCACATACACGCGCGCGCGCGCGCGGACACACACACATGTACGTTCATCTCTCTCTCCTTCAGTCAGGGCCTAACTTTAGCTCTCAGCCTCTCAAGAACATGAGAGTATGAAGAAGCTAATCACAATTTTTGTGCTGCGAATGGAAATATTCACAATCATTGCATATATGTAGGAATGGGTCTCTGTTGAAGGGCATGATTCTTGAGACATAGGATGGCTTAACCTCTATTCATCTTAGTTAATGATAGCCCTAAGCATATTTACCTGGGTCGTGGATCATGTGGTTAGAGGATTGTAGCATGTGAATAAGTTTGTACATAGTGATGGAGACGTCTAGGTGAGACTTATAGCTCATGTTTGCACTGTGTGAATTATCTGAAACAGGACATGTGGGTTTTGATTGTTCCAGAACTATGGTCGTCCTAAGAGCTTGATTTTGTGCCAGAAATTGTACGGACCCTGATAAGCTATCATAATGAGTTTAATGACTCTTTTTGGATTACTAACCATGAAACCGATCTCTAAAATGAAAATAATTATATCCTTTTAACATACAATGATGAATGGCTGGTGCATTTAGCTTTAAATGGGCAATTGGCTGCTGTACTTAATTCAAAACTGTAACATGGTAACTTTTTACTCTTTGTGCAGCACTTGCGTCCGGAAATACCGAAATGTTGCCCAGCTTCGCTAGCAAGCATCATGCGAAAATGTTGGGATGCAAACCCCAATAGACGTCCTGACATGGACGAGGTGGTGAGGCTATTGGAAGCAGTAGATACGAGCAAGGGTGGCGGCATGATACCTGAGGATCAAGTGGGCCAAGGTTGCTTCTGCTTTGGCCCAACTCGTGGCCCATGATTCTTGTCATTTTCTTCTATTTCTATGTACACAATCTTGGATAAGGCTCTGAACACACAATGATTTTATGCAAGTTTCTCTGAGCCTTTCTTAATCAAAGTGCTGAAGGATGTATACCCATATTTTCTGGAATGGCTATGAGGGGATTGTTCGGCCTCATCAAAGGGTTTAATACTATCTAGTTTTACTTTACTATATTGAATTTGCATATAGAATTTTCCAGGAGTAAATCTAGATATTGGTATTTTGTACTCATACTCAAATTGGAATTTCAATCCAACTGCATCTTGTTCCATGCTATAACAAGAATAAAGTAGGAATGTAATAGGTGGGAAGCCAAATATGTATTCAGGTTGAAGACATGTATATATGTTTTTCAATGTGTATTTGTCGTATATTTATTTTTTAATGTAAATCTACCTATGTAGCTTTTGGAAGTATGTATTTCCAGAAGTATGATGTAGGCTTTTTTATGTTGTTGGAGTTCAATTGAGTTATTTTTGGCTTGGCTGATAGGGCTATCACAGAGTTGCTGGAATGTTCATTCCTGGTTTAGCTTGGGTCATGTCCACTCGAATTGAGTCATTTGTGTTTGGCTGATAGGGTTATACTGAGTTGCTGAAATGTTCATGTCTAGTTGACCACTTGAGCCTGGGTCATGTCCATTCGAATCTGAGTTGTCCTCAAATACTCAGTAAGCTTGTCAAGAATACTGTGTGAAAATAATACGTTGGATTTGAGCCAGGTCAACTGGAATTGGATTTGGACCGAGCAGCCTGACTCTAGTTCTGTTAGCCAGCTACATATGAGTCTTAGCTTTGTACCTAGCCTAAATAGACATTTCATAGAAGTTCAGAATGACACAGGAATGGCAGCGTAAGCAATCAATCATTCATTATTCAGAAACATTTGATCTCCAAGTCTTGACATGGGTGAAACACATCATCCATAAACCTAGACGACCAGTCCACTTTCCTCAAAAGCTAGTGAACTCTATGCAGTTGAGAACTCAAACAACATACTGTGCTGATATTTCTGACCAGACTGAACCACGATGGAAGGGAAATTTGGTTGGTTAACAGCGTTAGGAAACCCTTGCGTCTCAAGACAAAGGCCTGCATGTTTTTCATAAACAGCCCCACCTTTACCAGTAACTCCATTCACATAGTTGCCAGTATAGAACTGCATGCCGGGGGCATTGGTCCATAGGTCCAGAACCCTTTGGCTCGAGGGGTCTCGGACTTTAGCAGCATGTTTCAGACCCATCTTCTCATCTCCACAATCGAGCACATAATTATGGTCATAACCCAACCCCACCTTATCGATATCCTGACCAATTCTCTTCACAGAAGTGAAATCGAAAGGTGTTCCTTTAACTGGCAGGATTTCTCCAGTTGGGACAGTGTTCTCATCTACAGGAGTGTAGTGACTAGCCCATATCTGAATGCGATGATCGAGAACCGGGCCTGAGTTGTGGCCTGCTAAATTCCAGTAGGTGTGTTGAGCTAGATTCACTGGAGTGGCCTTGTTCTCAGCTACAGCTTCCATGTCAAGCCTCATGGTGGTCTTGGAGGTAAGAGTATATGTTGCAGTTACCGAAAGATCTCCAGGATAACCTGTACGATATAGAACATTAATCAGCTCGAGGATGAGGCAGCGGAGGCAAGGAGAAATTTCCTCTCTTAAAAGCACCAGTCCAAATCAACCATGACAGGAGCTTCTATACATTGGGGACACCTCTTTTTTTTTTTTTTTTTTGGTGGTGGGTAGTTTGAAGGAAGAAAACATATTCATCTACAGACAGGAATGATGATTTGTGAGTAGTGCATGTTTATGTGGTGGCATTCCCAACACATAATACTTTGTGAACAGAGGAGGAGACAAAGAGGGAAGGAAACAGACCTTCCTCGCCATCAGGACTGCAATATTTGAAGGTGATGGAGGGGGCATCACCTTTCTTGTATTCAGTTACATCCCAGATCTGCTTATCAAATCCTTTGTGCCCACCTTCAATGCCAAAAGAATGTTAATAGAAGAAAAATGCAACAGTAGACCAACAACACTGGTTAACTAGGAAGCTTCAGAGTTTGTTTCCCTATTTTCCGGGATAAAACAGAAACTGTAATCACAAAACCATTCGAATCATTTTCTTGTTCTCAACCATGCCTATGAGAAGACTACAAACAAAAGCAAAAGAAAGCAATGCCGTGAAGTTGTACCTCCGTACAGCTAAACTGCAGGGAAGTGACCTAGATTCATAGATCTAAAGATAGAGAAGTAAAGGAAAACATAAACACGGTTGAGGTGGTAGAAGCTAAAGATGCCATACCATGGAGACTGTTTGGGGGCTTGTTTATAGGTAAAGAGTATTCAACTCCATCAAGAGTAAACTTCCCATTCTTGATTCGATTTGCAACACGACCAACAATGCACCCATAATATGATCCAGCTCCTTGCTGAGGAACGATATTCGTTAAAGGACAACACAATTGGAAATCAACGATCATAAAAGAACAAGCCCAAAATACTAATATGTAACTACAACAGCTATAGTAATCCATTAGATCATTAAAAGCAGAGCATGGAGTTCATATGCATGCAGCCCTACCCATGATAGGTACCGAGCAGTAATGGAGCCAGGATTCTAAGCAAGGGGGGCGAGATTGGGAAAATTAAAGGGCACTTCCCCCAAAAAAAAAACAGAAAAGGCGGAACGAAGAGTCGAACCAGGGACCTCCCATCCAAAACAAGGGGCAACCACCAACCTGCTAAGCCTATGATGTGTATTTATGAACTAATTAATATATATCTATTTTTCTTACCCACAAAAATATCCCACATTTATTTTTTTTTCCCCCCAAAAAGCTGGGGGGTCAATTGACCCCTCTTGCCCCAACATGGCTCCGCCTATGGTACTGAGGCCATTTTTTGAAAACCCATAATACAATTTTGTGAAGGAAATTACAAAAGAGTGTGACACTAAATATTAGACAATTTAACCAAAAGCTAAAAGACTAATGCTAACATATAAGTACATAACTAAATAAGAATATAGCCTCCTTGGGGGTAGCTTGGTGGTCGGGTACTCAGTTTCTACAAAAGAGACCATGGTTTGATTTTCCCTAAGCTGTCTGTGTCTAAATTTACCCATCCAAAAATAAGTAAATAACAAAAAAAACAGTTTCTATGAAATAAACTTGATTGCTTTCTTTGCTTTTATGTTTGTTTGTTTGTTTGTTTGTTATGCATAGATTGGCTCTTTGAGGGCTCAAGGCTCAAAGACATACTTGGAAACAAAATCACTTGATGCTGAAAAAAGACATGCAAGTGATTCTATCCCAAGTAATAAGCTAAAACCCAAAACAGCATTCAATTTTTCACAAAGAAATAGTGCTTCATACAACAACCCCCCCCCTCCCCCAACCCCCCAAAAAGGCTCTTTTTCTCCAACAACTACAAGGATTGCAATAGCAGTTTACAGAACAACCCAAAAAAAGGATGAATTTTATCCTACAAATTCATAACATTTAAAATTTGCTAGATCACAAATTCCAGCACTGACAAGCACAAAAATCCAAAGCAACTGACATGATTGATTGTAAATTCAACCCAAAGAGACAAAACCGTAGAGCCAAATTCATGAGCTCAATACATTGCCATCGGAAATGAGAGACAGAAAGAGAGAATACCAAGTAAGGATCCACGGAATCAAATCCGAGCACGACATCAGCAAGTTTCCCTTCAAAATTCAGATCAAACCCATCATCAATTACCCATCCAAAAGCAAAACCCAGAAATTGAATTCGGAAAAATCGCAACGTCTAGAAAGAATTTTAACAATTTATAATCTGATACAGATGTTAAATGACACCCAAATAAAAGAAGGGCAAAAAAAAACCTCACCATCTTTGTCGGGCACAGATAAAGAAGTGATAGTACATCCATAATTACTAATTTTCACCTGCATTGTGCCATTATCAAGATCAAAGATCTCCGCTTTTTTGCCCTGATCCGCCATTGATGACAAGATGAGAGAGATGGTACAAGAACAGTGGAAAAACGTAACTGACGCCTCTTGAGTTCTAGCTGCCTTATTTTAAAGCCAAAAATAATTAATGAGGGTTGACTAATTATGAATGGATATTATCATTCACAAAAAGACAATACTGCCCTTGGCCTTGAATTGCGATTTGTGAGACCCATGGGATTATACAAAGTTGCGACGTCGTTTTGTGTCAAGTTAATCGCCTCCAAGTCCAACTGCAGTTTCTGTTTGGAGTTTGGAAGAAGAGGGAACGAGGGTTTTAGCTGGGTTTCCCCATTGGCTCTGCTTGGGTAAGTTCCCTGCTTTCTCTCTCCCCCATTGCAAAATTTGCCGTCTTTTGCTGCTGTTTTCCGTAGTATTTGTAGAAATTCCTCTTTTTCTCTGCCGTTTTGCATCTGGGTTTATCTTTAGGAAACTATTGAATATGATTTATGCTAGAATCATTGTCTAAAGGTTCAGAAATTTTTGAGGTCTTAAATACCGTTCTTGATCATTTGCTAATTTTCATGATAGGTATTGCCGTTTTCTATTTCTTGGATGTATGCTCATGGAGACCAAGGAAAAATTGCTGCTTGTCTTTTGAGAGGTTTTGACATTGTAGAGCAGTTTGTAGCACTTCTTTGGAAGGGATAAGGGATTGGGGTTGTATTTTAGATGTTGTATATTAAAGGATATTGCATGTTCTGGGGTTATGTTTTGTCACTGAGATTGCAGTTTCAATTAAAGATTTCATCTTTGTTGCAATTCATATCTGAACTTTTTGCTGTTGGGGCGTTGTTTCTGTGATATGTTTGATATGGGAAATTGGTCAATCCAATTAGCCTGAAATCTGAACTAATTGTGTACTGGTTCACTTTCTTCTTTCTAATGCAGTTTGAGAGACTTGGGTTTTTGGCACTACCGGTTCTCACAATGGAGGTTGAGGCGAATGGCCAAGAGGGGTCTCTTGTTCTGCTGAAGCAAGGGGCTGAAGCTGTGAGTTGTCCTCTTGTTCACCATTGTACTTTTAAGGGGCTAGTTCTCTTGGAAGTGATTGCCCTAGTAGTGCTGCATAGGAAGAATTCAGTGTCCTAACCGCATTGCTTTTGGCCGTTTGGTTAAAGATTGAGTTTTGACGAACAAAGGGACACAAACCCATGACCTCCTTCTTTGTCATGACTAGTTTTGTCATAGACCTGTGTTGACTTAAATTTGCTTCCTGTCCCAATGTCATTTTGTTCTTTCTATGCTGGATCATTTTTTGCCCTTAAAACGTGGTATTATTATTCATTGTTCAGAGGGTTTTTGAATCAACCTTTCTTGGGAGGAGCTGTATCATAAAGGAGCGTTTTTCAAAGAAGTACAGGCATCCAACTCTGGATTCAAAGCTTACGGTCAAGCGCTTGAACGCAGTAAGTTTTTCAAGGGCTAAACTTTTGTGACTTGGCCGCCCTTTGTCATCCTGAAGTCTGTGAACGAGTGTTTCTGAGCAAGCATTGGTTTTGAACAGGAGGCTAGGTGTATGACAAAAGCCAGAAAACTAGGGGTGCCAACTCCAGTGCTATTCTCAGTTGATCCTATGATGCAAACTCTTACATTTGAATTTGTAGAGGGTCCTATGGTTAAGGACATATTGCTCGGGATGGGTGCTAATGGGATTGTTGAAGAACGCCTGAATGATATTGCAACACAGATAGGAGACTCTATTGCGAAATTGCATGATGGTGGCCTTGTCCATGGGGACTTGACAACGTCAAACATGCTGGTCCGTAAGGATACCAATCAATTGGTGAGATTCTTTTCTGGTATTTCTTGGTTTGAATAGGAAAAGAGAACCCTTTTATATGTAATGGAGACCCCAGAAAGTTCTCTGGCATATTCCATGACACCTGCCCCATTTGTCTTTTTCAGGTGCTCATAGACTTTGGTCTAAGCTTTATATCTACTCTTCCAGAAGACAGAGCAGTAGACTTGTATGTGCTTGAACGCGCTTTCATTTCAATGCATTCTTCTTGTGGAGACGTGGTAAGCTATTTTCAATTCTTTTTGAGTCTTTTTGTCCTGGAGATACTTGAATTTGTTAGATATTCAAACTGAAAGCATTCCAGATTTTATATTTGGGCAACTATTTTTCAGCTTAGATTGTAGTTAATGAAGCAAAAGGTCATTCTAAACGTCCTCTACTTCCTCTCTATGGAGTAATAGGCAATCAACGGTTTTAGATCTGGATCGCCCCCTTTATAATTTCCTGATTCAGGCATAAGTCTGCTGCACTAGAACCCCCCACACCATATGACTTTCGGGCTATACCTTTTTTCTTTTTTTGGGGGGGGGGGGGGAGGGGGAGGGCCTGCTGCATCTCTGTCATGTGTTGCACTTATCTACCCAGCACCTAGTGACAACTTCATTTATACGTATCCTGTGAAAGTGAAGTATATCTGATATGGGCGTGTTTGGTTAAAAACTGAAATCAGGGACATTTCCTCCCACTGTCCTGCATAAGTTTTATCTGCAGCTCTAACAGAGAGTTGGATCGTGATCTAGTCTCTGTGTGTTCTGGTTATCTCTGATTTATGACTTTCAACACAGAAAAAAATGAGAACGTCAACTAGAATAGCGGATCCCCGGTAGAATGAATCATGTTATGGCAATGTGGTTTGCTGCTTAGACTAATTTCTCTAATATAGGCTTTGAAGCTATATTCAGGTTGCATGCCCTTTTTTGGGTGTTTTGGGGGGGGGGGGAGAGGAGGAATTCAGCATAGCGCATAACTAGGGATGGGAAATAAGGCTATCAAAGAGATGCAAGATTTTGTTAATGTAGCCTTGGTGCTGTGCTCGCCATACTATAATGCTTTATCAGCACCGTTAACTAATTTGACCTTTTTCTTGTTGAAGATGGAAAGAGTGCTTGCTGCATACGGAAAGTCATCAAAGCAATGGTGCTCCACCCTGAACAAGCTAGCTCAAGGTACTGCAGCCGATCTCATATCTTCTTGCTCTTCTTGTATATTACTCCTGATTTTGCCATCCTTGATTCCCTCTAATTGTCTAATTTATTTCATGTGTGAACGTATTGCAGTGAGACAAAGGGGCAGGAAGCGCACCATGGTCGGTTGATGCCTCCAGAGCAATCATTTAAGACATCATCATGTATTATTAATCACCAATTTATGTAATTTTATTCTCAATTTTACTGTTAACATGAGCTTGCACAATCTTGCTGTCAGTGTTTATTGGTTTCCCACTGTGTAATCTGGCCTGAATGGCTTGTTTTGAGGACACAAGATAAATTTCTGTTTCTTTCAGTGCGTCTTTTCAATGTTAATGCAAAAGAAGCTTCAACAGTGGTTTTGATTTGATATTGTTGGTGCTTGCTCAGTTCTGTTGTTCAGACGTCTTTAGATTTGCTAAGCATCACTGATACTAAATGCTGCGTACATCAATTTTGCTATCAGCACAGTGGTTTTATTCATGGCCTCCCCCCCCCCTTCCTGGTTTAAGTTTATCCCCTTCCCCTATTGCAAGCTGCTAAGGAATCATCAAGAGGAATGAAGATGAATTTCAAACCCTAGTTACCATATCAACCACAAAAGCTTATCAGTTTAGGCAGCTAACAATTTTCTCCCAACCATCCTAAGATCCTCCAAATATCTACCTAAACGATTTCCCAGAGTGTGATTGCTTCATTGGCACCATCTTGTTGTAGGCCCATCTGGGTGTATACTTGACAGGAAAAAGAAATTGAGATTCATGTAAGAACCTGCGTGACTTTTAACACTAGATGCAGTTTCAGATTGCCTGAAGTTCAGTCTTGAATTGATCAATGCTTACTTCTATTGGGTGAATCTCTCTGGGTTCGTTCAATACCAGCACCTTTCTATGAATTTTATACTTGGTGCACATTTTTTCTTATTGCTTACAGCTTCTTCAGAATGTGTAGGGAGCCTGAACTTGAATTGCTTGTCTCCTTGAATCGCCTACTATATGCACTGTGTGATTCAGATGTCAGTAACACTTTTCGAATGATACAGAAGCTTTGTTGAAGGGGAAGGTTAGTCACAATAATTTCTGAAAGAATTTTCATACGCTCTCTTATATTTTTCCCTGCTACATCCACCAGGTAGCGTATAACTGTCTAACTGTACTCTTCATGAAAACAGATACATTCCACCTCAACCACTGTGTTTTCTTATGGGTATGGTTTAGTTAATTTTTCTTTGCTGTTCTTTGTAAATTCTTGACTTGTGTTGATCTGGTAACCTCTTTTTTTTTTTTTTTTTTTTAATATAGTGCAGCAAGTTGTCTGACTGATTTCTGGGTTTGCCTCCTCCTCCTGGATGTAATTTTTGTATATTCCCCATCTGCAATTTGATTAGGCTGCCATATCTATGTGTGGATGCTTGTAATGTGTTGATTCCAATTGTTCAAATTTGTTGATTCCAATAGTTCAAATGAGATAGATTATTAGTACATATATTCAAAACGCCCCTTAGAATTGGTTTCTCAATTTATACGAAAGCTTATATAGGTTAGACTGTTTATACATAGATCTCTCCAAACCTGTGAAAATGGGATTAGACTGTTTATATATGAATCTCTTCAAACGCGTGAAAATGGGGCTGAGGAGGAGTTGTAGATATATTCAAAAAGGCAGCACTTGGGTCAATTGAGCACCGGCACTGAGCAGACATATTGCGACTGACAGTGCACATTGTACCTGTCCTGAAGCACAAATGACAGTTTTTATTTTTTGGCAGAAAATTTATTTGACTGTCCCTAATTCCCAATCTCCAATGCAACTTTAACCGGTTTTAATTTGGATTTAATCTTCAGGTATGGAGACATTGATACAGCATGTGCAACCATGAGAGGCCTTTTTTCAGTAGGGCCCTGGGAAATGCTTCTCTTCATTATTCCATGGATCTTAATGTTTGAGCATACATATCTTAGACCCATTTATACTATTACTTCCTCCTGCTTGCGTTTGGCCTTTAGCTTAATTCCAAGCAATTATGCCCTTTGTCTGGAAAATGTAATGATTATTCATGGTATATAAGCCCAAAAAGAAAGCTTAACCACTCCCCCACTAATATGCCAGGTATCAATCTCGTTTGGGTAGGATACGCGGAGATTTAGATATAGGTATTCTTACCCCATACACCAAAAAACTGAGTTTGAGACAGTCGCAATTTGTTTTTAGATTGTTTTTCCTGAAAAACCTTCTGCGAGGGGAAAAAATTTCAAAGTGGGCTAGGATAATATCATATTTAGGAAGTCAATAGAGTGCAGTGATAATGTTTATTTTGTCATGTATGTATAAAATGCCTATGAACTTTTTTGCTGCCATTTAAAAACTGTCTGATGTTTAACAAAACACAGTGTCTGTGGAAACAGGCAGATAGGCAGATTTTGAGGAGGTGATGGGCAACAAGGACAGTTAGCTGGGTTCATGAACTCAAAGCCAAGAGACCAAGGAGCATGTCATCAGTGCTTCCCAGTTCCCAACCTTTTTCAGGTATGAGTAGGTAGAATAGCTGAGTACAAAAAGTGGCCTAGTTCTTTGGGCCAGTTATCTAGGCATTACCTTAGCCCAATGGATTTGAGGTGGTTCGGCTCCAACCTTTTGGGCTCAGGGTTCGAGATGAAAGTTGTGTACAGATCTTAATGAAGGGATGTGGAGGGGATTCTTTGAAAAACTTCAAGAATTTTTTGACATTAGAAAGTACCCTTTCAAAATCGCCATCTTAACTTATATGAATAATGCTGCTTATATTTAGATTTTTCCAAACCTTGTGAAAATAGGACCCACACTAGAAGTATTGTAGTGAAACTAATCTTTCGCTATAATTGCTTGCGGGGGATAAGACTGGACATTTAGATCTTCCGAAATCCGAGGAAACTATGTGGTGGTTGTATCTTAACAAAGGGTTGAAACTTTTGTAAATTTGTATTATTTTGTGACTTACAATCCTTGTGGTTGGAGTCGACCTTTCTGTGGATGGAAATGCTTGCAAAAGTAAGGTTACTTACATTTGAATATCTCCAAAACCAGCGAGAGAGAGTCCTAAATTGGGAATTTTCGTTGTTGTATGCACCTTGCAAATTACAACCCTTTTTGAACTATAAGATTCCACCTCTACCTCTGCACTAAAATGATGCAATGATCATGTATGATCTTTGTTTGCTAATGGAAAAAAATCCTAGGATATATGGTGGGTTGGAATCATGGTGCAATGAGAACAGCAGGAGAGAGATTGTGACATCTCATCTTCACATTGCAATATCTTCTTATGAGGATCCTAAGATTTACCACTCCTATGTAACAAGGGCTAACTCATGTCTATTTTGCTTGCAGACATATGCACTTGGACCTGCAAAATTAGTACTTTCTGACTTTGAAAATGGGGTTTTTAGGCCTATTTTATTTTCTCAGTCTCCTTGTGTAGGTACCATAAGATAAGAGTACTTTTGTGGCAGGACAATTTGTTGCCTTTCATTTGTTTTGACTTGAATTGGCTTACAACTTTGTTCTGAGCTAAGAATCAGAGGTCTGGTCCTGTACATGTCTTTGTAAGGCTTCAGGTCACAAGCATGCCAAGTTTTCAGAAGGCGGTATGTTATGCCTTCACTTATTGGCCCGTTTCATGTTAGACCAAACCAGCAGTCTTATTAAAATGTATTTAAATTGTTCCGACTCATGACAGACAAATCCAAAATCTACTTGAGTGAATTGTTTATTCAATTGATAAGTCTATCAGACACTCCAACAATATACAATATGAATGAGGTATAAATCTAGATGACACAATCTAAACCCATCAAGATATGAATATTTCGACTTTTTTTAAATCCAATTTAGGTGATTTGTTTGCTGTGTATAATAATAGGTCACATGAAATATCACACGGTGCAATGGTCATGGGATTGATGCATATGTATTCAATATGAGAGTGAAGAACAAAGGCTTGAAGCCTTGAATTGATTTTCTTCTCCTAAATGAGAGGATAAGTTAGTTTATTATTATCTTATTTTATGTGTTTGCCTCTTTTTTATGTAATTTTTATGGCCAAGGATTATCCTATGTGTTTTCAGTTATGCATGTTTGTTTTTGTTTCCAGGATTTCAACTTGATTGAGGATGGTCCTCCGATCTTGTGACAATGTGACAAGATCTGAGCTACAAAAATAGCTAGTGGGTATAGAATACAAAAATTTCATGTGAGAAATACAATACATCTTTAGACCCATTTCAGAAGATGGTGCCTTCAGTTTTCCTTTGGCAAGTGTCTCGTTTTCTTTTTGCTGGATATGGTAAAAACTGAAAATGACAAGAGAGAAAAGCAAGCTCATTTAAAGCATCAACCCGAGTTTATTGGTAAAGTTTTTGTAAGATATATAGAAAGCAAGTTCATTTTGAAGACAGATGTTACTGGTAAAGCTTTTAAGAGATATTGTCCATGTTTGGCAAACAGTTGTTAAAAACTGTTAGCTGTTAGTTGTTGAATCAGCTGTTTGTATCAACTATTTGAATTAGCTATTTGTGGAAAAACTGTTTGGTGAAATTAGCTGTTTCTAATAAAGTTGTGAGACAAAAAGCTAATTCTCCAAAAAGCTAATCAAATTAGCCTTTTCAAATTAGTTTTTTGGATCTAAAAAGCTCTTCCAAAAAGCTATTCTACCAAACATCTAAATTAGCTTTTTGATTGGGTCAAACAGCTCATTTTGGTCAAAAAAGCTCTTTTTAACCAAAAAACTCTTCAAAAAACTATTTACCAAACACTGCCAATTTATGGAAAATAAGTCTATTTTAAAGACATGTTTGCTATCACCTAATTCTATGATAAATGTTAATTTTCATGGTACAAAACTCGGATTTAAAACCGATATTGATTTAACTTGAAGTTCCTTGTATTGTATATGTCAAAGGCCAAAGCCATTTCAGGAGAGCTCAAAATACTTTGGAAATCAAGTCCAAATGGCAAGTGCATTCGTGAGTTAGGGTTCTTACCAAATTTGTGAGGGGGAAGAAGTAAAGAGGGGGGGGGGGGTTGTGTTACAAGTAAAGCTGAAAAAGAAAAAGAAAAAAGGAAGATAAACAGAGGAATCCTTGTCCCAGTTCAATAGGATGCTTTAATTTTTGCTCAAAGTGAAAAGTCAAACATCAATTTTTTTGACCACCTCATTCTCCATAGTGGAAGATGGAAAATGGTGGGAGATTGAATGTGGGATTTGCATGCCATTGCATGCTCTATCGTCACTCTGTTTTTTTCCTTCTTTCTTTGAAAATCAAATTTATTGGAAACATTCTTATATATTTTCATAAACTGCTTATGATTTATTTACAGTTTCTTACAACTTATAATTTGACCATATAGCCAAAAAGAATTGTGCTCTACATTATATGTCACTAATACTCTCAATTTTCCGATTGGATTGTAAATATTGATGTTTTTGCTCATCTAAATAAGGATTCTTTTCCCCTCTCGACTAATACATTTGATGGGTTGAGAGTGTTGTTTCTCTTTTTATGCTTCTCCTTGGATATATATAGAAGTAACACATTGGGATTAAATGCCTCGACAACCACCACCTTGCTGGTCGGTAGACAAGGCCTATTTGCTACAACGACAGCAGTTCTCATAGTGAGTTTTACTTTCGCAAAATCTAATATTACTATGTGCCATCACAATATGCAGAGAAGCAAATTACACAACGATATAAATAATGCATATGACCTTACTTGTTGATATTGAAATTTTTAATGCTTGGTTGCAACCACTCTTCCTAAATTATATTGCCAAGTATCCATTTTTGTACCAATTCCTGTGGAAGTGAAGAGATGGGTCTCATTAGGTTGCCAAACGAATGCATGAATTGCAATGATATATATGGCTAGAGTGTCAATCATATATATATGGATGGACGCTTAAAAGTCATGCAAAGAGAAGATATGGAGGCTGAAAAAAACCACAAATTCATCATTTCTCTATGGAATTGTCCATACCTTATGGATGGTGTCTCCTTTGATACTATTACTTCATATCATGTCTCTTTGGGACCATGCCATGCATATAGTGAATCAATTTGCCTCATTAATTTACCAAAATTATGAACCTAGTTAGTAAAATCTTCAGAAATTACATTAGCGATATGAATTTAAATCTGCCTGGCTTTATTAAGTGCCAAAACCTTAATTACATTTTCAGGGAAAAAAAGTAACCCAGAAATTATATGATTGATTTAGTATCATAGCGGTAAAATTATTAGTTTCATTGATGCATGTGAAATGGCCAAAGGAAGTACATATGTATTGCGGGTAGTGAAATCTTATTTGGACTTTCAGCACCGACATGCAAAGACTTTACAAATTAAACCAGATAGTATATGTGAAGTAGTTCGATTACATGATGTTTTATATAAACAAAGTATGGGCCCTTTTTTTAGGTTTGGGGTGAGTCATCCAAATTGTTAATGTACCTCGGCCCCCCTCAGATAAAAATGGGTACTACAGTAGTTATTCTTGGCTATAATAAATAAGTGGGACTAAGGTCACCATCAAGACTCGAGACGGTTTCACGTCACATATTTGATTATTACTTGATTTTGTTTTTTATGTGTGCAATTATTCGTAATAAAATCATAGGACATACAAAGAAAGTAGTCATTTTGACGGACCAAACTTCCTTCAAAAATTTCCATCAAAATTAGTCATTCATCTGCAGTCATACACATCTTAAGTAGTCATCGACTCAATTTTACAAATCAAAACTCAAGTTAGATTGATATTGTTATAGTTTAACAAACTTGTTTTCTTTCAAAGCATGATTATATATATGCAGCAAATTTACGGTCTCACAATGATTCTTAGACTTCTCAAATATTACTGTTATAAAAAATACAAGATCAAGAGTAATTTAAATTTGAAACCCCAATTAATGGCTAACACCCTAGACTAGAAACCCCTTCTGTTTGTAGTTCTCTCTTTCCTGAATAAAAGTATAACAAATAAAAATCCTTAACAAAACAAATAGGATAATTCCAGAAAAATACATGAAAAAAGGGTTTTAAAAAAGCAAAAAGAAAATATATCGTATAATGGTTAATTGTAAAATTAGTTGACTTTTAGGTCCCAAAAAAAAATTATTTTTTTTGAAAAAAAACTCTGAAAATACAAGTGACATTTGGAAAATTAAATGAAATTATCATTTATAAATTCGAAACTACCATATAATTTACTAATCAACTTGATTAATTTAACATGGTTGTAGCACATAAGCTGAGACAAATACTTGACTGCTTTGAGACCGGAAACTATGAAAATATTGATTGTGAGATGCAAGAATCAGACACAGTCCCGCCACATGCAGCATGCATGTGTCTTGAGATTAACTAATCTAATTAATTAATTAATTAATTAATTAGTGAGCTTATTAGTCCAAGAAACCCCTTTTCTTCCCCCTAATTATACAATTAAGTAGGGCTTAATTTGGACCCTCTAATAGGCTAGCGAGATCCTCCATAAATGTAGTTAAATTGAACCTTTTCATCCTATTGGGACACACTTTTATACTAATCCATGCATAATCACTTTAATTAGCCAATAAAAAGTGAGGCAAATCTCCTAAAAAGCTACTAATCTTGAAATGGCGATATATGCCTAGGGTCTTCTGGACACAAGTCTAGATTTTGAGTCAAAAGGGCATCCAAAAAAACAGGGTTGAACATTCAACCACATATAACATATGTTGTGTTTGAATATAAAGTAGCAATTTTGCAAGTTTTTAGGGGATGCATGAGCATAAACGTTGCAACCCTAGAAATTCCCATTTATGATATATCTTTCATCATTTTCATGCAAAATATGAAGGGTAGGGCCGGGTATGACAGTGGGGTTTTTTTTAACTTTTTTTAGAGAATTTTATAGATCTGACAAAATGGGGCCGAAATCCAAAATCCGAACTAAACTATCCAGAGCCATATCCGACCCGACGTCTGAAATAGGTTCACTTGAAAGCGGACCCGAAATCCGAATTGACCTCAACTGGACCATACCCGACCCGAAATTTTCTGCAAAGTTGTTTATTTTGTATGACAAGCGTATTGGACCAAAAAGCGATTGATCTGAAGTTGATCCGAATCGAAGTTCACCTGATCCAAACTAAACCAACTTGAAATGTCAGTTAATTAGAAATTTGACCCAACTCAAACTTAACCCAACTCAAACTTAACCCAGCCCGTACCCAAATCAAATGATCCATTTGCAATGTATTTTTACCCCCCAATTTCTGCAGAATTCCACGAGTTCAAAAAATTGAACCCCAATCCGGCCGGAGAGTAATAAGTACTTGCAGGTCATGCATTATATAAGGGGAAAAGGTGCAGAAATAGATGTGCCTGTTAGCTCCCCTAAAAGGCCAATATTTATTTTTCTTGAACAATATGATTGAATTTTACATATTTTTTGTGGAAAATATGACAAATTAACAATTGTACTCTTATTTCCACTTCTGAGGCTTATAAAATACTGAACTAGAGGAAAATATATATGTGACTGATGTGAGTCATATTGCAAACATTATAGGAAAGGATGATCAGGGATTTGTTAGTGATATATGTTAATAAATATGCTTCCAAAATATATATTTGCAATCCTATTGGTATTTGGTAATGCTTTAAAGTATGTCCTTGTGATAAAGTGGTGTGCCAGAAACTTTCACAAATAATGCAAGTGTCCTATTTAACGATATCAACATGGTTTGAACATTAGCCTATAAATAGGCTCCTCTTGTTTTGATCCAACCAAAAAAAAAAAAAAAAAAGGTATGAAATATGCCTATATGTTATGCATTGCTTTTCGTTTTTTTTTTTTGGGTTCAAATATTTTACTCATTACTAGGGTATGATATTTTTTTAGAGGGTAGTAGATTTTCTATTATGTGTGTGTTAAAAGAAATATAAAGGCTGCTTAAATATAATTTAAACCCAAATCTCTGGTAATGATTTTTAAGACTTTTATCGATTAAACTAACAATCACTTACTAAAAGCGGGTGACTTTAGTTGTACAAGAGAATAAGAGACTCACAATCTAGGAAAATAATATTGGAAACAACATTAATCCATTTTAGTTTATTGATAAACATTAAGTTCAAAATTTAACTAAAATAAGTTTAGTTCAACCCAACAAAAAGTTCAATTTAGTTAATATAAATTCAATTTAATGTAAATAATTTTAATTCAGTTCGACTAGATTCAATTCCGATAAGTTTCAAGAATTGGACCTAAATTAGATTAATTTGAAATTGAAATGTTAAAAGATTCACGGCTATTTTTGGTATTTCTTGTCTTTAATCATATGATAGATTTCTTGACTATATTAATATTAATGTTCAAAGACATCTTTTGTTAGAAGGTGCAATTTGGCAAGGCCAATGTAATCTTGATGGCTAATCTTTATATTTGCCATAATACAAATGATTTCCACCTGTTTCAGCTTCATCAAATCTTAAGCAAATTGCAAACCCAGAAAACTGCATTCCTTGATTTTGGTGTAAAAAGACTCCCAAGGAAGACGAGCTTTCACCTCTCCCTCAGTCTCTCTTGCCCTGCACTTTATTCTCTTCAAATTCGATACTTTGCTGTGCTCAGAACCAGCATTATACACGACGATACTACCCTCTTCTCTTTTATTGTTCCGCACATTGTCTTGTTCTTCTCCCTCCACTCAGAATCTCATAATCAGACACTCAAACTTCTATTACTGCTACGCAACTTCCCTGTCTCCATCTCTCTCTCTCTCTCTCTCTCTCTCTCTCTTCTCCTCTGCTTCTTCCCATCTGGATTCCCCTGTTTCTTCCCTTCTTCAAATAGAGGATTAGTGGAGTAAATAGAAATGTGTTGGTGGGTTTTATGCATTGGACCTTTAATTACAAAACCCTGAAGCCAATATGCTGAAGAATTGGTATTTTCTTTGTAGCATGAATTTTTCCCGTCTTCATTATTTCAGAAGAAACAGAGGAGAGTAGAGGGGTTTTCCCATTTCTTGTTTGGTTGTCTTTGTGCCAAGTGAGCAACTTTCAATCATTGGGTTGAGAGTGGACTTTTCCCCCTTTTCATTAACCCATTATTTGGGAATTGGGGCATTGCAAATTTCTCCTTTTATTTTTCGAAGGATCTCAGAAAAACAAGAAATCAAGAGTGGGGCTTGCTCTATATGAAGAACTGAAACAATGACAGATGGGAACTCGAAGAAGAGCAAGGTGTGCTTGTGTTTGATAAATACCCATCAAAATGCTTGTTCTATTTCTCTCTCCTAGACCCTCAGATGCGATGTTCAATGTCTGATTGAGTCTTCTTTTGAATCATTGAAGCTTTCATGGCCTAAGACTTTAGTGAAGAAATGGTTCAATATCAGGAGCAAAGCGGAGGACTTTCAGGCTGATGATGTCTCCTACATAGGTGATTTTACAATTTCTTCATTTTATGCCGCTGATTTCACCTGCAACCCAAAATCCCATCTTAATTAGTAGTGTGGGTTCTCAATTGATTGAACTTAATCCCTTGAGCAGCAAATTTGAGTCAATTTGGGTTTGATTTTATTGTTATATGATGGTCCTAATCACTGCTAAAGATATCCCCTTTTAGGCCATTATTTTTTCCCTGTGTTCTTTTGAAGTTTAGGAATGTGGGTTTTTAATTCTTGGATTTCATGGTCCATCTTTCCCAGGTTATGATGAAGATTGGAGAATCAATTTTTCAGAGAGAGATTCTTGCACTATCAAGAAAAGCAAAACAGGTTCAATTTTAGTCATTGTATTGTCTTGGACCAGTGTACTCTTTCAAATCCATCTCTATTTCTAAGAACTGCTTTTTAACTCAACATTTTGGCTTTAACTTTTGTTTACTTCTCCTTTTAGAAGGATCAAACAGGAGGACTGCTGACCGAGCTCGACGAAGTAAGGTTGATTTTGATGCATCTCAAGTCACAGATGTAAACAACTATAGGTCAGATTCGTTTCCATACAGTTGGTTTTTCTATCATCTTTGCAATTTGGGAATGATTTTTCAATTTTTTGATTTGATTTGTGGTGTAGGATCTTTGTAGCCACATGGAATGTGGCAGGAAAGTCTCCCCCTAGTCATTTGAATCTTGATGATTGGCTTCATACATGTCCTCCTGCTGACATTTATGTTCTTGGGTATGTTCTCTATCTCAAATATTTGCCAGAATTTGTTCACATCTGAATCGGTCTCTCTACTTGCAGAAATGCTTGTAGGGGTAAGGTTGTCTACGTGTGAATCTCCCTAGACCAGCGAAAGCCGGGCCCACACTGGGAGTTGTCGTCATTGTTGTTGTATTGGACATTTCCTGTGTCCTAGAAAAGAACCCTTGTATAATGTCTATCATGGCTTTCAGATTCCAGGAAATTGTTCCACTGAATGCTGGCAATGTTTTGGGAACAGAAGACAATGGTCCAGCCAGGAAATGGTTAACCCTGATTAGGAGAACTCTAAACAGTCTTCCTGGGGCAAGTGGTGGTTATCACACACCCTCACCCATCCCTGATCCTATTGTAGAGTTGGATGCTGATTTCGAAGGTTCAACGAGGCAAAAGGCCTCGTCTTTTTTTCATCGACGATCGTTTCAATCTTTGAGCCGGAGCATGAGAATGGACAATGATATGTTAGCACCCCAACCGCGGCTTGATAGAAGGTTCAGCGTTTGTGACCCGTTTATGTATCCGCATAGCGCTAGTGATTATGACCCGAATTACAGGTGGTGCTCCTCAGATGATGAAAACCTGAATGAATCCCCAGTTGCCACACAGTGCTCACCGATATCTTATTATAACGAATACTCTCCCATGGGGGAGAATGAAAGGCAAAGGGGGCAGTCTAAGTATTGTCTGGTTGCAAGCAAGCAAATGGTGGGGATATTTCTCAGTGTCTGGGTGAGGAGTGATCTGAGAGATGACATTCGGAATATGAAGGTCTCTTGTGTTGGAAGAGGATTGATGGGATATCTTGGAAACAAGGTACTTAGACAGTTGCCATTGAAGGTTTTTTCTTGTATGAACTAGGAATTGAGGAGAAACCCTACTGATATTGGTGTTCGATTTTTGCAGGGTTCTATTTCCATCAGCATGTCTCTGTACCAAACGAGTTTTTGTTTCGTCTGTAGTCATCTGACTTCGGGACAAAAGGAGGGTGATGAACTAAGAAGAAATTCCGATGTCATGGAGATACTTAGGAAGACAAGGTTCCCTAGGGTTCATGGTATAGGTGATGACAATTCCCCTCAGACAATTATGGAGCATGAGTAAGGCATCTTGGTCCTTGGAAGCCAATGAACTAATCATATCTTTGCTGTTTACCCAACCTTTTAACACAAGACATGCCAATATTTCCTGCAGTCAAGTAATTTGGCTGGGAGATTTGAATTATCGAATTGCCCTCTCTTACCGAGCTGCCAAAGCTCTTGTTGAGATGCAAAACTGGAAAGCTCTCCTAGAGAATGATCAGGTACATGTCTATTGCTGAATTTTTGTTCTTGCTTATGTTGGGTATACTTGAGCCTAAGCATAGATGTGTTTGTGCTTTGAGCAGCTCAGAATAGAGCAGAGACGGGGTCGTGTCTTCGAGGGATGGAATGAAGGGAGAATTTACTTCCCTCCAACATACAAGTACTCGAAAAACTCAGACAGATATGCTGGTGCAGATACTTATCTGAAAGAGAAGAGAAGAACTCCAGCATGGTACATTTTTGTTTATCTGTTTCCTATTTCAGACACTATTGCAAAGTCTTTTTTATGATATAATCGGCATAAAAGTGTGATTAAATTGGTTATATTAGTGGAAGTATAATTGACATTCAAACACAACAGAACATCTGATATTAGCTCTGATTTACATCTGAAGGTGTGATCGAATCTTGTGGTATGGAAAAGGCCTCCGCCAACTGTCTTATGTACGCGGAGAATCTAGGTTCTCTGATCACAGGCCAGTTTACAGCGTGTTTTTGGCGGAGGTGGAGTCTGTCAACCGAGGCAGAATCAAGAGGAGCAGTTCTCGTGCTCGGATTGAGGTGGAAGAGCTGTTGCCATATCCTCATGGGTATGCAAGCTTCAATTTCTACTAGAAGATCAAATTCTGAAAATTAGATATCCAGGTATTTCCTCCTTTTTTCTTTTTGGGTTATCTGGGTGGTTTAACATATGTCAACTGTCAGATTCTGAGACCTATTGTTCAATTACAGAGCAGAAATTTCATCAATGACAAAGAATATCATGTTTGATGGGCAGGGGAGCATGTAAATACACCTTGTAAGGTAAGCTACAAACTAAGAAAGCAATTTAGCCGCTCTAATCATAATGTGGGTCTCTCGGAGGCAATCGCTTACTTTGTGGAACATTTGCCCAAAACCTGCTTCTGCCGGATCGACACTGGGCTGTGTTAGCCACTCTAGTCATGTCACAGTCCTTTTGATTTTGCCGACTTTCTACTTTTTTAAGAGTACACCACCATGCTATATATCTGTATGAGTTTGTATATATCACAGTAGGGTCTACAAAGATTAAGATGTAATCGACCTTACTCGTTACACTAGCTTTCAAAGAGACTGTTTCGCAAAGACCCACAACTGCATTTTTTCAGGGCATACACATAAACAAACTACTCACCCCTTGCCTTGTTTTATTGTCTCTTTTTGTTTTTCCTGATAATTCACCTGCAATTAAACTTGCAAACACTAGTGACTTGTGACTCAAAATTCTAAAGCTAACATCTTGAGCATGGTCCCCCTAATCTATGTATAAGTGGTCTTTGGCTATTCATAATATGTTGCAATGGGAACTAAAGCAATCATGGTGAAAGTGACATACCACCATCAAGTACCCTCCCCCCCCCCCCCCCAAAAAAAAAGGGTAAGCCCTCTACTACTTTCAGTTATTGCTGTTATTCTCCCTTCCCTTGTGAAAATCTGTGTTGTTTCCCTTTGTCTAATTCCCTCTGTGTTCTCCTTTCTTCATCAGAAAAACACAGGCACCCCCTTATCCTGTAAAAAAAATTGCTGATTCCTCCTAACCCCGCAAGTCTGCAACTCACCCCTTCTTTTCTTACTGCCATGTGATCTGCCTTTTGCCATCATTCACAAACACCCATCATCATGGTGAGTTAATCTAATCCCTTTAGTTGTTTTTGCCCCCCATTTTTTCCTTTTTATCGGTATCTCTGCTTTCATGGGTGCTTGTAGAGATAAGACTGATAATATCTAGATGTTCAAGAGCCTTTAAAAGCAGTACCTGTGGTAGGAGTAATTGTTTTTTACTTTCAAATTGAGTTTTGAAACTCTGCTCCTTGGCTTATGCAGGTTGATTGAGCTAACAATTGAATTCGCCAAGGGCTGGCTAGGTGGTTTGACATCCATTCTTTCTTGTTTTAAAAAAAAAAGGGGAACGAAGAAAAATTTAGGAGTTAGATGGAGAGAAAGCTAGCTAGGAGATTAACAGAATTGTTTGACATTGAAAAGGAGGATGTTGATCAAGATTTGTAGTGCCTAAGTAAAAGAAGCAAAAAGAGAACGAGGATTTTCATTGATGTATAGTTGTATAGGCCCTTTTTTTTTTTTTTTTTTTTTCACCCTTTCCTTTTTCCACTTGCAGCAGCAGTCGTCCTGAACTCTCTTTTTCTGATAGTTCATGATGATTTTACTAGCAATGAGGTAAAAAGGGTGATTTTTACAGTGAGAGGTGATAGACAGAGCCCTGTTTCAGTGGTATCTTGCACTTCTTTTTTTGTAATGCAAAGTGAAGATGATGTCAGATAACATTGTTACTCAGAGGTCATTACAGGGACTTCACAGTGGTTTGTTTTCATTGGTAACAAAGTTAAAGCAGATTATGACAGTATGGCATCTAGGTAGAATTCTTCAAGGAAGCCAAATACACAAAAAAGAAAAAGGTTGGGGGCCACGGATGTATCTCAGGTTTAGACAATTTTGAGTTTCTTGTTCAAAATCTAAAATTTGCAGATAGATTTGGTCAAATTTTGAGTTTGACTAAGTCCCGAATCCATCCAAATAGAGATCTGGTTAAAAGATATTCAATATGCTAGAAGATTCCAATACAATTTACACCCCTAAGTTTTTTTGAACGTTGAAAAAAGCTCAGTGTTGGTTCTATTGTATGTCATTTATCCTTCCGCATGTGGATGTTGAATACATGCTGTATAAGGGCTTGTTTGTTCTAGACATTGAATTGAAGTGAAATTTATTTATAGAAACAAGCCAAAATAAGATAGTCTAATCTCATAAAAGTTATAGAGGATATATTTTGGCTTGTTATATGAATGACAAAATGAAGAAGGAGAAGGACATCTAAGCTTTGCATCCAGTTGGACAAGACAGACACATCACAGTGTCACTGGCGGATGGTTTTCTGTGCCCTCCTAAAACTTGCTTTTGCTTTGATAATTGAGGTGGGGTGCATGGTGGACGTCCACGTGGCAGCCTCAGCTTAAATGTTGGATGGGTCCTAGATTCCTATTGGATGACTTGCCGAACAAGTGGCTCCTGTCGTGGGATTCTTGACCCCCTTACATGTATTACTTATGCACTACTTGGAAATTGGAATGGAGCCCAGTTCTCTGCTGGTTAAAGGGTGCAATAAACTGGTCATTTAATCTATTCGAAGAGAAGTCAAAGTATCGTGGTAAACTTCATTAATAATCGATGACAGAAGAATATTTATTAAGCAGCATGTCATCATAAATAAAAAGGACAGTCAGGTGCATAAGCATCCCGTGTTCACGCAGGGTCGTTATAAATAATTTCATTATATATTTTGGAAGAGTGACAGGGCCGTTCATTGGGTAACAAAAATATTCATATAGTTCTCACACATCCACTTTTTCTACGTCCTGTATTTGTAGGAATTTCTTTTACGTTTTAGTTGATGATAACGCAGGTAGATTCCTTAAGAGAAGGGTTATCTATTGATCTTTCACTTACCTTCCCCACACCCCCCCAAAATCTTTACTAGCGATGGGCGTTGGGGGAAGTCGAGCTATACTTGCAACCACACCTATTTTTCAAATCATATTTATATCTATACCCATACCCGTTGGATTTTAGATAACTATATCCATGCCCGTACTCATCAAATTTTTTAGATTTATGGGTTTTATTTGGGTACATAAAGAGAATATAAATTGTTACTTATATTTAACTATATTTGCATACACTCTATATGCGATTAGCAACTTCAAGCGACACTAATATATTTGTGTCCAATTTGACTCACGAAAGTTAGAATCATAAAAAAAAAATAAAAAAAATCATTTTACTAGCAAATCAGGTATACAATTAGATACGGGTTTTAGGTATCCATATTCATACCATACCCATTTTCAAATGCAATGTCCACACCTATACCCATACCCACCTAAAACCTCGCTTTTAATCAAATTTTCTATATTCAGATAATACTTTCATCTCTAATCTCTACTCTATTTATTTTATCCATTAGTCGAGGATTTGTGTTCGTCTATTCTATAGGATTGGTTTATAGATATTTTAAGGTTTTTGTTGGTTTTAGTGCCATATCGATACACATGAGTGATAAGCAGTAGAGAATAATACAAAGTAATAGAGATATATAAGAGCGGTAAACAGCAAGCAATGAAGTGTAAAAGAGCTGTAAGTTGTAATAAAACTTAGCAGTCAACATTAAGGAGAAGTGAGCGATATCCTGCTAAGGTTGAAATGAATATGCCCTAAAAGATCATATTCATCCCCAAGTTTAACTTTTTTTAAATTGTTTGTTTTTTGTTTGTTTGAAAATAATTTTCAAATCACCAATATTTTATTTAGAGGACATGTCTGGACGTTTTCAGGCTAAAGGGGGATCCAACAAAGCCTGCGAACCCTTCCAGACCAGGTTTGACCCTCTGCCTCGCTCTCAACCCTTTTCTTCTTTTTTTTTTTTTTCCTTTAAAAAAAAAATTATGATTTTTGCATGGGAAATTGAGAATATATTCTCATGGTGCGGTCAAACCTTCCTTCAGCAAATATTCTTTATCACCTCACCTCTCCTCTTTGCCGGTCCACACTGATTATGCTTATATTGGTTCGTACGTGTACCAACCAATATTAGGTGATAAATTTAATTTAGATATTCTATATAGTATGTTGTACTTTTTGTATTTGTTGGTACATAATTATGTGCTAGTAGATCTTATAAACGTCCTTTAAAATTCTAAGAATTTTTATACATAATAGTAATTTTGAACAAAATTTTCAGTTAATGAATACGTACATTGGATTGAACATTGGTTAGTATATGCTCTGTTGTTGTTTCCAATGGTAATATCTTTCATTAAAGCATAAACAAATTAAAATTGTTTTTTTATTTGCACTAGTGCTTGCAAAGGTAAAATTTACTCACACATGAAATCCCGCAAAAATCAGATCCATACTAAAATTTTCCTACCTTCCAATAGTTAATGTTCTAATGAATTGTATGATTGTTCAAACGTATAAGACTGTTAATTTGGCAGCAGGTTAAACCCCCACACACGTGATCACTACATGACTCCATGGACCAAGAGAATTGGAGGCCCATGAGAAAACATGCATACATTGATGAAGTTCGCGAAATGTGATGAATTATACATCTACTTTTCTTTCATGTAAGAATGTGCAAGATTTTGATATAAATGAAGCCTAAATGCATATTTTTAATATCATTATCTAAGATGTTCATTAATAAACTAAGGAAAAAAAAAAGTATAACGGATAATATATACTGTAAAATACGGTTTCAATGGATAGGTACAATCAATTACTAGCTATTGGGTTAAAGAACTCGATCGTTAGCTTCATGCACGGAGAAAAACACACCTTTATAAATCAACTCTAAGACGATAATTCATGCATGTTATTTCCTCTTCCTTTTTCCTAGTGCAATATTAATGGAGAAATTAAATTGCTAGTGCAATATTAATGATGGGGCACGCTTGATATCAGAAATCAGAATAAATTGATCAAAACAGTCAATTCCACATTCCCATCATTGTTCATTTCCCTCTCCCTGTTTTCCTCTTTTACTTGGAGTTTACCTTCCCTTGATCCCTTCACTAATTCGCTTTATTTGCAAATTATATGATAGTTTCAGGTTTATAATCTAGATTATTATGTATAGATTTTTTTTTTAGAACTTTTTAAAACTTGTAATTAATTTGCATGCGTGATTTTCCTTCCCAAAAGTAAAACTTCCTCGATTCAAATTGAATGTGCCCAATTTAGCTATCTCTGAATACTTTTCAGGATGACCTTGGTAGAGATTGAGATTGGTTTGAGTCCAAGCACTTACCTTCTGGATCGATGCTTTACCTCGTACCACAATGTAGGATTTATATACCCAAGTTTACACTGTAGGTGCTGACTTAATCCCCTCCTTTCTTAGGATTCAATTTTAGAAGGTAAGGAACGTGGCAAATAAGGTTTACTTAGGTAAACATTTGACCAACTATTCATTAATTATTGAACTTCATATAAGATTTTGACTGTTATACATACTATTGCTGTTTCTTGATACATTATATATCGATCAAGACATGCTTTACATAGTGATGATATCACTTGCTTTTCTTTCTATGTAATGAGGACGAATAAGGTAAACACAATTCAAACTAAAATATCTTATAATAATTCATACAATAGATTACCACTACTTGTTTGACCGCTACCGAAACAACTGATTTTACCCGAACAGTGTCATATGAAATCAACAGCGGGTTATAAGGGTTGAGTTTGAGTAGGTTCAATTTTATCAAAAAAGAGGAAGAGCCAAGACAGCCTAGTAAAAATGTTACACTTACCCAATTTACCAGGACCTATGTGATCTTCTCAACCCCTGCCATATGCCCATATCATGCACTCATCAACACAACTCACTACCACCCATACACAGGTACACCTCTCTCTCTCTCTCTCTCTCTCTCTCTCTCTCTCTCTAGTTCTGCCTTTGGCGAAGGTAGCTTGTGGATCAAGTTATCAGTAGGAAGGGTATGACTGCAAGATTATCAATGTCACGCACAGAAAAAGGCACTGTATAATATCCTTAGTTAATTAAAACTGATTTTTCCCCCAAAAAAAGTTAATTAAAACTAATTAATTTACGCGTAATTTTGGCGTAATTATATTATTTTGTTTTTCTGCCATTATTAATTTGTTCTGTGACGAAGTTGTAACGTTAACTTGCATAATGTCCGCTCCACGTGCATGTCCTACTTCAAAAGGCTGGTCTGATCTTCATTCATGCTAGGAAAGTTGCAGACACACCATTTTTGGTCAACTTCTTGGTTTTCTAAGTTGTTGCTCAACTTTACGAACATCACCCTCTGTTTTTCTTCCTGTTTTTTGTTATTTTCTGCGTTAATTTAATTTACTTTAATTTTGCCCACCAATGAGGTTGGACTCTTGACAAATGGGATTTGTTTAGTCAATGTCAACCAATCGAACAGCTACATCAACTACCTCTAATCTAATCTACTTCCATATTTATTATTTATTTATGTACGTATGGTATTCTTTTTTGGGGGGGGGGGGGGAGGTTCAGAGTAGTATTATTTATTGCTGAGTGTGAGTAGTTAATCATATAAATGGACCGATTGGACATGGGTCTGTATCATTTTTTGATAGTGGTATTAAATGAGTTAAGATAATCTAGATGGGAGAGTTTCTTGTGATAAATGATCACATTTTGAAAAGTTTTAAAAAATGCTCATATTTTGAAAACAATTTTGGAAACTTTTTTAAATGCTCATATTTTGAAAATAATTTTCTCTGCAATCAGATGTAATTTTTTTAACCTCTTAACGTGGACTTGTTCATCTAATTAGCAGTTAATTTCACATATATCACGTTAATATTAGAAGGCTTACATCCAGTTGAGAAACGGTTAAAAATTACCTCCGAAACTTAAGGGTTCTTTAAAAAAAAAAAAAAAAATCGTTTCGGAATAGGTCAAGGGAGGTAGATGAATATCTTTGTAACATGAATTTATTTGCGTCAAAGGACGAATCTCCAAAAGGACCAAAACCCTAGTGGAACCTTAGGAATGGCCCATAATTGAAATGTGCTTCCTAGCAGAATTGAGGCCCAGCAAACAGAGCACACACAGCACCAAAATGTGAGACTGGCACCAAAAAAAAACAACAGGACAAAAATACAACATTGAAAATGAACCGAAAGAGCATCTCTGTAAACTATACGTCTCCCCATTGTTATTTATTTGCAAGTGTAGCTGCAAATCAGTAATCATGGGACACTCGAAAAGGTTCCTCAAGTACATTGAGATCCAAGCAATACAGTTTTTCGGGCCTAGCTGCATTGAGATCCAAAATAGTTAGATTCTCAAGTAGTGTCGAATTTGCGCAAGTCACCGCCAAAATGATTTGTCATCAAGGAGCAACTGAGTGAGCTTGGTGAGTTTGCCCAAAGGCGATGAAATTGACCCCGAGAAGGAACACCCAGGTAACATGAGGCAGACCGAGTTCAGAAGGGATCGGAGAAGGAATGAAGTGATTATAAGCAAGGCTAAGCTCCTGGAGAGGGGTGAGGCTAAAGAGGGAGCTGTTTGAAGCGAAGCTTCCCAGGAGGCAGCTGCTAGTGAGGTCGAGCTCAATCACATGGCCCGTCTCCTCATCGTATTTTACACACCGTCCCACGAGCAAGAATCCTGGCCATCTGGCCGTGACTTCAGCTTCGGTTGGGCAGGTGGAGAATCAGAAGCAACAGCACAATCTATGAGGAAAGTCTACTTGAAATGCAGTAAAGCAGTCAGTCTCGTGACCATGGCAGAGTGGAGGAGGGACAATGAGCTAGAGCTCCTGGCGAAAAGGAATGACAAGAACATGCTAAAAGGAGCACAAAGATGATGAGAGTTTTAGAAAAGGAAAAATTTTGGACACAGAACTACTTATTTTGATTGAATTGGTTGAACAAAAAAAGGGAAATTTTCATTAACAAATAGAAAAAGATAAAAAAAAATTATGAAAAAAATTTACAGAAAATAAGAAGTCATTGTGCAAACGTTGTGGAAAAAGTTTCTGACCTTGAACATGCTGATAGCCTTCATATTTGGGGGCCAGGGACCTTACATTACAACCTCAGGCAAGGTTTGTGACTCCTCTTAAAACTTAAACCCCAACAATATGGAAACTATGAAACATGAGCTGCACTGATCTGCAGAGCGTAGTTTGGAGTTGAACTAATAAGCCCTGATGCTAAATGAAACCGATGATTGGGTGAAACTTAAAGTGCACTACTAACCTCTGTTTTATCGATAGTAGGACTACGAGAAGACTGTACGCATATGATACATAGCATACGCTATTGAGCACCTGGGATATGATATGAACGTACAGTGCAGAAAGACATTGTCCATTACTCATCAGCGACTCCACACAAAGAAAAAAGGATCATGATTCATACAGGAGCGGAAAGGCTAATGCAATTATGGCAGAAACATAATAGCAGGAGAGTGACTAGAGATGTTATAACAGCTCAAGAATTAAGTCGACAATATTCTACAGCTGAGCATTCTCAATACTGGAAAAAATGAAAGTGTGAAACACTTGAGCCACATAGAAATCAGTAAAGAAAGTTGAAATGAATATGATATAAGGCAAACGATACAAATTGGAATAGCAACCTTAAACATGGATATGAAAAAGATATCACGTTGAAAAGCCAATCCAATCAACCTACGAGTTTCTAAAAGCTTCCAAGACATACTGAAGCAAAGCAACTTATGCTGATCAAAGTCAAATGATCCCAAGACAAACACAGCAGGACTAAGCTGTACAAAACCTAAAGGGACTATGGATAAAGAATAAGGCGATAACTTTGAACTGGAAGGGTAAGCCAATCCCAAAAACATGACTGCCTCCTCTTCCAGTTCAATGGCATCTACAATGCTATATACCGAAACCAGCACGCTTTCCTGACCGTAGCTTTGGCTTTGAGGGGAGGCTCTTGAGGTCCTTGTCAATATCAAGCTGTTTTTCGCGACATTCTGCAGTGCAAAATGCTCGCATGCTGCGACATTGAATAACAGCATTCTATAATCAGACTCCAAAACCCCAAAAAAAAGGACACATGAAAAGAAAGGTTCTTCCCTTGGCCCCGGAATACAATATGTTATGAATACAGGAAACTAGTTTGTCTTAGGTCAGCTATAAATCAATCACATTCAGGAACGAAATTTGATGAAAAACTAATGAAGAAACCCAAATTGAAATCAATGCCGAACATGAAAGATTAATAGAACAGAGCAAAAGCATCGCAATAACAGCGCAACCAAGAATTCCAACAATGGTGTTAAAACACAGAAAAACAACATTGGCTCGCAGTCATCTTATATACATGATCATCACTCAGGACATCAAAAGGGGAAAAAACATTCATCATTGACACGATTTGTCCTCCAAATAGCATGATTACACAACACAATGATTCACACAATGTAAGGCTAAACTCCCCCAATTTCTAGTTAATCAATTAAAAATGACAAGAAATTAAAGGAATCCGTCAACTCAAGAACGAACAAACAAAAGAAAAGCAATAAACAACAACAGTAGAACAAAAGAAAAAGAAAAAAGAAGAAATGTAGTTACCTAGACATGAAAACTTCGCCATTGATACCGATCTTCTTGCGACAATAGCAACACTTCTCAAGGAAAGCACCAAACGGAACCCGCTCCACAGGATCGCAAACGGGAGCAGAGAGACTGAAGATCAAAGGGCGAATTTTAACCGGCGAGGGTTTCCCAACCAGAATTGAAGTTCCGATCGCCGGCTCCGGGCTATTCAGCGGCCACCGGATCTCCTTGGACTCGTAGATCGGCGCCGTAAGGACGGTGGTGTCTCCAGAGCTCGACGGACGCCCCAACCGCGATCGCTTGGCCGCCATGTTGATCGTACCCAGAGGGGGAGAGACAGAGAGGCAGATAGAAGATTAGGATTAGGATTAGGGTTAGGGTTAGGGTTAGGGTTAGGGTTTAGGGGAATTTGGGGAGACTTGGAGAAGGAGAAGGAGACTGAATGAATTTGGGGTTTGGAGCTGCTAAAAAGTTGTAGTCGTAGTACGAAAGCGGGCAGAGGGGGTTTGAATCCGTGTCAGGTATATATAGGCTATTGTGGACCCCAGTATGAAGGAAGATGTTATTAAAAAAAAAAAATCTTGGGATTAAGTTTTGGGGATCGATGAAGACATCAATGAAGATTTAAGTTGATTAATCCATTATTATATATAAATAGTGCAAATTGAGCTTCAATTATGGGCAAATTCTGTTGGGAAGTTTGATTCTTGTGGGATAAGGTGTAAAAGTGGAACCAAAATGGTACCAAATAGGGGTCTGCAACGGATTGAATTAGGATCGATTCATTGATAAATTGATCTGGTTGAGTCATGTACGTATATCGATTTATTACTGATCCAGCTCATTATGAGTTCGGCTTGTTATGGATATTGATCCTATTTTAAATAGGTTGACTTGATTGGACCAATGAATATCTAACCCTTGGCCATCCTAACACTAAGTAAGGCAGCTTGGATTAGAGAAATTATTGTTGTTGTTATTATTATAACTACTATTAGTATTATATATTTTTAATTAAAATAAGGCACAAAATGATGACACAATACAATCAACAATATAATGGAGAGGAGAATTGAACTTGAAACCTAATATACCCAAAGCTTCAATCTTAATCACTAATCCAAAACCTCGTTAATAGAGATTTTTTTTTAATTATCATAAATGATTATTATAGATTATAAGTTAAAAGAGCATTAATCCAGATAATATTTCTAATTTACAGTGTTTTAAATACTTTTTTATGGTTACCTTCGTCAAGAGAAGAATAAAAAGTTGATAAATGAATTCCTCATTACTTTAATAAATTATTTGATAATTAGTGATCACAAGTAAATTTAATTGCTCTATATTATGCCAAGTAAGGGAAAGTTCTGATCCTAATTCTTGCCCTAGTTAACCTCTTTACATCCAAAGAGTGGCCTTAAGACACTTATTATGAGACCTTGAATGATATTATCTTATTCTTAAAAAAAAAATACGATGTCCCAAAAATTGAAATTATAAGATGAAAGGAGCCCATAAATGTGGCCATCAGCGTTTATTGAAATTTATTATTGATGCACTCTCATTGAATCTACTTTGATGAATACCTTATTTAAGAAAGCTATGTTTTACTCTCACCATTAAGTAAAATAAAGAAATAATAAGACGACTCCAAATTCCGTAAAAATTAGACCCACACTGGGAGGTAGTGTTCTAAGAAATAATAAGACAAATGTGTTTGCCACATTAGCACATTTATCTATATAAACATAATAAAACAAACCAATTCTGTTCTTCAATTGTCCCATACCATTCTCACATAATTTATTTTTATATATTTTTTTCATCTCTATTATTAGCGACAAGAATCCAGAGATACCATTTTGATTCTTTCTTCCAACTCTCCAATATTATTCATTTTATCTTTCCAATTATACAAAAATAAATATACTTACCACATAAAAAAGATTCTAATGTCCAATATTACCAAAAATATGACAATGATTGATAATACCAAAGTAACTAATAAAAATTATGATAGTAAAACATTCTGATTTCCAGCTGAAAAGTATAATATTGCATTGATTATTTATATTTTGTCCAATACTGATATATCTATCAAAAACTCATAATATGACTTTCAGAATAATCAGATTTCTCAAATTAAAAAAAAAAAAAACTCACTATCTAAAATAAAAACAATTACATTTATAAATCTCATACATTATATAAATCCTCACTCAATGCTAATTTACATTAATACTACCTCAAATGAGAGATACACGTTAAAAAAAATATATATACACAAATGATGTTTGGAAGTATAAACCCCTAGATGTACGATATCGGTGGTTCGTTTGTCAAACCAACCCATTGGCCATTGGCCCCAAGCTCAATTTCAACGTATTAAACCAAGGCCATAAATATATTCACCTCAAGTCGAGTCCTTAATATCCAAGAATCTTCTCCTTTACACATCCGGATATGATGAGGACATGCTCACAAAATGTGATTCAGTGACTCTAACCCTGTTGAGTACCACAGTAATAGCATCTCCTGACTCCTATAAAAGAGACATAGGAAGGGTTGAATAGGATGATGACGGATACTTTGATTGGTGAAGAAGACGAACATCCTTACGTCCATCGGCAATGGCCTGGGCTCCTCGTAATTTACATGTCTGGAGGCGTCTTCTCTGGCAGCTGTTGGTGAAGATACAATCGATGAATCCCTGATCCATGATTGGCTTCTGCAAAACAAAAGGGATTTGGTAATGAAAAGTAACTGAGGTGCAAGAGGCCGAAGCAGTTACTTGGGGTTATATACACACTATTGAGCTGTAAGTAAGCGACCATAACTCAATGCAAAAGTAATCAGAGATCTGCATGACATACAAACAGTGCATTTAGCGGAGCCAAGAGACAAGCTGAAAATACCCAAGGCAGAACTGAGGTTCATTGACCTATGAATATGGTGGCTATTTACCTGAATATGATTATACCAACAGACTGTCTCTTGAGTACTGTCAAGTTTTGGCCGAGGCAGGTCCCAAAAGGCTGCATCAATGTCCGGAAACAGAACCGAAGGTTTACCTCAACGACCATTATGACACCCCGCAAGCAGATTGTAAAGCATCATTTTGTACAGGCCGATTGATCTAACAATGCCCAGTTCCTCCTTTCAGAATCTGGACAGAACACTAGGGAAGGGCTCATCAGATGACAACTCAGAAGCAATTTGTAACAGAAGAGTTCCACTTCACAATTCGGTCAATCTGATACCTCAAGAGGGCTTAAAAGATCTTGGCCATTAGTATTGTAATAACTGCAACTCTGTAAATCCAGGCGACATAGCCACTTAAAAACCCTGAAGGTTCACTTCCATTTTCACAATGAGAATTTTGATCATTTTCTGCTTTAAATCCACCTTGGGACAGAGAATGACACAAAATGAGCACTGCAAAGTGAACCCCATCCCAGGGTTAACATGTGTACCAAGAGAACCCTAAGTAATACTCGCAATGATTTTGCCAACGCAAAGCACCAAGTTATTCAGAGTAATTATCTATCATTTTAAAAAACGGAAGTAAGATACATTACATCTATCTAACTCAACATATAGATATGTAAAAAGGCTGTATCATCTGAATTCTTCGGCTTCAAGGAACATGTGAGCTAGAGGAGTGCCTCAGATATAAAATCATCCACCCACCATAATTGGCCACTATGACATGCCATGCCAATAGATGACATTGCCCCCTTTTTTTTATTATTATAATTTAGACCACAAATTGCACTTACTAGCTTCATGTCCGGACCTGAATGTCTAGTTGCTTTTCTGCTTAGCAACTAAGATAAGAACTTTGAACCCTTTCCACCAATGCCACTATATAGTAAATGAGTATAGGTAGGATACTCCTTGTTAGTTCAAGTACCCATATATCCTATGAAGAGTTAGAACTTGACCTCCCCTAGGTTGAGAAACTAAACACTATCTTGAGCTCACTGCCCAGGAAGCAGGCCAATCAGGCCCAAGCTTAGGGAGAATCTCCATCCTATAAAAGAAATTTTGGCTTAGCCGTTGCTTCTCATTTCTCAAAGCAAGGTGTAAAAGAGTTTTCATGTTCATTACTGAGCCAATCATTCTATGCTTTACCATTCTTTCTGCCATCTTGTCACTCGCTTCCTTGATATCAGACTAAGAATCACGAAAGGCAGACTGGATACAAGATACATCTTCAAACAGTTCCCCATAAAGGTCTTCCCTCTGCTTGCAATGGTTCATTGTGTTTCCATCCTAACAAGAATTTGTAACAATTTGCGAGATAGAGGGAGTAGTGCGAAATTCTACGACTTCGGGTTACAACTTTTCAAATTCTTTGGCATGCCATATTTGGGTAAGGCCAAACATTTGCTTGTTTAAAGTCAATAGCTGAACTATGACAACAACAATCCTAACAAAATTGAGCAAGTACACAATTCCAGTAGCAGCTAACTAAGTACATTAGAGGACTACAAATTCTAAAAATTTTGTGTGTATAATTATTCTAGCTCATTTCAACACTAGGATGCATATATTATGAATTTACGATAGTGCAGAAAGAACAGAAATTATTTGAAGGACGGAAAATGCACCCAAAAAAAGGGTTATGTCCTACTATTTACTTTTTTATTTAAAAATAAGCAGACAAAAGTAGCAACTGCTTTCAAGACAATTTGCAATAGAAAATTAGTAAAGTTTGAACTCAACTAGGTAACAAACACGGCTCTATATAAAGGTAAATCCAAAGGAGAAAGTGCATAAGAAACAGTCGAATTCTACCTCAACCATGAACAACAAAATCAACTGCTCAAACTGATATAATTTCAACAATACATCTCAAAGTCATGATTTACCTCTACATGAGTAGTCATAATGGTTGCTGTATAGCACTGGGGAGGAGGGGGATATTGTTAACTTTCCTATGTTATTACCCAGAAAATTAAATATGGAAGCACGCACGCACACACACACACACGCACACACAAAGGGATTGCATACCTTATAATGCTGATCACATATACATCATATGTCATAATCCACGAAGCAAAATGGTGCAGCCGGAAAGAGGCAAAGATTTATCCCTAAAAGGCACAAACTCGGAAGATGCTGCTCTGGTGTTTCAAACAGTTTCTGCAATTGCTGATATCTCTCTTCAAAAACCCACTACACTTCCAAAAGCAGATAAGTGTTCGACAGTCTGAACACCAGTAGGCATTAAATATGCTCCCCAAGTGAATCTGAATAGTGGATAGAAATGAGCCTTGAGGAAGAAGGAATGCTGCTGACATTAAGCAGCATACCTCAGGTTCGTCCAACTCTAGAACAAGCCAATCCATTTTTTGAAAGCCAATGCTGCATCTCTTTTCTTTAGTTGGGATTCTGTCTGGAATTTCGGAGCCTTACCCTTATACAGTGTTTTATGGTACTTCAAGAAGAGCATGCGGTACTTGTACTTATCAACGAACATTTTCCCTTTCTCCATCATTTCTACAACCTCATTTGCTCGAGCAAAAAACCCACCTCGTACAAATGAGTAAAGAACAGAATCCAACAGTTCTTGATCAAATTTCATTTGGGTGGCAGCAGCAATACTTTTCATCTCACCCCACAACTCCGCTACCTCAATATATTTCCCTCCAATTGCTGCATATCCAGTAACCATAGAATGGAAAGTTTGCGCATTGGGAGTATGCCCCAAGCTTCTCATCTTCTTAAGAGCCTTCTCTGCATCTTGCATCAATCTCTTCTTACAGAAGAAGTGGATGACATTATTCCAATCATGTACTCCGCAATCCACCCTCTGCCCATCCTTAATTTCCCGCAAGAGTTTCGCCATAAAGCCAGCTTCACCAGTCGCTGCACATTCCCCCACCAGAACTTCAAATTCTTGGTGATCAGCTCTAGGTATTTTTGCTTCTTTCATCTCTTTAAAGAGATCTAGAGCTCCTTGATTATCTTTTTGTAGCACCCTATACTGTATTAACGCCTCATAGCAACTAGAATCCAGCTGAATCCCAGCCTTTCGAACCTCCCGCACAAGCGACATGACCTCGCGGGTCCTGTTTGCCTTGCAGTATGCTTTTAGAAGTGATGAGTACACAGAATAACCGGTCCTAATCCCGGCAAAACGCATCTCATCAAGAAGATCATGTGCTTGATCCAACCAGCCAAGTGAAACGCAAGAATTAATGACATGAACCAATGCAGAATCATCAGTGGACAGTGGACAATCTTCATTCTCAGCTTTGATCAGAAACTCAGCTAATTCCTTAATCTTCCCAGATTCCAAGAATGTCTTGGCCAACTTGACAAATGTTTTTTCTGTCGGTAAAAGTATACCACGTTCACTTGTAACCAATTCTATTTGCTTTTGTAATTTGAGTGACAAAGAACTAAGTATTTCTTTTGCCTCAGCCTCCAAAAAAATAAAGTTCCGATCTCTGCTGAAAACTTCGAAAGACATCAAATGGCCTGCTTGATTTCCAACGACATCTGAAGAATTTGACCGGATTCTGTCTGCAAATTCAGTGGGAGGAGAAGAAACTTCTTTTTTAGCAGGTTCAAACATGAGTGTGGCTGCAGCAAGCAAATTTCGTGCCGCTTTTGCCTTACGAAGCATTTCTAAAACCATCTGAGACACTGAATCTAGGTCCCCCAATTTCAAGTAGCAGTTGAGCAGGCAATTATAATACTGCCGAAACTGAGCCTCACTCAGGTCATGAGCTTCATCAATGTGTCTTTTCAGCTTTCTTAGTTCTTCTCTTCTTCCATTCCTTTCATAAACATGTGCCATCATGATTAATAAGGTTGCATCCGTTTTGACACCGATTCTAGGCATCATGTCAAGCAGCTGCTCGGCAATCATAGTAGTCCCAAACAGAAGACATCCAGCCAGAGTAACACTAAAGGCAAGCGTGTTAGGCTTCATAGCAATCAAAGGGGCATTGCTTTTCTTACGGGGGTCTACCCTGTTATTCTCAAAATAGTAACCTATCTCAAGGACCAGCTCAGCAGCAAGATAAGCTCCGGCAGATGACTGTGACATGCGGGCTAAAACCGCAGACCAAACTGTTACAGGTGGATATTCTTCCATTCTCACCATCTTCCTCAAGAGAATGGATGCAGGGACTGGAAAATCACATCTTGCAAGAGCAAGAGAAAGAAATATAAGTGTCTCCTTCTCAAATAAAGTCTGTTTACCTTCCTCAAATGCATGTTCCACCAACCTAAAAGCCTGGTCAAGCAACTGGGGGTCTAGGCTTTCTGCATAACTTGTAAGCAACTTATTTACCAGAGACTTCCGAGGAAATCCTTCCATCTGCAAATGCTGTTCAAAAAGCCTCCATGCATCATGGTATTGATGTTCATCAAGCGCATTCAGTATATCCAAGCTAAGCTTAGCAGGGTCACGAGCCTGCACTAAAATTGTCCCAGCCGCTGTAGAAAAGGGGTGAGTTCGACCGAATACATGGTCTTGATAGCTCAAGCAAGCAGAAGGCCTACTCTCACTAGCCAAAGAATAGATTGCTGGCGGACAATGAGTTCCTCTGCTTGGATTTGATAAGACGATAGAAAAGTAACCAATATCACCAAGCCACGAAGACAAAAACTGGTTCTTTAGCTTTCTAACTCTCAGCATTTTCCACTGTTCAGCAAGATAATAACACTCTACAAAAGAGAGGAATAAACGCAAAAATCATATAGTATAAGAAAAATTGCAACCTATCGTACAACAACATTTAGGTAACGTTTGGTAATGTAAACAACTTTGTAATACAAACAAGTTTATAATTGTGTTTCCATTATCTTGTTTGGTAGTAAGAAAGTATTACAAATATTAACTACCTTGTAATTATGATTATCACAAGCCATATAATCATGATTGCACTACAAAGTTGATTACATTGCATTACATTCAACCAAACATTACAATAGTAATTCAGAACACACAACGAACAAAGAGATGATCAATTGGTTATCAGTACTGTCAGCAGAAGTCTGTATGCTTGTAGTTCGGTTTACAAGCTACGCAAAGCATATCTTTTGGAATTAACAACACTACCTGAAAATGCTCATGCCCATACATACAAAGTATCAAGTATCTGATCTCTCACCTGATTCATTAGCCAACAAGCTACTCCGGAGTTCTCTTTCCAAGCTGCGAACTATTTTCTTCTATGTTAAACACATGCTCTCAGCAGTCAGCATGCAAGTAAAAGTCCAAGCTTCACAATTCTAAAAGTTTAAAGAGCACATATTCCGTTCCATTACGCCATTCCCAGAGTTCCAGTTTAAGGCGATGAATTAAGACAGCATTAAAACACTAGCTTAGCGATTCAGAACTCAGCTTCCAACAGAATCAACAAGCAAGAGAAGCAAATTCCTAAATATCACAACACAATTAAGACAGCATAAAAACCCTAATTAACAAACATAACAGCTAAAACCCTAAGGACAATAATCACAACCAAATTAGTGTGTTTCGGATTCTAATTCTTGCACCACTTATTGGTGGTTATACCTCACTAAATTGAGCACAAACTAAGTTAAACCCTAAATCACAAATCTGGATTGAAGAAGAGGTGGCGGGAATTACTCGCTTTGAAAACTAACTTGTGAACTCCGAGATCACCCAGCTCCCGGATTCTCGCCGGCGTGCCGTATCTCCACCGCCACCCTCCCTGTTTGCCTTTTTAAGGTTTAACACTTAATAAACGGTTAAACCCCAATTTTCTATTTTTCATCGGGGAATCCAATTTTTTTTTGGGTGGGGGGGGGGGGGGGGGGGAAAAAGGACAGGAAGGAATTTCATACACAGTTTTTTTTTTTTTTTTTTAAATAGGAATTTCATATAAATTTACAAATGTTGTGATGTGCATATTTGGACCCTGCTCTAATTATGCTGTAACAATGATAATTTTTAGTGTAAACTCTGCTTACATAGCATCTAAAAAAATTTAGATACAATATATTATATCACTATCTGTAAAGAACCGTTACTGTAATTAAGCCATGATATTTAGATGTATTCTTTTAGTTTGTTATGTATTATTTTAAAAATAAAGGCTTTCTTTTCCTTGCTAAAAAATGTCACCTTATTAGTTATTAAGGGCAATCTTTTTCAATGATAGAAGTATATCTTTACCAAGATTGTCATTTATGCTACAACTTTTATAGTTCAACTACAACATTTAAGTGAAACTTCTTATACTAATACTGTAGAATTTGACACAGCCGGTCTAGTATGGGTAACAGTTAAAGCCCAAATAGAAACACTAGCACTGGAAAAAATTTACGTTTGGGTCAAGTCCGCGTTGGATAGATTGAACAATGTCAAAATTCGATGTCTGACACCCAATTTTTTAGGGTTGGACAAATCGAACAAGCATAAATTTGGATCAAATTTGCATTCGGACAATAAAAATGTAAAAAATGTTACGTTCGAATTTAAAATTTCAACAAAAAAATTCTGACCACCACCTGTTTTTCCGGGTCGCCTACAATTTTGCCAGCACCAAGTGAAATACCATTTGAAGTGGACCAACCATACAGCTCAAATTACAGGGTTATCAAATTGGTTCAAAACGTTTGCTCCCTCCATTGACATTGACAAAAACGAGACAACGCCAGATGCCTTTCCGAGGGCAAAGAATGCATAACTTCACCACAATATATAGACTTATATTCATGTTTTGGATATAATCTTTTGTGATAGTTGTTACTCTGTCAGCAGTAGGCAAAATATAACCAACCATGTAATATCAAAACAACGCCCATAAAATGAGACAACAATCTGCCTCATAGCATTACAAAACCAAGAGTAGATCACATTCTACGAGGTCCAAAAGTTAATGACCACACTGGTTCACTGATCTACATCTCCAAAATTCAAAATCAAATTAGGGAAAAAAAAGGACTCGGTCTCTGATAACTTCCAATGGCTGCTGCATCGACTCCCGGCCACAGTTCAGCGGTACTGCAAACATGAAAATCATTAATACGTTAAACTGCCTCCAAAATCAAAGTGAGCCAAATTAGGATGAAAATATTGCCATTTCAATATGAGAAATAAGAGTCAAGTATTCAGCTACTTTTGCAAATTCCTAATAAACTACCATTGTACCCTTGTTCCCAACTGAAATTATGATTTTACGAAAGCAAGTCGCTACAGAACACGTTCAATGGAAAGCATATTGAAGTACAAAGTATGTTGAAGGGGACCAAGTATAGACCACGCCTTCATCCTTGAAACTCATACATGGGCATTCATGTTGGTTTTGAGTCACTTGTTGAAGTCAGTTTTGAGTCATATCTATATTCCTTTATAACATTACACTCAAAGCTGACACAGCGACCCTCATGATCGGAATGCTGGAATAACAAAGTGCTCAGTTTCTGACCTTTTTTTCTCACCCTTTTTTTTAAGCATGCCGTTTCCATTAATATTGTCTTAGTTCAATGCTAGAATTTCATTTCCCGGTATACCTTCATCATAGGAAAGGTAACCTACGGGTCATTGACAGCTTCAAACTACCACTCCATGGAACGGACCATCGCATGTGAGTAGATCTCGGCTAATTGATTAAAGCAAGTAACCCCCCCCCCCCCCCCAAAAAAAAAAGAAAAAAACCCAAGCCCCATCCAAAAAAATAGACCTCTCGTACCATTGACATTGCATCTACAGATGAATTACCGAAGTTCCTACTCTTAGGGAGTGGGAAAATACACATGCTAGCTTTATACCTTATGCCTTGCCAAACAAAAACAATACCGGGGGATGCCTAGTCTTTTCAGCCTTCATGGCTAGGAGATCATTTTTAGCCTTTAACTATCACATATGTTTCTATCAGTCATGCTCAAAGATTAAATAAAACATCCAAAAAGAAAGTACAGCATTCACAGCAATCAAAAAGCATTAGATATCACAAACTCCAAAATCATTGGAGAACACTTTGTTGGACATCATACAGAAGCTCAAACGAGTCAACAGGACCTCCAAAGCTAAACAAATGGAAGCACTACGCTCTTTTTCACAAAGATTTGTTATGACAACTCAAAATTCAGATAATCATCTCCCTATATAGCAGGCATCCATGAATATTGTAATTTCACAAAGGATAAACTATGTAACCACCATTAACACACCAAAATCCAGAAACTAATAACCCAAATGGCATCCGGAAAACCCCAGATTATTCATCACAAAACATCCCATTTACCCAATCCTAAGATGTGAAATTTTGGTAGATTTAACAATTTTCCTTTCAAAAAGTTGAGTACAAATAATACAAAAATCAGCAGAAATTGAAACAATTGACGCAGAAAGATGAGCACCAAGCTCGAGACCCAGGACCGTAGTTCTTAGGGTGAGAATTCCAGATGTTTGAGTGACCCATTTTCTTCTCCTTCCAACAACAATGGAGGCTTCAAATTACACGCTCACAATTGGTAAAGTACTAGCGGCGCTCACCCCCAAGAAAGCCCTAGATATTGGCAGGACGAAGGCGATGCAGTGAGATTTATGAGACGCCTTTTATTAAGAGGTTTTTTTTTTTTTTTTAATTACCCTTTCTTTTTTCTATTTAAAAAAATTAGACCTATTCCCTTCAACTTATTTTTTGAAGCATAAGTTCAGATAAGTTCAATTTCAAAATAAGTTTAGAATAAGTTCAGCAAATAAATTCAAAATAAGTTAGTAAATAAATTTAAAATAAGTTCGGCAAATAAGTTCAGATAAGTTCAGTTCATAATAAGTCGAAGAAAACGGAACCTTAGTCATAGGAAGTTACCACATCCTTAAGCTAGACTCGATACGATGAAGAAAGTTGCCGAGGATAAGTTTAACAAATAGTCATTAGAAATATAGTAAATTTTATGCAACATCATCTCACAATAACCTCAAAAGAAAATGCTTTGTTATGCAAGCAGTCTCATAATAAATTTTTATAAAACCGTCTCATATAAGAATTTGTCTTTAAAAACTGTAAGCTCTCATTTTCACTGATAATTCAATGGCACACACCATTATCATACAGAGACAATACCAAACATGAACCAGTACACTTCATTTATACATCCAGGACATTCATAACAGAGATACAACGACGAGAAAACATCCACACATAATACGAGGTTAAGCTGCACCTCCAGGTGCCCGGATTATTATACAAACATCAAACATGAGCTTTGAAGCTTCATACAGTGAGGCTGTATATAGATACTGATGCATGTAGAAGCATGATCTCGGAGCGTAGTTAAAGTGTGATTGATCACCAATACGTTGATCCAGATGAAAATTAACTTGGTAATTATGCTAGACCATGTAGCATGATCGAATCTTGGCGAAGAGTTTAATCTGGAAATGAGGCCTGCTGATCTTGAGCAATTTAGAAGAGCGAGCGACGTCGTCTTCAGAAGAAGCAGTAGTCTCAGTTTTCCTCAGCATGTCCCACATGATATGCACATCTTCGTATTCACAGGCTTCTACTTCTTGGCTTAGCATCAGTAGCCCTGTTTGTTCATCAATCAAAAGGGACTAATTCAGTCATGTATATATGTGATTAAGCTTTTCGTCCATTCTTATGCTTAATTAGCCCAACTAATGTTTAAAGTCAAGGTCAAGTTTTTTTTTTTTTTTTTTTTTGGGTGGGTTTTATGCAGATTTCATATTTGAATTTTGCTTCTCGAAGATGTCCTAGCATTATGGGAAAGGACTCCACCTCTCACTTCTTCCTCCAAGGTTTGATTATTGGGGAGATGCACGTACGCTGTACCCTTGTGGATTTGTCTGTCTATGCAGATGGTGCGCCTGGGTCACCAGGCTTTGGCATTGCCCAGCTCGTTATGGCCTATAGGAGTCCCCCTGAGATAGGGCCCAAGGTGTTGGGCCCGATCGGCAAAAAAACATATTTTGTACTAGCACGCCTTCTTGATCAAGTGGGATCAGTCCTATGATGGTTAATCGGGATAAAATCTCATCCAAACGAACTAAAGATTAAACCCTCTAGTCGTGGCTCATACATCAAGTGGGTGTTGCTTCCAAGCTCAACTAAAATCAAGATGGGGCGATTTAAAGATCAACTTTATCAATATAAGTTGATTCAAGTGGTTTGACCCTTGTTTTCTTAAACAGGCTTCAGGTCCGAGTCTTGTGAATGGATAAAATCTATGATATGAGAGTTCGACCTCTTCTTAAAACAACAATTGCTCGACTTCAGTAAATAGATGATCCACAACCAAATTATTAAAAAAAAAAAAAAAAAGGATCAACCCAACTTGCCAAATGAAACGAGGCAAGATAGGTTGGTATGGGTCCAAAGGTCATCGTACCTAACTCCATTGAACAAAACTCAATTCTTTAGAACAATCCAACCCGCAAATTCCCGCTGATCAGATCGATCACATCTAGCCTATCAAATTTTTTTCCCTACAAAGGATTGTTTTTTAAAAAAATAATAAAATAAAACAATATGACCCATATCATTAACTAATAATCAATAATCAAGGATTAGTTAGGATACCCAGAAGAGTGATTAGGCATACCAGTCTTACGAAACCCGAATCGAGTGGCGAAAGCACGGCAGAGACGGTGAACAGGGAAGCCGATGACCTTCTTCCACCAGTAGTAGTACGCCATTAACTCCATATAATCACTTGATTATTGATTAACTGCAAATTTAGCTAATAAACCAAATCTGGGTTTTGATTAATTATCCATGTAGAACTATCCTAATCACAAAGGAGGGCATTTGAATTGAATGCTTGAATTTGGAAAGGCCAAAGGGGGTGCTGCTATTTTTGAACTGATTCAGTGAAGAGAGAGAAATAGATGGGAATTGGTGAGAGAAAATAAAGGGAAAACATGATGATGTAAATGGTGGTGAAGATCCACGTCTCCAATTATAGACCCAGATTTATAAATTAGGAACTTGCTCAATGAGTAAATTAAAATGCCTAATTTCATACAATAGATTATGCAAAAAAAAGTCCGAAAAAATAGAGCCGAAAATGGGCACAATTAATCTTAATATTTTATATTTAACCCTAAATATGTCAGACATAATGTGCCTGAATCTTTCTGTTTTTTGATATTGGATCGTTCATTTTACTGAAGTCAAATACTGTTGACCCAAGAGGAAGTAGATTTCTTCTATTACGGATTTTTTTTATTTACAAAACTAAAATTCGAGACCTAACTTAAGGAGAGTAAATACCAAACTATTTAAATTAATCTGTATTAATCGTGGCCGAATCTATCTATGATATAATTTGTATCCAATTAGAGGGCTGGAACGTGGTCGTTTATGTTGTATAAATAAATGCATTGCACTGCTCCTAACTGTCGGTGCCCTATGCCCAGTGGCTTCTTTTTCTTTTTATTTATTTGAAAGTGATACTACACTATCCTGATTTAAGTCAAAGATGCGTCTTTATTGACCTAAATAGCCTAAAAACTAACTTGTCATGCATTAAATAAAACTGAAAAATATTGGTTCTTTTCATGAAAGTGATAGAGATAATTAAGCATGTTTCTCGTAATTAAGTGCTGTGTCTAAAGCGTTACAGTAGATAATTAATTAAAATTATAATAGGTTATTCGATTGGTACTCTAATAAAAATCTGTTGATTAGACGAGCTAATTTCATCAAGGGATCAGTACTTTATTTTCTTTCTAAACAATATAAATATAGTTAATGTTAACTCGTTTACAATTGTGTAAAGTTCATGTTGTATCGACAGTGAGAGTTCCAATACGCTACATTATTGTAATTTCTCCCTTTAAAGTATGAATTATAATTTTGTAGTCACTTTTCCCTTTAACACCAAATTGATCTATTATAATGTTCTTTGCATTAGCATATTTTAATTCGATAACTTGTAGTTGGTTTTAAGTAGTGAAGTATAATACTTTGATGGTTTTGAATTATTTAATACTTTGATCTAAGGGGTGGTGAAGTATTAACTTAATAGTTGAAATCGGTCTATTTTTTTATCCCTCTCCCCATTAATTTCCACCAAGATTGTAATTTATATTTAAAATAAAATAAAATTTTATTTATAATAAAGACTATACCATCCTTTTTTTCTGTGATTCTTAAGTGTTGAATGAAATGATTTCACAAATTAATCATATCAATAAAAACAACATTTTATGTGCCTTTTTATATTTTTCAACTACTTCGTTCTCTTGTTTTTTGGACTGTGTTCATCATTTTATGGTTAGAAAATATAATTTATTCCCCCAAAAAAAACCTTAAACAATTGCCATTGAAAAACAAGCTTTTTCAATTTGATGCCTCAAATATTTATGGCGGCCCCTCGTAATGCGACCGCGTTGAATTCATTCTCCAATCAAAATTTGCTTCTCAGGCAGCCGGGCACTCAAAAGTTGAAGTGAGATATTTAGGTTAGTGATTATATTCATACTTGCTTTTTAAATGTCCTCCATGTTTGTTAGATATTCTGTAGCTATCTTCGTAGTCTCATTGTAAAAGAGGAAAATTGGGATAAAAATTAAAATAAATTAATTAGGATGAACTCATGTTCCACACTTTCTCCCTCTTGTTCGATCCATATGTCGTCTCACATCGCACAATCCTCATGCCCCGATCATGAGTTACGTGTAATCCAACTTGTTACTATTAGGAAAATAATAATTGAAATTCGAGCTTAGTATATGTGGAAGTGATAAAAAAGGTAGACAGTGGAGAATATAAAACAAGATTGAAAAAACCATGGTAGGGGTACATGATTTTTACGTGGAAACCCAAATCGGGAGAAAATCACGGGCGACAAGAACGGCACAAAATCCACTATAATATGAGTTAGTACAAACGATCTCAAAGCAGATGTTTAATGAAGAGATCAATAAGAGAGATAAAGATCTCGAAGCAAACGCACAAGTAAGAGATCAATTACAATGAAAATCTCTCTATACTAACTCTCAATAAAATATGAAATAAAAAAGGAAAGTGTCAAAAGGCACACCCAAGTGCCCCGCACCAAACAAGGTTAAACAACCTAGTATTTATATAGAAGCCCCAAAGGTAATAAGGTTTTAATCCTAACCGCAAACATATGTCTTGGCCATCAAGTATCATCTTTACATAAAAGGAAAAAGATATTCAATACAAAATATGGGAATAATATAATTTTCATAAAATAAAATATCTCCAACCACATAACTTGAGCCTTGAATGCCAAGTAATAATTTTCAAAAGGGAAATAGTTTAATTGTTTCCAAAAGCAGCAAAGGAATTTGGGACAAATCCCAACCGTTACACATTTCATATCTTATGTTTTATGATAAATATTATATTTGGTGATCCAATTAAGTCGATGATCTCTATGCAAAAGCTGCTAGATATGGCCCAAAAATAATTTTTTTGGTGATGTGAAGATTGGGCCAAGAAACAGGAAACAAAGACAAGAGAAGGACAAGGAAGAATCAGCTTGAGCTTGTTCCTTTCCTCACTCGGCCTAGCGACACCAACGGCCCATCATCATCGTTGATCCAATCGCATGGCCTTTCCCAGGCAGGTTGACCCGTGCGTTGACTTTGATTTCCACCAGCGCTTGGGCCAAGCGAGGCCCATAACTTTGCCTAGCAGCCACAAGCCTTGACCAAGGGTTGTTTCAAGCTTTGGGTTTCCAGAGAGCACCACGGGCCAGCCGTGGCTGGGCCCACGGTCTGTGACAAGGCCCGATTAATGAGTCCCATCATTTTCTTGGTCTGTTTCTGCCATTATTGTTCTGCTTAATGCAAGGTTAATGGCTATGCATTACTAGGGGCTTTATTCTCCATCAATGTCATCCTTTTATGAGGCTTTATTTGGATGAATTAAATCTTGACCATTGGCCTCCTTCTCCTTTACTATGGGAGTTTCAATTTGGACATCCTATATACTGGGCATCTCTAGTGGGCATTCAGTGTAGCTGTTGTCCCAATGCGTGGCAATTGTCTCATCATAGTGTGGGCATTTTAAGACGTTTCGGCATTCGGGAGTGTCTTTAGGCACGTCCCTCTCATGCCCATTTTATGAGGCATTCGTGAGTCATTGTAGCCTCTTTTATTCCACATTTTTTTTAAATGAGAGTATTGAGGGATTTCATTTGTAATAGGTTTCTTCCTTGGGCGTTTGTTTTCAGATCTTTATCTCCTTTTATATCGATGTCTTTTGACTCACTTCTAAAATCATTTTGTACTCACTCCTATTATAGTGGATCTTTGTGCCGTTGTTACCGCATGTGATTTTCTCCCGATTTGGGTTTCCACATAAAAAATCTTGCGTCTACTATTATCTTTTTGATCTTGTTTTAATATTCTTGAATATCGAGATCCTTTATAAGGCTTCCGCATATATGATGCTCAAGTTTAGTCAATTATTTTTCCTAACGAAAGCAACAAAAAAAAGGTCAAATTTTTTGTTAAATTAATGTGCTAAAGTGTTGTTTGATAAAGAATAACTACAAAAGTTGAATTTTTTCTGGAAATTTGATTGTTAGAATGTGTTTTCTTGTCAAATTTGACTGTTATCCCACGATGTTTTCTTTGTCAAGATTGAAACTAGATTAAGTTCTATATTTCTCATTTGCTGAAGCTGCTTGTTGATTGTTTGAATAATGTTAATATCATTGCAGAATGTCAGAACAGCTTTGTTGCATGTATTATGTATCTTGTATACCATATTGTTTCTTTTCATAGAATGTGATGGAGACCATCATGACCGCTCCCGTACCTCCCCTTCTCCGCTCAAGGAAGACCCCAACAATCTCAAAGAGGCTAAAGAGTTTGCTCTCCTCTGTAGAAAGGCCGTGACTATGCCGGAGGAATTCATCCATAGCCCCCTCACGCCATGCCCGGTTTTTGTCACTTGTTTACACCAACATGTAATGGACCCACCTGCTGAAGGTCCTTACATTATTCAAGCCTAGAAACTTAGCTTTCTTTCAAGACCAACCACGTTCAATTTGGATATCATTTGGTTGGTAAAACCTAACCCACAAGTATATGGTATCCGGGCACAGGGCAGTTTGGACAGTCTGTAATATTTGGGCCATAACTTTTGATTGGCTGGTCCAAACTTAGCAAACTTACATTCCCTGGAAAATAGACTTCCTGAGCTTTCCAACAAGCCCAAGAACATCGAATTTGGCCCAGTATTCTGAGAGATATGGCTCCTGGAAGTTGAGGCTGCTGCAAATGTGAAAGCAATTATTGCAATCCATGTGAACTTGGGTGTTTACTCTTTATGTCGGCTGCTACCTCCTCCAATTCCGTGTGATTCTTTTTCTAGCAAGCTTGAGTGTGTGAGATAAAGGATTCATGCATCCATTTAAGCTTCTACACCCTTTTCACACCAAGCATTCAAGAGACACACCTTTTCACTCCTTGGTACATCCACATGAAGAGCTAGCTACAATGTACTTAGGATTCTTTGTTTTCTGCACTTTTTTTTTTGTTTTCTTCGTACCTTTTCACAATATAAGGCCTTTAGTATAAATAGGCCATAGCTTGAGGTTGTAAGCATTCACTTCCAACTTGAAATACAAATCATACAAAGCAAGCATTTGAGTGTTCTCTCAATTGTGTTCTAAAGCCTAGTTCTATATCTTGAGTGTGGCAACCTCAAGTGGTGTTCTAGGTCCCTTCCCTCAACTAGGTGGTGATTAACTTCTGTATCCTAGATTGAGTTAAGGGATTGCCCAAGTTATTTGGCTTGAGTGGCTCCAATTGGATTATCTCTAGTCAAATACTTGAACTATCCTTCTCTCATTTCTACTTTGTTCTTCCCCATCAAAAAAAAATCAAAAACACATCTTTTCTTGGTCATTTGTGCTCACTTATACATCATTTGGTATCAGAGCCAAGGTTGTCAAGTGACCAAGAACTATCCAAAATTCATCCCAAAAGTCAAAGCACAAAAAAAAAAAATACTCAAATCAACAAAACCGAGAAAACGAAGACAGAGCATTGGCACGGTGCCCCCGTGCTCCAGGACACGACCGTGCCACGTCTCTTTCTGCCTTCAGTTTCGTCCAGAATATTGGCACGGTGCCACCGTGCTTACAGGCACGACCGTGCCTCTCCTCATCCCTGCAAAAACAACCTTCCTTCAATCCTAAACACGGTAAAATGTCTTCTAGCCGTACCCCAGAGCGAGTTGACGAGTTGGAAGCGCAAGTAAAATTCCTCCGAACCCAAATTGCCCAACTTATGGAAGAGAAAAGGAGATGGACTCGAAGCCCTTCTCACTCACGCACTCATGTATACTCGGATGAATCCGAGAGAGAAGAGAAGAACTATATTGTCAACTCAAGTGATGAAGAAACCCCTAGAAGAAGAAGGCAAGGGAATGGCCTTGGCGACTTTAGAGTCGACATTCCCGAATTTGAAGGCCAAATGGATCCCGATCATTTCCTTGATTGGCTTCAAACCGTGGAACGTGTCTTTGAGTATAAAGAGGTGCCGGATGACAAGAAAGTGAAGCTAGTGGCCCTAAAGCTCCGGAAGTACGCTTCCATATGGTGGGCCAACCTTGTGGCCAAGAGAGCGAGAAATGGTAAAGGAAAGATTAGAACTTGGGCCAAGATGAAAGACAAACTTAAGGCCAAGTTCCTTCCCTCCCATTACATCCAAGACAACTACTTCAAATTGCATCACCTCAAGCAAGGCTCCAAGAGCGTTGAGGAATACACCCGGGAGTTCGAGCGACTCCTTCTCAAGTGCGATTTGAGAGAAGATGATGCACAAACCATGGTAAGATACCTAAGTGGTCTTGATGATTCCATTGCCCATGTCATTGAACTACATCCCTACTCCTCCCTAGATGACTTGAGTTCTCTTGCCTACAAGGTAGAGCAACAAAAGAAATCTAAGGGAAAAGGCACCCTTTCCAAAACCCCTTCCCGTCCTTACTCCACTCAAAAACCTCCCTACTTTTCCCCCAAACCACAAAACTCTCCACAAACCAAAAGTGCCCCTCCCACCGCCCCTAACCCTTCCACAAAAGAATCCCCAAAGCCAAAAGACAAGATTCGCTGTTTCCGTTGTCAAGGCCTTGGGCATATTGCCTCCGAGTGCCCTAACAAACGGATTGTCTCTCTAGCCGAATACCAAGCCACCTTCGCGGAGCAACATGAAGAAGAAGGAGGAGAAGATTGTGAGTTGGAAAATGTGGAAGAAGTGGAAGAAGGCCCTGATGAAGGAGAGCTACTTGTCATTCGAAGAGCATTGAGTGGATTTGCCACTCAAGACAATCTGGAACAGAGAGAGGCTATCTTTCATACAAGGTGCACAGTTGGAGGGAAGGTATGCTCCCTCATCATAGATGGAGGTAGTTGTGCAAATGTTGCCTCCAAGACTATGGTTGACAAGCTTAAACTTCAAGCCACTCCTCACCCTAAGCCTTACACCATCCAATGGTTGAATCAAGGCAAAGGTATACAAATCTCTCACCAATGTCTTGTCTCTCGCTCCATTGGAAAACATTACAAGGATGAGGTATGGTGTGATATAGTTCCCATGGATGCTTGTCACATCCTATTGGGAAGGCCTTGGTTGTTTGATAGAAGTGTCATCCATGATGGTCGGATGAACACTTATTCCTTCCAAAAAGACCAAAAGAAAATCACCCTCACCCCTCTTAAACCGACCTCCACTACAAAATCCGAAGACAACCCACACTTGGATGTCTTTCTCACCACCCTTCTCAAATCCCAACATCATGAGTTTGAGTCTTTCAAAGACTTGATTCTCCTACAAGATGAGCTAGAATCCCCATCTCCTTCACACCCTCTACTCACCCCTCTCCTACAAACCTTCCACCATGTGTTCCCACAAGAAATTCCCCATGGTCTTCCTCCACCAAGATCCATACAACACAAGATTGACCTTATTCCAGGATCCGTTCTTCCCAATAAGCCGGCCTATCGAATGACTCCAAAAGAAACCCAAGAAATCCAAAGACAAGTGGATGACCTCTTGTCTAAGGGATTGATTCGAGAAAGCCTAAGCCCATGTGCCGTGCCTGCCCTCCTTGTACCCAAAAAGGATGGTAGCATGCGAATGTGTGTGGATAGCCGGGCCATCAATAAAATCACTATCAAGTACCGGTATCCTATTCCCCGGTTAGAAGACCTTCTTGATGAGCTTCATGGTGCCACCATCTTTTCTAAGATTGATCTTAGAAGTGGCTACTATCAAATCCGGATTTTCGAAGGAGATGAATGGAAAACCGCCTTTAAGACTAAAGGAGGCTTGTATGAATGGCTTGTCATGCCATTTGGGCTAACCAATGCCCCTAGCACTTTTATGAGGCTTATGAACCAAGTTCTAAAGCCCTTGATTGGTATTTGTGTGGTCGTCTATTTTGACGATATCTTGATCTATAGCAAGACCGAAGAAGAGCATGCCCATCATCTTCAACAAGTTTTGGAGATCTTGTCTCAAGAGCAATTATATGGGAATTTAGAGAAGTGCCATTTCTTCACTTCCCAAGTGATATTTTTGGGCTACATTGTGTCCGCCCAAGGAATTCAAGTTGATGAGAGTAAGATCAAGGCTATTCAAGAGTGGCCTACTCCTACTTCCTTCACTCAAGTAAGGAGTTTCCATGGCCTAGCATCTTTTTACCGGAGGTTTGTTCGTGACTTTAGCACTATTGTGGCTCCCATGACCGAAGTGCTAAAAGGGAAAAATTTTACTTGGAATGAGCAAGCACAACGTGCATTTGAAGAAATCAAGAAGAGACTCACTTGTGCATCCGTCCTAGCCTTACCCGACTTTTCAAAGATATTCGAAGTAGAGTGTGACGCATCCGGGGTAGGGATTGGAGCTGTCCTTTCCCAAGAGAAGAAGCCAATAGCCTTCTTTAGTGAAAAACTAAACGAAGCTAAAAAGAAATACTCCACTTACGACAAAGAATTCTATGCCATCATCCGGGCTTTGGAGTATTGGCGTCACTACCTAGTAGGAGGGGAGTTTATCCTCCATTCCGACCATGAGGCACTCAAATACATACAAGGTCAACACAAGCTCAACCCGAGGCATGCCAAGTGGGTAGAATATCTTCAATCATTCCACTTCATCATCCAACACAAGGCGGGAAAACTTAATAAAGGAGCCGATGCACTCTCCCGTAGGTACTTACTTCTTTCTACCTTAAGTACCAAAGTTCTTGGCTTTGAAGTTGTGAAAGAGTTGTATCCAAGTGATGAGGACTTTAAAGAAATCTTTGAGAAGTGTTCTAAACACCCTCACGGAGTGTTCCATATGGAGGATGGTTTCTTGTTCAAGGGTTCACGCTTGTGCATTCCCAAGTGTGGATTTCGAGAGCTCCTTATCCAAGAGCTCCATGGAGGAGCCTTAGCCGGCCACTTTGGAATGGAAAAGACATGTGCTATGCTGAAGGAGCACTATTATTGGCCACATATGTCTAAAGATGTGGAACACTTTGTAAAAAGATGCTCCATTTGTAAAATGGCCAAGAGTCATGTTCTTCCACAAGGCTTGTACTCCCCTCTTCCTATTCCTCAAGCTCCATGGGAGGATATAAGTCTTGACTTCATCACGGGTTTACCAAGAACCCAAAAGAATAAAGACTCTATCATGGTGGTGGTAGACCGCTTCTCAAAAATGGCACATTTTGTTCCTTGCCATACCACCAATGATGCCTCGCTTGTAGCCAAGTTATACTTCAAGGAAATTGTTAGGCTACATGGAGTACCCAAGAGCATGGTGTCCGACCGAGACAGCAAGTTTCTTAGCCATTTTTGGCTAACATTGTGGCGTAAGATGGGCACCCAACTCAAATTCAGCACTTCATGTCACCCACAAACTGACGCCCAAACGGAAGTCACCAATAGGACTTTGGGCACCTTGCTTAGAGTCCTTGTGAAGAAGAATATCAAGAGTTGGGATGATATGTTACCTCATGCCGAGTTTGCCTTCAATAGAGCTCCAAGTAAAGCAACTCATCTCTCTCCCTTCCAAGTCGTGTATGGCCACAATCCAAAGAGCCCTCTTGATCTTATCCCTATTCCAACTCCCACCAAGTTTAGTTGGGAAGCCGATAAAAGGGCCAAAGAAATCCAAGACCTATATGTCCAAGTTCGTGATAGCATTGCCAAGGCCAATGAGAGGGCCATGCACCATGCCAACAAGCACAAAAGAGAGATTCATTTTCAACCTGGAGATTTGGTGTGGATCCATTTGAGGAAGGAACGATTTCCTTCCAAGCGAAAATCCAAGTTGATGCCTAGGTCGGATGGGCCATTCGAAATCATTAAGAAGGTCGGCCCTAATGCATATAAAGTAGACCTTCCCGGAGATTATGGAGTCTCGGCAACATTTAACGTCTCCGATCTTAGTCCCTACTTTGAAGATGAAACTCTTCCAAGTTTGAGGACAAACTCTCACCTATCCGGGGAGAGTGATGGAGACCATCATGACCGCTCCCGTACCTCCCCTTCTCCGCTCAAGGAAGACCCCAACAATCTCAAAGAGGCTAAAGAGTTTGCTCTCCTCTGTAGAAAGGCCGTGACTATGCCGGAGGAATTCATCCATAGCCCCCTCACGCCATGCCCGGTTTTTGTCACTTGTTTACACCAACATGTAATGGACCCACCTGCTGAAGGTCCTTACATTATTCAAGCCTAGAAACTTAGCTTTCTTTCAAGACCAACCACGTTCAATTTGGATATCATTTGGTTGGTAAAACCTAACCCACAAGTATATGGTATCCGGGCACAGGGCAGTTTGGACAGTCTGTACTATTTGGGCCATAACTTTTGATTGGCTGGTCCAAACTTAGCAAACTTACATTCCCTGGAAAATAGACTTCCTGAGCTTTCCAACAAGCCCAATAACATCGAATTTGGCCCAGTATTCTGAGAGATATGGCTCCTGGAAGTTGAGGCTGCTGCAAATGTGAAAGCAATTATTGCAATCCATGTGAACTTGGGTGTTTACTCTTTATGTCGGCTGCTACCTCCTCCAATTCCGTGTGATTCTTTTTCTAGCAAGCTTGAATGTGTGAGATAAAGGATTCATGCATCCATTTAAGCTTCTACACCCTTTTCACACCAAGCATCCAAGAGACACACCTTTTCACTCCTTGGTACATCCACATGAAGAGCTAGCTACAATGTACTTAGGATTCTTTGTTTTCTGCACTTTTTTTTGTTTTCTTCGTACCTTTTCACAATATAAGGCCTTTAGTATAAATAGGCCATAGCTTGAGGTTGTAAGCATTCACTTCCAACTTGAAATACAAATCATACAAAGCAAGCATTTGAGTGTTCTCTCAATTGTGTTCTAAAGCCTAGTTCTATATCTTGAGTGTGGCAACCTCAAGTGGTGTTCTAGGTCCCTTCCCTCAACTAGGTGGTGATTAACTTCTGTATCCTAGATTGAGTTAAGGGATTGCCCAAGTTATTTGGCTTGAGTGGCTCCAATTGGATTATCTCTAGTCAAATACTTGAACTATCCTTCTCTCATTTCTACTTTGTTCTTCCCCATCAAAAAAAAAACCAAAAACACATCTTTTCTTGGTCATTTGTGCTCACTTATACATCAGAATGCCTCATATGTTTGTTGTGGAGGAGAGATGAGTGAGTGAGTATAAACGTACTCCAAATAATCTAAGTTCTAAGGACATTAAAGACTATGTAATGGGTTTGGATTATTCAGAGCTTGTTAAAATTCGAAAAGAGGTTGCTGCTTCGCAAAATATGGATGGAGATGACAATAAACAGAGGCTTGTTGTTAGGCGATAATTTGTCGCATTTTACATGCCTTTTTCGCCTAATCTTAGCTCGTATAATAATGTAATCTTTAGAGTTTTTCTTGTTTTATTCAGTATTCTTTGAGATTTTTACTTGTTTTGTTTATTCTTGTAGGTAATAAGTTGAACCAAGCAAATACCGCGAAAAGGGGCGAAAAAGGATCAAAACAGGTAAAAAGACGAAAACGGAGCCAGCCGGGCAAAACCGGCCAGCAATGTGCCACGCGGCACGGTCGTGCCACGTGGCACGGTGGGTGTAACACTCGGACTTCTATCCCCTTCATTAAGCCGATTTATATCGTTATAAATTGAATTAATATCGATGAAATCTGCCCGAGTGCTGATTTTATTGAAAGGAATATTAGTATTCTCATTATTATTAGTTTTATTGGTATTAAGGATTTTTATCGGGCACTACGTTGAGTAGAGTTCCGAATACGACTAGAATGTCGAACCGTGGGAACTATCCTATAATTTATTGAATCGAACCTTAATATAATCAAAAGGCGAATAATCGACCGATGATTATATTAACAGTCACAGTTTAAGATTTTGAGGTCAGAAACTTGGATTTATGATACAGCGGGTTGGTGTTATTATCAGTTAGCCGCAGGAACAAAAGAAAAAGAAAAAAAAGGAAAAAGAAAAAAAAATTTAAAGGGGGGGCGAAGCCCCCTTTTTCAGGCAGAAGCATCGCGAAGGGGGGGCTCTTCGACCCCTGGCCCCGACTCCCATACACACACGCCGGGAGAGGGTGGGGGAGGCCCCGCCGGTGTCGCCGGCAACTGGCCGACGCACGCCCGGCCTTCCCCACCCCGGTCGACGCCCAGTTGGGCCAGAGAGAGAGAGCAGAGGCAGACGCAGGGGAGGGAGGAGAACGGTTCAGCAAGGGGGAGATCGCCGGCAGTGGCTCGAGGCTCCTCCACAGCCACCGGCGGCGGCGGTTCGGCAAGGAAGGTGGAGACCAGCAGAAAGGAAGCAAAGGATGGACCGAACCCACACCGAGCCAACTCGAATCGAACCCTAAAACGCGTCCTTTAGCTTGGATTCGAGGTGGGTTCCCTCTTCCTCCTATTTATTGTTAATTCCGATGAAATTTATTGATTATTGATTATAGTCGTTCAGGTTGAATTCGACCGGATTATCAGTGATTTGAGGAATAAAGTTTATCGATTATATAGCTTTTCGATTATATGTTATGAAGTTCATCGATTATATAGTTTATCGATTATCGAAAATCTATGAAAAATATATCGATTATTGCAAGTTTATGGAAAGTTTATCGATTATTGAACGTTTAATGAAAGTATATTGATTATTATTATCGAAAGTCCATTAATTATCAATACTTGAGGAAATGGTAAAGTAAACTAAATGATGCCTGATATATATGTTGTTCGTATTGGACAAATGTTTATTGATTATATATATCAGTCATTTATAGTGAATGCATAGAAATGATAACGTTGTTCAGTAAGCCTTTATATGATTGCATATAAATGTTTATATGAAATTCAGAAATTTTATAGTGATTATATGTATAACGTTATCATTTAAATGGTTGCACCGATTAATAGCAATTCGTAAGTATATATGGTGATTTGATAAGCCTTTATACGAGTAATAGTTAACTGCATCGATACCATCACTATCGTTACCTCTGAATTTTATCAATTATATATAAATGTGTATATGTCAAAGCACTGTTTGGAACTAACTGCAACCGTGTAGGTTGCGTTATGATTGTGAGAAGCGGTCAATAATGTGATTTTATGACGTGATCATACGTGCTATGTGATCATACGTGCTATGTGAGATCTTTTTCCCCTGAATTAATGAATGCATGGGATGACATTAATTTCAAAGTATTTCTAGATGTTTATCGGTTGCCTGTTTTAATTGACAAGTTATTGGTCACGAAATAATCTTAAATCATCGGACTACTCAATTGATTGAGGCAGCGGTCAGTCAACAAGTCTAGGAATCCTTTAAAGAAAGGACTTAAGCATTGAGCGTCTGATTATGTCATATCCATTGCTATGGTCAACGTAGGTAACTCAGTACCCTTTTATCTAAGTTTACATGAGAAGCACAAAGTTCAATGTTTATTGTTCTGCCAGAAGGCAGAAATTCAAGTTCAATGTTCATTGTTCTGCCAGAAGGCAGAAATCCAAGTTCAATATACATTATTCTGTCAGAAGGCAGAAATTCAAGGTTCAATGTTCATTGTTCTGTCAGAAGGCAGAAACTCAAGTTCAGTGATTCAATGTTCTGCCAGAAGGCAGAAATTCAAGTTCAGCGTTCATTGTTCTGCCGGAAGGCAGAAATCCAAGTTCAATGTCCATTGTGCTGCCAGAAGGTAGGAATTCAAGTTTAATATACATTGTTCTGCCAGAAGGCAAAAATTCAAAGTTCAATGTTCATTGTTCTGCCAGAAGGTAGAAACTCAAGTTCAGTGATTCAATGTTCTGCCAGAAGGCAGAGAACGCAAAGTTCAGTGATTCAATGATTCAAAGTTCAAAGTTTTATAGTTTTGTCAATAGGCATCAGCTTCAAAGTTAGGAAGAAAATTTAAAGTGCATATGTTTTATAGTGCTGTCAACCATAAGCCCGTTAACTGGTAGAAGACCAGGCCAAGGGGATTCCCAGTGCATATGATGGTTTATAAAACACTATACTTTTAATAAACAAACATGTGATTTAAAGTAGAGTTCAGTGAAATTCAAATGTTATAGTGCTATGATATTGGTTTACTGCCCACATGACGGGATTATATACTCTATTTTAGGATATTGTTCTACGTCTTATCAAAGATATCTACTCCTGCTTATAGTCTGTTACTATATGGTGTAGCGAAATCAATAAACGTTCACTGTAATGTTCAATGACTAATATTCAACGCCCGTTGGGTATTGTTCGTAGTTTTACGAATTCATAGTTCATGCGAATTTACTGTTCAGTGGCCAATGTTCGATGTGCGATGTCAATGTGCAAAGTTTACTATTCAGTGTTCACTGTTTATTGTTCAATGTGCAATGTTGACATTCAATGAGTTCTCATGTCTCTTTACGTAATAAGCCTCATGGACGTAATAAGCCTTATATATAAAGTTTAGCGATTGGTCCAAATCCGATTACTCTTACATTGTGGTTTGAATACGTTGCAAGGTAAGTGATTCTCTTCTAAGGGAAGGAACCATAAACGACTTTTGTAAGTATTATTGCACTTTAAAGTATTGTTTTGGGAGAGGGGGGTTATCCACTGAGCAATTATTGCTCATTCCCATCTATTATTGTTGTTCCCTTCCCAGGTTTATGAAATATCAGGTAAAGGTCGGGCCAAATAAGTCGAGATGGATTACTGCTGTCCCAGGGATAAAGCTACATGCCCTTCATGTGAGCTGCAAGTTATATTATGATGTATGGTTTATTGTTATGTAATTTAAGTCCCTGTATGCCTGTGTTGCATAGCATCTAGAGTCGCTCCGTACGGCCATGTGAGCCGATCATCGTGTAGCAAGGGTTGTTTATAGTTGGGATGTAACCCCAGTACTCCGGTGGTGTGGACCGTAGAGTTGTACTTTTATTGTTCCATTATTTTAGTGTTGAGCTGCGCTGGTTGATATGCTCCGGGCGGGTGGCCCGTAGAGCCGTGAACTCCGGCGGGTAGCCATTGAGTTGGTTTTATTATTGCGTTTAATTATAGCGCATTTAATGTAAGGCTTTAAGTCTGGGAAACGGTCAGTTTTCGGGGAAAACTCTGTCCGTTTTGTCCCAAAATTTAAAGAAAAATAAGGTACAACGTTAACACTCTTAACCTTAGGGTTGGGAGCGTTACAGTGGGGCCGTGCCACATAGGCACGGTCGTGCCTCTTCCTGTTTGCATGCGCTGTTTCGTTCTCGCCGAGTCCTATTTAAACGCACTTCCTTCGTGGTTTTCTGGGGGTTTTTTTTGCTGGTACTTTTCTAGGTTAGTTTAGATTAGATTTTAGGCAATAAAAACCCCATTGAGGGGATTAGATTAGGATTGCATTGAGTTAACTTTAGATTCAAGCACTTGGATTTCGAGTTCTTCGTATCAATCATAAGTCTTCTCTCCTATCTCTCTCTATTTCTTGTTTCGTTCTTATATTAGATTTTGTTAATTTAGTTCATATGTTTAGTTTTGATTTGATTCAATTATTTAGTTTTTGTTTTTAATTCATGTTCGATTGTTTGTTAGAATTAGTTTAGTTTCATGCTCCTTGTCTCTAGCTCATGCTTGTATTCTTCGTTAGTTTAGGTTTGGGTTTTTGTATTTTGTGATGTTTAATTGGTAGATTGTGTTAGCTTGGATTATGATTAGCCTCTTGATGGCTAATTAATCTTGTATTTGGCCTAACCATACCCAATCTATGCCTAGAACTTAGAGTTTTCCTTCACGCCCGCTAAGTGTTCGATGAAATGCTTGAGAGAGCTTTCATCCATATTTTTGGGCGATTGACTTATGTTGAGAGGTGAGGTCAATTAGCTAGTGTGGGAGAGGGAATAGCCGAGTTGGGGACATAAAAATAGTATCTGAATCGAGTTAGGTCTGGGGTTGCTAGTTTTGTGGTCTAATTGGGCTAACCCCATGAAAATAGGTGTTTAGGCTAACTAGACTAGCTCATGACCCTTGAGAGAGGGCTTGGGCGGTCTTTGATGGTGCAACCGATCATCTCTAGTTCGTGATGTAGTTTGGGTAGGTGAGGATTCGTCTTGATTAGTTGGTTCGTCCATTGGTCAAATCACAACTCCAAGTCGCTTTTTCTATGTTTGTTAGCGTAGTTTAGTTTTCCCTCCTTCGCCTTTGATCTCGCCTAGATTGATATGCTCTAGTGAACTCTGATAGTTGGAAACACAATTCCCTACGGACGACACCCCAATACTCAACGATACACCTTGCACTTGGGGTTTATACATATTAAAACTTTTTTTGCAACACTTGTTGAGTTATTTGAGAAGCTACAGTTTCTGAGATCTGATGCTGCTGAGGCTGTAGCATCTAAGATCCTTGCAGGGTTGGGGTTCACCAAGGATGTGCAGGGTTGGGCTACCAAATCATTTAGTGTGGGGTGGAGAATGAGAATCTTTCTTGCTAGAGCACTATATATACAGCCTACACTTTTGCTTCTTGATGAACCCACCGATCATCTTGATCTTAGAGCAGTTCTTTGGTTAGAGGAACACTCATGCCAGTGGAAGAAGACTCTTCTTGTTGTTTCTCGCGATCGGGACTTCCTCAACACTGTCTCCAATGAGATTATCCATCTTCATGAGAAGAAACTTCGGCAGTTCCCTGGAAACTTTGATAACTTCGAGAGATCCTATGAACCACAATGTAAAGAGCAGAAAAAAGAGCTTGACAAGCAAAAGAAAGCTGCTAAAAAATCGGGCAGTCAGGTCAGCAAAAGAAGCTGAAGGAGAGTGGCAACTTTGAAGCAGCACCAAGGAAATGGAGAGATTACACAGTTGAGTTCCACTTTCTGAGCCTAGCAAGCTTACTTCTCCCCTCCTGCAGCTTATTGACGCGAGCTTTAGTTACTCTGATAGACCACATTTTAGGCTCACAAATGCTGATTTAGGGATGGACATGGGAACTCGAGTTGCTATTGTGGGGCCTAATGGAGCTGGGAAATCTTCTTACGGGGGACTTATCTCCAACTCAGGTTGAGGTTAGAAGAAGCCACAAGTTAAGACTCACATCACCCTAGAGGAGGGTGAATAGGGTGATCACAGAAATTTTAAAAAAAAGATTGAAAGCAAGAACAAAAATTAAGATGAGCCAATACGCAGCGATATTTTAACGAGGTTGGTCCTCAATCAGGCTTAGGTCCCTGCCTAGAGTTATCCAACTCTAGGATTCAACTCTCTACTTTTATTAAGATGAACTCTCATAACCTCTCAGAGCTACCTCACTCTAGAGATCCCAAACACTTAAATCAACCTCTTGATTTAAGTATGGGGGAGTTGTGGCCCCACACCCACTCCTAAGTTCACTCCTTAATAAAGAATCCTCAATACACTCACAAACTTTTGATCACAAAATAACACTCAGTACAATAGTTCAAAGTATGTGCTCAAATGGTGTTTTTCGTACTATCTTTTCTGTGTCTTTTTCTCCCTCAATTTGGCCACTGTTTATAAGCTTCAATACTTGTCCACCAAATATGAAATTCTGCCCAGGGTATACTGAAATGGCATTTTAGGCCCTTGATTTCTGCACAATTGTTGCTGTTTTGATTTTCTTGCCTTCTTTGTCATGATTTAGGCTAATGGGATGGTGCACAATATCTTCTAAAAATATGGTTGGAAAACCTTCTAGAATTAAGAAATAATATTACCTTATTTGACTCAAATCATATCATATCTTTTCATCATGGCAAGTATCAAGGGTAAGGATAAAATCATGGTAGATTACTTAATTTGAATACTCAAAATTTGAATTTCAAATTTTGAATCAGTTAGGTAATTTACTTGATTGATTTTCCAATTAATCAATATCACGCATATATTTTCCTTAAGCAACCATACGTTATCTCTGCATGATTTGGCAAAGCAATAATTTTTTTTATCCAATTCTTGATCTGAACAGCATGTACACTCATACTTGAGCATATATATTCAACTCAAATAATTATTTTATTTGTTATTATCAAAATCAATATATGACTCTTAAAGTCAACGTTAAGGATTGGAAGATACTCTCAGCACTTTTTGGATCTTTTGACCATGGATGAAACACCTATTCAGTATCTGCTTCATCTAAATCCGCATGAGGAGTGAATGAGTAAGCAGGAAGCTGTCAGGGCAAAGCTCAGCAGGCTCCCTAGTAAGTAGTAATACGCATTTGACCTCAATTGTTAAGTTATCTGCGGGTCAGAAGGCTCGAGTAGTATTTACTTCGATATCAATGTCGAAGCCTCACATTTTGTTGTTGGATGAACCCACCAATCACTTGGACATGCAGAGCAAGGATGCTCTGGCTGATGCATTAAATGAGTTCACTGGTGGAGTGGTTCTTGTTAGTGATGATGCTCCGTTGATTTCTAGTGTTTGTGGAGATTTGGGGGGGGGGGGGGGGGGGGAGTCAAATATGGGTGGTCGATAACGGGACTGTCAGAACTTTCCCTGGAACCTTAGAGGACTATAAGGAGGAACTGCTGAAAGAGATCAAAGCTGGAGTGGATGATTGATTCAACTTTCAGTGACATTTTCTTCACAGCTGTTGATTTAGAGCTTTGTTGTAAGAACCCCCCCACCCCACCCCAAAAAGAAGTATTCAAAATTTTGCCACTTATTTTGAGGTAGAGATAACAAACCCGGCTTTCCAGAGTGGAAGCATATATATGCAATGCAGAAGTTTCAAATGAAATATTTTCTTGGATTGAAAATGCTGTTGAGTGGTGTTCTTGTGTTCTTCTGTCAAAATCTAGACTAATTGTAAAATGTCAAATCCGAAATCGTTGTAGAAATACTAGAGGCGATGAAATTGTTTTAGAAATACTAGAGGGGGTGATTTGGTTGGAATACTAAAACGTACTCGTAAGTTTCTGATCAAACATGCTCATTCTTGCTCATTGATTGAATACAATAAACCAAATAAAACACAGACTCGTGCATCCATATATAGAGGTGGGAGGGAGGAAGACAATATGCCATGACTGTTGTACAAAGTTGTTACGAGTAGACCATCAGGAAACCAATGAGAGTCAGTCCAACTGTGGATAAGGAGACCATGGATTGGCATGAACTTGAAGCTGAGGGTGTCAGCACTGGATGAACTCGTGGAGTTGATGGTTCCTTTTCTTGAACAGGAGCCGCGGCTACTGTGGTGGCTGTTGGTTCAGCTGCTGGTGTCGGGGCTGCTGTAGAGGCTGTCGGTTTGGCTGCTGGTGCTGAGGCTGCTACGGTGGCTGTCGGTTTGGCTACTGGTGTTGAGACAGCTGTTGGTCCAGGTGCTGGTGGGGAGGCAGTTGGTTTAGGAGATAATGCCAATGGAATGGGAGCAAATTAACAGATAATCAGTTGATTCGAATGCATAAACTAATCAGGTGAGTATATCTATTTCGAATAAATCCTAATCGAGTTGATATTTTTCTGATTACTGTCTTTAAACAAAAAGTCGATAGTCCATATATCTCGTCACTTAGTTTAGTTAAAAAGTTGTTAGTAAAGTGAAGTACCTTGTGGACTAAGGGATGATGCAGGTGAAGGTGTTTCAAATTGTGAGCTAGGTGAAGGGGCTCCAAGTTGCTGGCCAGGTGGAGGAGGAGTTGCGAATTGCAGAGGACCTGTCACAATAATACAGAAAGTTACACAACGAGGTAGTTATTGTTCGTGGCCTAGTTATTAATACTCTATCAGCAGCTGATATCAAAAGAAGAACATACACAACAATGTCCAAAATTGTATCATTAAGTTCAGGCCAATATTGGCTTGTATGTCATGGCAACTAATGGACTTGCACTGCCAATATCGGCCTGTACTGGTCTAAAAATTTGAATAGCTTTTTTTGAAAAATATTATATCTCATTTTTACTGTCAAATTTGCTCATATTTTGAGTCAGTGTACAAAACTAGCTGATTCTGCCATTCTAAGACGAAAATTGGGAGTTTTGCATTATACTGGTCCTCATGCATTCCATACTAAACATCTGAATAAAAATAAAGCAATATTTGTTTGTACCTGGAGCTGGGAGAGGGGTTCCAGACGCTGCAAGAGAGAATATCAGGAAAGAATTAGTCATAATACTGATCAAATAACTTGAATATTTCAAGATAAATAGAAGTATTGAGTAATCACCAACCTTTGCACTGAAGGGGGAGAGGAGTGTTGCAAATTTTGGGGATGGAAAGTGAGAGGGGTAGCGGAACACTTGCTGTGACCAGGAGACACGCGCAATCCACGCTGTTGCTCACAAGTGATGTGAAGGCACTACAACAGTCTGTAAGCGATGGCCGAGCTGAGCCACCAGGTCCACTGCCAGTGATATAGTTCATGCATGGAGTTAAGGTGGTCATCATTGAGCTTGTGCAAGGTGTGCTAATCTGACCGTTTTGTCCCTTAACTGAAGTAACTACCCAGCAGCCTATGATTGCCGCTACTAGTGCAAGAACACGCTGGTTTGTCTTAATCCCCTCCATTTGATTGTGTTTTCTGGGTTGGATTTTCTAGTTTCTCTTTAATTTTTCCTTGAATTTGTTAGATTTGAATGGGAAATAAGGCACTAATTTATATGGCTGAAGATTTTTCAGTGCCATCGTTACTAATGGGATTTCCTGAGATTGTTCAACTGCTCTGACTAGAGGGAGTGATTGGAACTTGGAAGGTTCAGTGGTTCTTTTTCCATTTTCCTGTTTAGGGAAGTTTAGAAATGGCAGATTGTTCAATTTTTTAAGCAAACTGATTTGAGATTTGGTCAGTGTGGTCTGCTAGGTGAGAAAACTTTACAATTTATTCTCCTCTGTTGTGTTCTGATGGTCATTTTTGGACGTGTCATTTGGGAAATTATCAATATAAAAATTATTGATATAAAAAAAAGTTTTGGCCAGTTAATCTCCAGTTGTCTTTATTTTGGTGGCCGGATCTGTTCATGGCATGAGCTGTTTGAACTCACTAGAAGATTTGGAGGGCACTGTAGTGCTGATGCTTCTTAGGAATGGATATTCTGTTCTGCTAAGGAAGAAGGTGATTCGGTTTATGCCCACGTCTTAAATTTGGCTAGTTTGAATCACTGTATAATAGTTACTGTCATAGAGATCAGCCAAATATTCACAGTACTGTTGATACAATTTACTAACAGGCAGCATACTGATGATGTCAATCTTTGGTACGTTTCCTTATCATGGTCTAAATCTGCAATCTGTCATCATCTGTGGCAGGCGGCATGTGGAGTCTCCCACTCCGTAAGCTGGCAATCTAGGATCAATTATCACTAGTATCTACAGGAGTGTATCTGGATCTCCCCAGACCCTGCAGAAGCCGGGCCTACGCTTGTCGCTGGGAGTGGTTGTATTATGACTGCTTTGGTTGTGGGTTTAGTGTTTGTACATCAATACTTTTTTTCTTTTGCTAGAGTCTCATGTCTTCCCTTTCTTTACAGTACTGGTAAGAAATTCTGCTGTATTGTGATTTTGTCTTACCAAATGGTATCCAACTTAAGACATATATACATACTAGTCTTTCCAGGGACCAGGCTACATCATGAATGATTGTTTATTACTTCACCTAACCTTTTGAAACAAAGGATGATTTGTCCAACCAAAGTTTAACTTTTTTCTTACCCAAATCCTCACAACATCAGAAGACCAGATCTCCTCAACAGTTCTTGGATTTTGAAAAGCAAACCAACTCTACACTCCTTATTTCCTTCCAACACAACTGGCATCAGAAGAATTACTGAATCCTCCCTTGACCTTATGACCTTCATTTATCAGTTGAGGCTTGTGCACCTCTGGCCAAGTTTTGAGCCATTCTTATAGTGCCCTTTCCAGGCTTTTTTCTTGGGTCGCGTTTACAAGATTATCGTGTAATTATGCATTTGTCAGTGAACTTAAGCTGCATGGTCAGACCTATTCTCGAGCGAAGTCTGAAAATTCACTGATAAAAATATGTCCCTTCTAAAATTATAGTTAGTAGTTGAGTTATTACTTGATATATAGAACACAAACCTCAAATGGCAGTTTTCACAACACACATTATGCAATAGTTTGGTGATCGGATGCCAGTTATCCTAACAGGAAAGAACAAAGAACAAGTTGACCCTGGAAATAACCAAAAACTGATGTATTTATTTCCAATCAAATTACTGACTTTACCAGTAACCAAATTGGTGGGGTCTCCTGAGTGCAAGATGTGAAGGTTATTCTTCAGAATCTTTTCTATTTTTTCCCCAATATGAGTACTAAAGTCCATGAAAACACTACAAACTATAGCTTTTAGGGTTTGCTTGAGAGATACAACAGAGGGATGAACAAAAAATCAGATCTTCTGCAACAAACTTGCACTTAAACAATAATTTTGTTCCTACTTAATCTCAATTATTAGCACTGATTTAGTTAAATAATCTGATTAGTGTACACTGCTGTATCTGTAGTATTAGTAATCACATAACTGCCCGTTTCCTATAATGAGTTTCTTAAGCCTGGATTTCCTCTGGTCTTTATTATATTAAACCATGTGAAGCGACTTTCTTGGTTCACTAAACAAGCCTGATTAGGAAATATTAGGTAACCCAATTACTTAGTGAGAGCTGTGTTTCATATACAAATCTCTGCTATAAAACCCAATTACTTCATTCCCCCATCATTCAACCCTTCAAACAAAACCCCCCAAAAGATCAAAAACAGCGGTATTTTTCAGAGAAGTATTATTACAAAACCCAAAAATGGCATTTGGTGTAACCCAAAGGAGTGCCCTGGTCACGGTGACTCTAACTATGACCATGATGTGGGGTGAAGCCACGGCTCAGTCAGGATGCACCTCAGCCCTGATGGGACTAACCCCTTGTCTTGGTTTCATTCAGGGAGGCTTGTCTAACCCTTCCTCCTCTTGCTGCTCAGGGCTAGCTAGTGTAGTCAAAAGTCAAGCTGCATGCCTATGCCAAGTCCTCAATGGCGGTGGGTCCTCTTTCGGGGTCACCATCAATCAGACCCAGGCTCTAGCCCTCCCTGGCGCGTGTAAGGTTCAGACCCCTCCTGTTAGCGAATGTAATGGTAAGTACTTCCCTGCCTTTTAGTGTGGGTCTCGCTTGTACAAAATTGTCCTGTTACAAATTTACAAAGTGGATGCATTGACTCAAATATTTGTGATATGGTGCAGCTGTGAATAAGCCATCAGAAGCCCCTGCAGGTTCCCCCGTTGGTTCTCCTACTGGTGCTCCTGCTGATGCTTTGGCTCCTGAAGGTGATGATCAATCAAATACATCAACATTTTCTAGCTCCCCTTCAGCAGGTACATATATATGAATCCAGCCCTTCCACTCATTTTGTGCAATTAAGTGCGACGTTACTTGGACTCTTCAGTTTTCTTCACTTTCACATGTCGGACACTTGACACTCGGATATGGGTATGGACACTCGTCCCTTTTGCCAAGTTCGGCATGATACTTGTCAGAGACTCAACATTTTGGCATGAATATGGCCGAATCCCAGTTATGTAGGTTAATTTTGCAAAAAAGCTCGGCGCAGACTTGGCAAACCTGATTGATACCTAAATACCCAAGTTGAAACCCAAACATTATACATGTAGCATAAAATGTGTAACAGTAGCACATAATCAAGGCCTCATAAGCTAATACAATGAATTGAAAAATGCAGGGGTTGGATCAAAATCAACCAAGACGGGGAGCACATCTGATGGAAACATGATCAAGTCTTCCATTCATTTCACATTACTCCTCTTCATCACTTCTGTTGCATCTGCAATCACTAGATTTTAAATTTAGCTCTCAAGAGAGGGAGGGGGGGGGGGAAGGGGGGGTTAGAGGGGATAAGCTGAAGCTGAGAGATATTAGTTTCTTTTCTGAGTTTATTGAATTTGGACTATCTTATTTTTAGACATGTAGGAATGCCTCTGTTTTTAATATAATTAATTATTATGCTTGTATGTCCATTTATTTATTGCTCAAAGTTCTATGTAATCACCAACTATTTCTGGAAATATATAAGCAGTTAATAAAAAGGGTCATGAAATTAATGCAACACCTGCAGTGACAATCTCAAATATTACGTGTATGCAAACTATAATTGTAAAGGGTAGAAAAGAACTACGCGAGAAAAAGGTATGATGGCAAGTGTCGTGAAGCAAATAGCCTAAACCAATATACTGTAAGCAATATGAGCCCAAAATTTATACTCGACTTCGCAAAAGTGGAACCACACTAAGAGGTAGTAGTTGTTGTAACGTCAATGTCAAAATACAAGCTGTTCTAAGGACAAAAAGAAATAGTGGCACTATGTGAGACTTCCAACTATACTTTGATTAATCAAAACAAATTAAAGGTAGGACCATCATTAATGGGGACAAGTACATCATATAAATGATGCATAGATTTGTGGGTATATGTCACGCGTATGTAAATTGTGTCACCTTAGGAATTATGTTGTTATATTTCAGATCGATTATAAATATGAAAAAGTCAGAGATAAATATCAACTAATTTAATTGATAAATTAGAAGTTTCAAAAAAAGAAAGGTTCGAATTTGTCTATATCAACTTGTGCGTATCTCTTCACACAAAAATTTTTGTTTTAAAAGAAAATGAGTACGAATTAGCAAACCTTCCATTTTTCTCCATATGTTACTAAATCTTTGAATTATCCAGATTCAGTACTGAACCATTGATATTATTATTAATCCTATATTTAGTCATATGATCTTAATAGATGAATGTATAATAAGTCATCTTTAAAATATCAAACAAAAATTTCGAATTCCTTCATTAAAAATACCTGGCAGGTATCTAAAATGAGGAGGAATAAGGAAAAAAGTTGATCACCCAAAATTAAACCATTTCATTAGTTGTTCCTTTCCTTCTGAGTTTCCTTTAAATACCCCCCACCAAACTCAATTAACAAAAACACAAATCATCCCCAAACCCTAATTTATTAATTAGTTGTTGACAAAAATACCCACATATATTTTTCTTTTTTTTTTTTTTTAAAGATGGGGCTTACAAAATTCTGCATGGCTATTGTCATGACATTTTTCCTGAGCTCCCCACCAATGTGGGTAATGTCAACAGCTCAATCTAGCTCAAGCAATGGGTGCAATAGTGTGATCATGACCTTGGCTCCATGCCTTGACTACATTGAGGCTAAGTCATCGAGCCCGTCATCGAGCTGCTGCACCCAGCTAGGTGGTGTGATCAAGACCCAGCCCCAGTGCCTGTGTGAGGTTATGGCCAGCTCGGGCTCGCCAGCCGGTGTGAAGATTAACAAGACCCAAGCCATGACCCTCCCCAGTGCTTGCAAGGTCCAGGCTCCTCCTCTGAGCCAATGCTCTGGTGCTGCTGGAAGTGGTAAGGGCATTTTGTCATTTTGGATCATTTCCTATGTTCTAACTGAACTTCATTTCAAGGTGATAAAAAGTAATTTACTTAGGTTAAATTAACTTATAAGTAGGTTATACAGAAATAATCGCTATGATTTAATAATAGCTTCCCATTCCAAATTTTTTAAAAAAGGGTTGTACATAAACAAAGTAACAAATATATATATAGATATATATATATTTTTGAAAAGTTAATATACGATTCATTTTCTAATTTCTTATTGTTGGTTGTAAATTGTCCAACTTCAGATTCTCAGTCTGGTTCTCCACTAGAAAAATCTCCAACAATCTCTTCTTCATCAACTTCAGGTAGTCTATCTAGTAGTTTTTACTGAGCATCCTTCATATCTATCTATATATATATATATATATATATATATAGTTTCTTAATATATTATTTTATCAAAAATCACTTTAAATAAAGTGAAATTTCTCAATTAGTTATCTCAACTAGAAGGAATAGACTAAAAATGATGAGAAGTGAATTACTATTCTTTAATTTTAATTTTGGTGGGCAAATTATATGAATAATGCAGTAGAAGGTGGATCCAATGCAGAAGCAGCATCACCACCAGGCCACTCGAATGCAGGAAATATGATGTACTTCCCAATGCATACGATCATCTGGGTTTTCTTCTTAACATTTTCACAAGCTTTGAATTTCAAGGCTGTCTAACTTGCACAAGATTGATTTGATGGGACAAGTACATATGTTGTTGGTGCACCTTAGTACCTTATTATTCTCTTAATTGAGTCAATTGTTATTTTTTATATCTATTTATTTATCAAAAAGTTTGGACCTCAATAAAGAGAATTATATGTTCTTCCTGCTTTTGTAAGTTTGATTTGATATCATCTTTCTTTGATATGATGATGATGGTTATTGCTTGGTTGGCCAAAAAAAAAGAGAGGTTTGTTTATTGTTTATTGTTTCTCTATATTTCTCGCATAATGTGTGATTCCAGTTGAAAAAAATATATTGGAAAAAAATTTTTATGGGTATCTAGAATTAGTATACTGTTTGTTATGATAAAAATATATACATTTAGATATTTATGAGCATAACTATACTCTAAAAAAAAAGGGTAGCGCGGTGCACAAGCATTCCGCATTCACGCAGGGTTCGAGGAAGGGCCGCACCCCAAAGGGTGAATATTATCTTTAACATAGTTTAAATTGAATATTATCATTGTTTATCTTTATATAGTACTTTTCGTGAAACATTCGTTTCATCCAAATAAGTAAATAAAGTTACAAAAGCAATAATAAATAAATTAAGAAGAGAGAAGCAAAAAGAAATTAATCAAATGATATGAGTTGAACCTTTAGTATTTGACAAGCAACTAGCCAGTCAAACGTATGATGAGGTCCTCTTCAAATGAGGGGAAATCAAACTTGACAAAAGGGTCATGATTGTATTTTACATACTTGTGAAAGGTCTAACTAATAAAATTATCCACAACTATTAGAAATCATACATAATTGTTATCATTACTTTTATACGATAGAAATTGATGATTAATTTCTCAGTAATATTTAAATCTTATAAAGTAAGGATTTTAATAATTTAGATGTGACTTGGGCCACCTAAACTCATATCCATTTAATTGTTTAGATTTGAACTTATACTCGATCCAAATTCTTTTATATCTCTGAAAATGAGACACGAACTAACAGGTGTAACATGTTTTAAATAACTTAACTAGCTAGCAAACATAATGAAAAATCAAAACTTTTAAATGTGATCTGTTCACTATGAGAAAATTAAAACCGAACTAAATAACTTAATTCGCTAGTTAACCTCCTCAAAATTTAAATTAATGCAGTATTTAAGAGCTAAAGTAATTAGCTAATTAGCCTTGATAGACACGTTGCACAAAGAGCTTTTAAATTCAATCATCCAAAAAATTGGGATTCCTAGTGAATTATTCCCAAGGCATCCCGAAAATATTCCATTTCCATTTTGACAAATCAAAAAAAAAAACCCCCACAGAAATCCAACAGCTGAGATGCACAGCAGAATTCAATCCCACCGTTGAATAAATGGCAATCTTCTTTTTCTTTTTTATTTTTTGGTTTAATTTCTCTTTCTACTCCGCCCGCAATTTTCTGCAGCGAATCCTATGAACCCAAACCTAAAGGCTTTTCTCTGTCCCTCAAAATAATTATTTAATAAATAAATAATAAAAAACACGTATAATAATTAAATAAATTTCGGAAACAAATAGAAACTTTGAAATTAAAAAAAAAACAATCGTCTTGTTAAATTTTCTTCTGATTATTATTAATTTGCAGATATATATGCAGATAAAATCGACATTTTCGTTGTCTTAAAACCCAGATTTCTTTTATAAAAAAAATCACTCTCTCTCTCTCAGGCTTTCTCTCTCTACACGGCGGTTCAACGGCGGACGGCGGTGCGAACGGCGGCGACACGGCGTTTCAGTCTTTTTGTTTTTCTTGTTTCTCTCACTAGAGAGCAGGCAGCCACCACTTACCGTTGGCGCGTAAGGTCCCGGCTCTATCTACCTATCTATCTCTCTCCTTTTTGATTCTTGTTGGTGTTAATTAAGCCCTATTTTTTTCGGATTTTGATTCTTTTTTGCAACTGAAGATGGATCTGAATCAGTCACTAGTTGAGCAATTTCGAATCTTTCTTCTTAATCATTTGGAATTGTGTTAGTTTTTCTGATCTTCGGTATGGCTCGTTTGGTAATTGTTGCTCGATTTATGTGGCTAATTTATGGACCTGCAACTGTAAGGCTTGATGCTTGATTTTTTTTATTGATTTTCTCTTGTTTTTATACTGTTATTTTTCGTATATTGATTTGTGAATTTGGCCCATTAGGTTAGGGTTTTTAGACTAAGTTTGCTGATTATCACTACTGTGTCTTTGGATAATTGCTTAGGTTTGTGTAGATTTTGTAACTCGGATGTGTAGGTTTTATAATTCGGATGATATAATACATTTATGATAAAGTTGGCTCCTTGAATTTCTTAATTTTGGTGCCCTTTTCCTCCTTCTAACTCCCCCGAGCTGCAAGTTTGGTGTGTTAGAGGAAAGAGGAGTGGGAATTTGCAATTTCTTTCTTGCAGTCAGATGGTTTTTACAATGGTCAATTTTGTGCTGATGCAGCAGTTTGTGAACAATCATTCTTTTCTTGAAAACTTCATTGAAGGTCATTATACCTGTTATAGATGCATGAGAATTGTGATGTGAGTGCAAAATTACGCTAAGGAATATTTAAAAATTAAAACTAAAGCAATGATCGTTATTGTAAACTGTAACCGAGCGCCCCCCGTCTTCTTCGCGGGTGGGGGTGCTTTTATTCAGTTGGAATTACACTAGGCATGATTCACCTGACCTTGACGATTGAAATTTGATTCTTCAAGTCTGCATTTGTTCATTCGTAGAATGATATCATTTGACAGTTGCACGTCATTCACTCCCTAAGACGAGCACTTGATTTTTGGTTGTGCTGGGCTTTCACATTGGATATGGGAATAATTCCACGGTCACCTTTGCTGCAGAGAACCATTAAACTTGATGACCATATGGTATTTGTTAAACTAATGACTTGGTAAATAGTTCGGAAGCATAAATGTCAAATTCAGTAGATATTCTTCTAACCACATGAAGTTGTTTATGGTTCATTAGAGTGGAGGCAAGCACGAGAGTTAAGAAGAGATATAGATTCTACGGGTGTACTGTCTGTCTATTTAGTGGTACATAAATACGACATAAAAGTGTTTTATGTTTGTGTTAGATATCTGGAATGGCATGCAATACCTACCTAGCCTCTGCTTGAATGAAATGAGTGGCTAGCTATGAGCTATCTTTATGAACTATTCAAGCTTGGTGCTAGGTTTTGAGCGTTGAGTCACTCAAGTGCATTGATATGAATTGGTATTGAAGATTGAGCAGGGTGAAATTTGATAAACTAGCAGTTTGATGTATGGGTGTTACATATCGCGTGAAATGACTTTGCTTATGCTCCTGTTATGAATAGTTGTCATTTAATGCGGGGCTACTTCCGATGTGCTCGGTAAGGGTAGATTTGTACTCTTGGTTGGGTCAAGTATCTGGGGAACATGATCGGATTGTGTACTGTAACCCCAGCAGTCTCTATAAGGAGCCAAATCATTTTCCTTTGATGTATTGTTAGAACAATAATAAACAGGAAACCACAGTGGGGTTCGTTGGCGCAGTTATACTGCTGAACCATGTAGAAGCTTGTGTCTTTTATGTTTCTGCTATTTAATTTCTGTGTGGACTTGTTTGATTCAATCCTAGGAGGATCAGCATCTCTAAAACTGCATGTAAAGAGACCATATCACATGCTTCCTAATGTTATATTTAATGGCTTGAACCAGTTAATCGGAAACACTGCATCTTCATTCGCACCGTGAGCTGTTTGATTATTGAGTGCAATAGAAAATTTCAAGGGTCAACCATGCTCTATTAAGCAGTAAAGCTCAATGTTTATTTTCATGTATTCAAATATTTGGAAATACAAATGAAATGATTTTTTAGTTTCGGAGGTTTCAGAATTCAATTCCTCAACAATGTCCTATCCAATTCTATCTCAGACAGGAAGCTTAGATGATGCTTTGCTGCCTATATAGCCCTCCTTAGCCCTCCTTCCCTCTTTGTCTGAAACTCGATTAGGTTCGTGGGGGATCAACTTTTGCAAATATATTTTGGTGGACAATGCCCATCGTGAGTTGTGGTCATTTCAGGTGTCCTAATTTTGATGAAGCAGATGCAGACTAACATATACAAATAAACTCTCTTCTGTGAAGAGCTTAATCATTGAACTGGGCATTGGTGTACGTTTTAGGTAAACAGTATGCTCAGCATGAGAAAGCATGGTACAATTGGTAGGCAGCATGATTCGAGGCTTAGAAATTGAAGGTATCCGTGTATGAGAAATAGCATGCTCAGCATGAGAAACTTGCCTGTCAAAGAATGTTGCAATGCAGATAGCTAATTGAAAACAGAGTAAATTGATGTTTGTAGAAGCCTTTATACTGTCTGTTGAGTCTGGCTGCTGTTGAATTTAGTTAGTGTGTTGATGTTAAAAGATGCTGGTTGATAATATTAAAATTGAATTGGAACCTATATCTGGAATAAGATCAGGGCTCGCATTCTGAAAATAGTTGGTCTTGCCTTATGAAGCCTTCTGTCAAGAAGGATTGTTTTTTGGCGATATGCCATTTTGGTAGGCGGAAATAATGCATGTGTTTTATTAGCATCTCTTCTTACCCTTGTAACCTTGTTATTCTAACCCAGCAGTGGCAAGGTTTATTCACTTCTCCATAATTGAGATTACTACATTATTATGGCATGTATGTCCTTTTGAAGTCTGGCGCCTGGTTTAGTGTTTAGCCTTAGCCAAAATGTGTGACTTTGACCATTACTATACGAAGAACCAGCAAAATCTTGGGGTTTCGTATGGTTTATCAGTTTTTGCAGACCTTGTCAACCCTATTAGTTTGGCCTAGTCCTGGAGGCAAACTCCAGAGGGTACTATTAAGTAGTTCGTGTGAGATTTTTGCTAATTCTTGAGCTAGAAAACTGTGTTCTATGTATGAAGTAGGATGTGGAACCTATTGAATACATAGTGGATCCTAATCTTTTGTTAGGCACCTAAAGTACCTAATTTCAGGCTAAAGTTGTATCGTTGAAACCTAGAGCTAAAAGATTTTCATGAATTACTGCCCGCCCCTCCAACACCTCCACACAGCACAAAAGTGGAAAAAAAGGGGAAAAAACCAAAAAAGAAGAAAGTAGTTGTTCATAGCTAAAGTTCATTGCCTCAGCAGAATATTCTTAGAGTTGTTGACTTTGATCTATATGGCTCCACTGCTCCGGAGCTTGTGATTTTGTGTAACCAATATTGCCTGCTGTTCATATTGTGATTATCTTATTCTTGATTACTTGTGTGGTGTCTTTGTGTAACAAGTGTGCCGTGGATTTTGGGTTTTTGTGGCTGCTGAATAGGAGGTAGGAGATGCAAAAAAGTGTCTACCTGCTTTTTGCTTCATTTAGCATGGCATTAAGTGTTTGTGCTATTGTTGTGATTTCAGGTTCCCGTGCTGAAGCTTTACCCAGGGCTTGAACCAAAATTTAGGTGCTGCACATTAAACGTATGTGATATCTCATATTATGTCGGTATTGATTGAAGGCCTCCCGGATGCTGTTGTTTTAAGGTGCCTCGCACATGTTCCATTTTATCTCTATCCTAAGTTAGAGCTTGTAAGTCATTCATGGAGGGCTGCCATTCGTAGTGCTGAGCTATTTAAGGCTAGGGAAGAGGTTGGTTCATTGAAGGAATTCCTATGTGTATGTGCTTTTGAGCCCGAGAATTTGTGGCAGCTATATGATCCTGTGCATGACATCTGGATCACAATCCCGGTCCTCCCTTCAAAAGTCAGGCATCTCGCTCACTTTGGTGCTGTGTCCACAGGTGGAAAGCTGTACTTGCTAGGTGGTGGAAGTGATGCTGTTGATCCATTGACCGGTGATCATGATGGAAGTTTTGCAACCAATGAAGTTTGGTCATATGACCCGATTATGAGAAAGTGGGCCCAGGGTGCTCCCATGCTGGTGCCCCGTGCAATGTTTGCATGTTGTGTCTTGGATGGAAAAATCATTGTTGCAGGAGGTTTCACCAGCTGCCGAAGATCAATTGCTCAGGCAGAAATGTATGATCCTGAGAAAGATGTATGGGTCTCAATCCCAGATTTGCCCCACACCCATAATTTGGCTTGTTCTGGGGTGGTAATACGAGGCAGGATGCATGTTGTGCACAAGGGCCTCTCAATGGTCCAGGTATTGGAGAAGCCTTCTGAGGGTTGGGTGGTAGAGGATTACGGCTGGCCCGAGGGTCCAATGGCAGTAGTTAAAGGCGTTCTCTACGTTTTGAGCAATGGCGTTATTTACAGGCAGGAAGGTGAGAGAAGAAAGGTCGTCATTTCAGCATCCGAGCTTGGAAAGAGAATTGGATCTGCCATGATCGGGTTGGGTGGAGAGATCTATGTGGTCGGGGGTGTGAGACCCGAAAGATGCAACCGGGATTTCAAGCTGATGTCTGACGTCGATGTCCTGAGTGTTGGGAGCGAGAGACCAGTCTGGCATCGGTTAGCACCCATGTCGAGGTGCCGTGGAACCATACTGGGATGTACACAGTTGAGAATTTAGAGATGTTTCGTATTGTAAGAATTGTGGTGTGCCTTTCTCTGTTGAGGCTTGGCAGCCCCATCATGAAAAGGAACGCAAGTTTATTGAGAAAGGAGCTTTTCTAGTGCATTTCCTCTTTGAAATTGTTTGTGATTTGTTCTTTTTAGCTGTCTTATTCACATGATCATGAGATGTTGAGACAGTCAACAGAGATGCATATGATCAATGTGGAATTTAAAGTTTCTGTTGAAAGAACTGGCCATATTCTTCGAAGAGTTGAATGAGAAACAGTTTTATTTTAGGCCTTCAATGCTGGAACTGTTCTTGACGGTGGAAGTTTTGCTACGAATTGGTAAGGTGGTAAGCTGTCGAGTTTAGAATGGATTACATAATAAGTGAGGTGATTGCCAGCAAGGCTAATTAAGCTCTTGGAGATGTGTAAGTCTAAAGATGGTGCTGTTTAATTCAATGCAAAATTATTGAGACATTAAAACAGAAACCCAATACGACGCTACCTAATTTTGATCCAAAGCTAACATCAGTGGGGACTATTGAAGTGAGAGAAGGTCATGTTGTTTGTCTTAGGGTAAATTTAAGTTATTTTTCAAAACGTATGCAAAATTAACCAATTATTAAATAGGTCTTTCTAAGCAAACCTGTCTACGAATTCCAAAAGAAACAAATTACGGAACATTATAACAAAGTACATAACCAGTGTGTCGCTGAATTCAGAGACTCGATTTAGGTAAAAGTATGTAGTTTTTTTTGTTCTGAACCGGAGTTACTGTTATATTCCGAAGATTACAGAAATATATATCTTACACTGCTAAAATAGGATTCAGAAATTTAGGAATTGATATACAAATTAAGAGATATGACATGCTCTCCAAATATAAGGAGAGAATTACAGTATTAAAAACAATAGGAGGCGAAACAATATTTTCGCTCTAAATCCTTTTGCGTCTTTGTGTTTCTCTCTCCTAAATAAGATACAATTACAATTGAAAACGTAACAGACTATTTTGTTTCAAAGCCAAAAATATGACTTTACTAATCTTAACAGTTACATCGGCCACTGTGTCTGGTGGCTGCCCTGGCAAGGCCGGCTCAGCTTGATGAGCTCTGATCCTGGGGCTGAATTGGTGTAGCTACACTGGGTCGGACCACAAATTAGGCTTGACATGTTTGTTCAGGTTTTCTTGTTCCATTTTTCTTTTTTTCCCAGAGTGGAAAACAAAGATATTGTAAGCTACAATAAAGCCTAAAGAGCAAGGAGGCCTGTTCAAGTTGGATGGCTGAAATCTGTTCGTTTTGGGCTGTGATTCGGATCATTCAAAGATCATGATAAGGTTAAGTAGATAAATGATAATTGCCTGTAAATTACAAAGTAAAACTCTGAACAAAACTCGGAGATAATTAAAGCACAAAATCATCAAATAAGCGCTTTCTGAACTAGGATGTCAGAAATGCTTCTTACTGTAATCGACAAATCCAGTGAGTCTGAACTGACATACATTACATTTCCTGCATCTTCACTGCTGAATATGATGGTATTAAAGATCAGCTAGTAGAAACGGAGAAGATAATTCTAAAGCTCGTTGACTATGGTGGGAAATTGATTAAGAAGATTGAAAAGTCACCATCTTTCGATGCAGCATCTACAACTGGAGGAAGCGGAAGAGGGAGGCGATGCTCAGAACAAGCACGAAGGATGTCGGAGAAGAAAGCGGAAGAGGTACATTTTGCACTGATGAAGCTTGACAACAGCAAGTGGGCAAGGGTAAGACCTAGGCACCGAGTGGAACACCTGGATCGTCCTCTGGGGCTACCTCTATGGTCAGAGGACCTAGACCCCTCGTAGGCGGATCAAGACCTGTTTTGTGGATGTGTACGGCGTTCTACTACGGATGATTGAGGTTGATAAATATCTATCTATTAGGATTCCATTTCAATAAGATGGGATGCTGGTATTTTTTTTTTTTTTTCTTTTCCCGTCATTTAGGACTTCTTGAAGTGATACCTAATGTTTCCACAGCCCTCAAATTAGCCTTAGAGTTTTTTCTGGGATTAGGGGTGTCCTTGGACATCCCTAGGTTGGTCATAGATACGCCTATGTATGTAACCATGTGAGACAAGCTAAAACTGACTGTATGCTAAGATACACTTGCATATGAAATCAAACACATTACCCTTTTGGTCTGGTTGGGGGGGGGGGGGGGGATTTTAAATCCTTTGCCTTGGTGCTCCTTGTGATCTTTTCCATGGCCTTCTCTTCCTTCCACAAGTTTCCACGAACCATGCATGGTCCCAGCCAGTAATGCATTTCCTGATAGCACAGCTAACTACGGATGCAGCAACACAACCCAAGGCTCTGATGACCTAATCAATCACATCGGAGTCTTCTTCCTCAATGCTAGTTATACTGGATGGTGTTAATGGTGATTCGTGCACTTCTTGGACAGCAGTATTTCACATATCCTTGATTTCCATCGAAAGAGCTGTAACCAAAAGCATCAAACCGCCTTCCTTCTGGGATTGGGCCTAACAGAGGATTGTGGGGCACGTAAAAGATCTCAGGATATGTTTAATTATGTCAGCTTGTCAGGGATCACTCTTGAAAGCCTGTTCATAGACAGGTCGAAGGATTCAACGTCTGTTATGTTGGACAGGGATGGTGGTATTCTGCCCCCAAGATGATTGTTGGATAGGTTGAGTGCTTGAACCCCCCTCCCTCAGTTCACCGATGTAGTCAGGAATCCTACCTATAAAGTTGTTGCTTGAGAAATCGATGACCTGGAACATAGTCAATATCTTTCTGTACAACATGTCGTTGCCTTTATTTACTATGATCGAGTAATTTTATTGTAGAAGTTTGGATTTATCTATGAACATGCTTTCAAGAACGATTCCACCAGACCTAACACAACTTGTGTCTCTTGAGGTCTTCAATGTCCCACACAACCTTCTTGTTGCCCCATACGGGAGGGGCAACAGTTCAACACATTTGAGATCAGTTCTTTTCATGGGAACTTACAATTATGTGTAAGTCCTCTATCCAAGAAGTGCAGAATATGGATACGGAGCCGTAAGCAGCAACAAAGAAGATGGCTCCGATTTGATTGGTTGGATTATTGGATCGTTGGGTTACATTAGTGGGTTTGCAGTTAACTGTGCTATAGGACAATACATGACAGACTGGAAACATGAATGGTTCGTGGAGATGTTCAGGAGGAGGAGATGGTCGAGAAGAACAGTGCGCGTAACTCCAAGGCACAGAAGTTGAATTGGGCTACTTGCAGTCTGTTTACCTTCACTTCTATTGGACGTGCTATTGAATTTGCGGTATCACCTTTATAATATTACTGGAACACAGATGATTATTTGATTAAAAAGCCGAGATAGTGTGACCATAAAACTTTTAGAGATACAATTACGGATTGCTAGATTTGTCCCATGTATCTGACCTACAAACCACATATGATCCTAACGTTGGATTGATACATTTATGCATTGTTTTGAAATGGAGATGAATCCAAACATGCATAATTTCTGAAAAAAGAAACAATGTCTTCCAAAGAATCCAATCTGACTTGGGCAAACTCAGACACCTTTTAAGGGATTCCTCTAAACTCCACATAAGCTAAGGGATTGAAGCACAAAATTAGCAAATATATACTTCTGAACAAGATTCTCAGAAAAACTTGCAATTGTAACCAAGAAAAATCAACGGATGAAACTTTAACCGAGCATACATCACAGTTTTAGCATTTTACACATTTACAGCCAAAGACACAAAACAATGATTATCCTAACAAGGGTGCAGGTATTTATGCCTTTCAAAAAAGGTTGAAGTTTACTAGTTCAATTGAGCATCATCACATAACTTGCTTAAAAGAGACAACATGTGTCTTGATGTATCACAGATGTATCATACTGCAATGCCCTGCATGTGTCAGTGATTGTTAGATGAGGTATCGATAACCATATCGGAGTAAAATTTCCGGTAAGTGATTGTTGGAATTATCTTTCAATATTGCTCTGTGGTTTCAGAACATTCTTCTCTTTCAACAGTTACTTGTTATGTTGTATATGCTGTTGGCCTAACCAAGTCTGATTGAAACCAGGATGTCAGAGAAGATAGGAGGGTTGTAGCAACTGATGAAACCTGACAACAGCAGCAACTACCTCTACGGTATCTAGGGAGTCCAATTGAAAAGTCTTAGATGGGATTCATGTATGCTTTTTTCTATCCTTCAAAATTCCTCATTGGGTATTCCTGAGGAGGGAGGATGCATTCTTATTATTACAACTATAAACAAGAGCTTAATAAAGATGATATTGATTATTTGTTATTACATTGATCTTAATTTGTAAATTTTGAAAGACAACTCTCGTTATAATTCATCAAGAAAAATCAAGAAAACCAGCCTTAGCCAAGATAGATTATGTCATTTGCAACATCTTCATACATGCATCATCACAGTAAGAGTGACCCAGCATCTCATAGACAAAGTTTACATGGAAACCAACTAAGCAGCTCAAAATCAACGTGATTTTATCATGAGTGTTAACTAGAAAATACAATAAGAATATAAGATAGGACAAGGGTCGAGAAACGGGATACTCGTGAGGTGTTTAGAGACTTTCATACAATGGCATAAAGCTTTTAGACTTCCAGAGATCTGCATCATTTACGTTGTGTAAAGATAACACGAACGTAATAAGTAATCTATGTGTACATTAGGCTACAAGCTTAGCAGTTTTGAAGGCACTATAGGAAAACATACAACGTTGAACATTCCTTGCAATAATACAATACTGCAGGCAGCCAGACACAAACCAAAAAAAGGGGGAGAAAACACTGAGTGAGTCTCAGCAGATAAACAATCCAACATTAGCAAATACATATATGCTAAGATACACTGCATATAAAATCAAACACATTACCTGGGAGGAGTGGGTGTTTCAAGTACTCCTGTACCTTGGTGCTCCCTGCAATCTTGTCCTTGGCTTCCTGTTCCTCCTCCTTCCAAAAGTCTCCACGAACCATTCATGGTTTCGGTCTGTGAAGTACTTCCCAATAGCACACCCAACAGTAAATCCACTAATACAACCCAAGGATCTGATGACCCAATCGATCACATCAGAGCCTTCTTCCTCATTGGTTGTTACAATGGGTGGCGTTGATGGTGATGCATGCATATTTCCGCACTTGTTGGACAGCAGACTTCCACACAATCCTGGATTCCCATCGAAAGAGCTGTTATCAAAAGCGTCAAACTGGCTTCCTTGTGGAATGGGGCCTACCAGAAGATTGTGGGACACATTAAAGACCTCAAGAAATGTTAATTTGGTCAGCTCCTGGGGGATCCCTCCTGAAAGCTTGTTCATAGATAGGTCCAGTGATTCAAGGTCTGTTATGTTGGATAGGGATGATGGTATTCTACCTTCAAGATTATTATTGGATAGGTTTAGTGCTTGAAGCCCCCTCAGTTCACCAATAGAGTTTGGAATCCTGCCTGTGAAGTTGTTGCTTGAAAAATCGATGACCCGGAACACAGTCAATATCCTTGTGTACAACATGTCGTTGCCTTTATTTGCTATAATGATCGAGTAATTGTATTTCACAGGCAACACAACCAAGTGATCGCTAAAGGTAAAATCCAAGTCAATTACTGTCCCAGATGTGTTTGACTGGCCTTCTTTGGCAATTTTGATGGCATTCCAAATCTGAAGGAATTCAGACGGTAAATCACCACTGTGAAAATTGTGGGAGAGATCAATGATTCGTAGAGATTGGAAATCGCCCTTAACTTTTGATCTGCCCATTATCCTGCCATGAAAATTGTTGTGTCGCAGAACGAGAATCTGCAAGTTGGGAAGACTTGCAAGCCATGATGGGAAAGTATCGTTGACACGATTTTGGCCGATGTCAAGCACCACAAGCACAAAGCAGTTGACTAAGGATCTGGGAATTGTACCCTCTAGCTGATTTTGGCTAAGATTAATCATCTTCAACTGACATGACCTGGGGTATGAACGAGGAATGATGCCGTGGAAGTTGTTGCCTCGCAAATTCAACATCACAAGTGAACGGGAAAGCTCACTAATGCAGTCGGGAATCTGACCACCCAAGTCATTGTTAGATATATCGAGGTAGCTCAAAGAACTCGCATGGCATATTTGCTGAGGAATGCTTCCTACCAGTCGATTGTTGGAAACTTGATAGATTTGCATGGAAGTTGGTGGTATGGGAAGCGAACCTAGTAATTGGTTACCACTAAGGTGTAAGATCTTTAAATAATTCCATGGAAGCGTCTTCACAGGATGCTCAAATGACGTTAACAAGTTGCGGGACAGGTCCAATATGCGTAGGCTTCCTCTAGAGATGTTCAGAAACCATTGAGGTATTAGGCCACGAATCTGATTATTGCCCAGGTCCACCACTTCCAGGTCATCCTGACTGCGTAAAATTTGTGGAAACTCTGTCAAGTTGCATGACCTGAGGTATAAGCTGTCAAGCTTAGCGTATGATTTGTTGGTGGCAATGTGTTCAGGAAATGCAAGGTTGACACCATTTAACATCAATGTTGTCAGAAGGGGAAGCTTGAAAAAGGTGTCGAAGTTTCCGTGCAAGTCACCATTGCCTGAGAAATCCAACCCTTGAAGGTTTACTAGTTGGAAAATCTCTTGTGGTATTGGACCCTTTAAATGATTTTTGGCAAGAAACAAACAACCCAACCGCGTTTGATTCATGAGCCAAGGCGGGATTTGACCTATTAGTTGGTTTTTTGAGAGATCCAGATATTCAAGCCTTGTGAGGTTGGAAATAAAAGAAGGGATCTCGGTGGCCAAGTTCATGCCTGTGAGGCGGAGCAACATGAGTTTGTTCAGGGAATGAAGCTGCTGAGGTGTATCCAAATTGACATAAGAGAGACCCACAGCCTCCAGTTGTGTTAGATTTGCGAGGGAGAAGGGAATGTCACCGCTAAAACTGTTGTCACTGAGGTCCAACCAAGTGAGCCTCGTGAGGTTGCCTAAAGAAGATGGGATTGACCCTGAGAAGCCACTTTCCGATAACTCGAGTGTTTCCAGATGAGCAAGTCGTCCAATGGAAGGGGGAACTTCCCCAAAAAATGCGGTCGTGGCCACATATATTTTTCTGAGGCGGCTATTTGGTTGGAACTCAGGCAGGAAACCTTCGAGGGCATAATTTAAGGCCAAGTCAAGATATTCAAGGTGCGGTAAGCCGAAAATTCTCAGCGGAAATTGACCACACAAATTAGACTCTATGAGCGAAAGGTATTCTAAGGAGGTGAAGTTTGTCAGGATGGTGGGAACCGAGGAGGATATGCCAACTGAGTCAAGATTGAGGTAGGTTAAGTGAGTTAAGTTTTGAACCAACCTCTCCATGCTAGGATCCTTGAGTCTCAGTTGGCTTCCAGTTAAAGGATCAACATTATGAGAAAGATCGAGGAGAGAGAGCCTGGACAGTTTTGAAACTTCTAATGGAACTTGACCACTAAATATTGAATAGGAGAGGTTAAGGCTTCTCAAGTAAGTAAGCTGACCGACTTCAGAAGGGATCAGAGAATGATTGAAATGATTACCAGCGAGGCTAAGCTCTTGGAGATGGGTAAGTCTAAAGAGGGTGCTGTTCGAAGGGAAGGTCCCATACAGGCAACTGTGACTGAGGTCGAGCCCAATGACATGGCCCGTCCCCTCATCACATTCGACACCGTCCCACGAGCAGCAATCCAGGCCATTTGTCCATGATTTCACCTTTGGATAAGCAGACGAAGAACTAGAAGCAGTACAATCTAGGAGGAAAGCCTGCTTGAAATGGAGTAAAGCAGACCTCTCGTGATCAGGGCACGATGGGCGAACAGAGGAGGGAGAGTGAGCAAGAGCTGGTAGTGAAAAAACATGAGCAGAACATGGTAAAATAAGCAAGAAGATGAGCGAGTATTTATGACACTGCCAAGAAGCCATGGCACGCATAGGTGCAGAGTGATCTTTCAATTCACGTAGACTGGTTGGTTTTAGAATGTTTGGTTACTTGCCTAGCCCTTGAACACATTGGAGGTCTTCTATAGGCCAACCGAGGCACATGATTTGGGTTTTAGTCGAAGTGCCGTGAGAGACCCGCCGTGGATATTACAGCACAGATGTTGGAACTGTGAAATGACAGAAAATAATGCGTGCTAGTAAGTGGCTGGGATAATTTCTTTGGTGCTTCGTCTAGCAGTAGTACAAAGAAAGCTGTCGCTGGGAGGGAGACTTGACGAAGACCAAGAGTCCTCAGCAAGTCACTTCGTTCAAAAATAATTTATGACGTCAACTTCGGAAGTCATTCACCGCAAATTTTGGGTGTGTTTCCATGTTGATTTGTTGCTTCTTCCGTCTTCACTAGGAAAAGGCAAGGCTATGTGAAAAGCAAGCATTTACATTACCTTTTCCATAAGTGCATAATTTTCTTAGGACTTCCTGATGTACAAAGAAACTATAGCTATGAAAGGCTAGTACGACACGATAACTTAGTTTGAACCAAATTCAATCGAAAATTATTGAGACATCGAAACATGAACCCTATATGACACTATCTAATTTTGATCCGTAGTTGACATGAATTGACTTTAGCATAAAAGCATGCTATTGTTTAAGTTATTTGAAAACATAAGTGAAATTATTCCGATTATTAATACACCGATAAAATAATTCTACGAGATATTGAACACTTGCGAGATTAAAAGAGAAATTTTTATAAGTAAACCTCTAACAAAAATGGCACACAATCCAGCCAACCTTGAGAATATATAAACACAAAAGAGGTCTTGAAAAAAGTAGAAATTGGGGGAGGGGGGGAACCCACGTCCGTGTACATAAGATATACATTCGTTTGTACTAATTATTGGGTGGGATCATTTTGCACAAAAGATTGATATCTGAGGTCTTGTTCTCTTCAAAAATTTTTTAATCAATTACTGAGCTTATCTGAAAAGAACTTAACTTATTTTTACTGAATTGAATTGAAGTGAATTAAACTCTAATTTAGTCTATTAAACTGAAATGAATTTATTTTAATTGAATTCTAAACTTATCGTGTATTTATGTCTAGGCCTAACAGCTATAAGCGAGTAGAATTCTAAACTTTGTTTGCTTAAGCTTGAAACTCGAAATACAGGATGTCCAACATTTTTTGGTTCTAAACTGGAGTTATTGTTATATTCCAAAATTTACCGAATCTCATACTGCTAAAATAGGATTCAAAAATTTAGGAATTGATATACAAAGAGATATGACAAATGCTCTCTAAGTATAAGGAGAAAATACTAGTATTAAAAACAATAGCAGGAGAAACAATATTTTCTCTCTAAATCCTTTTGCGTCTTTGTATTTCTCTCTCATAAATATGAATATGATCATACAACTACAATTGAAAACGTAACAATTTATGTAAAAAAAATTTCAACTAAAAAAAGGAAACTTCTTTTCCTACTCTTTTCTCGCTTCCATAAACGTAATAGACTATTTTATTTCAAAGCTAAAAATATGACTTTACTGATTTTAACAGTCTGGTGTCTGCCCTGGCAAGGCCGACTAAGGCTGACTCATCTCGATGAGCTCTGATCCTAGGGCTGAATTGGTGTAGCTACGCTGGGTCGGACCACAAATTAGGCTTGATATGTTTGTTCAGGTTTTTTTGTTCCATTTTTCTTTTTTTCCCAGAGATTGTGGAAAACAAAGATAATATAAGCTACAATAAAGCCGAAGGAGCAAGGAGGCCTGTTCCAGTTGGATGGCTGAAACCTGTTCATTTTGGGCTGCGATTTGGATCATTCAAAGATCATGATAATGTTAAGTATATAAATGATAATTGCCTGTAAATTACAAAGTAAAACTCTAAGCAAAACTCAAAGAATTAAAGCACAAAATTATCAAATAAGAAATGCTTCTTACTGTAATCTACAAATCTAGTGAGTTTGAACTGACATGCATCACATCTCCTGCATCTTCACTGCTGAATATGATGGTAGTAAAGATTAGCTAGTGGAAACGGAGAAGATATTCTAAAGCTCGTTGATTATGGTGGGAAACTGATGAAGAACATTGAAAAGTCACCATTTTTCGATGCAGCATCTACGGCAAGTTCAGTATCAGATGGAGCAGTGGCGAACCCACGAATTTTGGGGACGGTGTAAAATGGTAGTTGTGGTTGAGTGACATTGTTTCCACTTTCTTCATTCAATAGTGAGTTTTTGAATTTAGAATTTGAAAGGAATAATGATTCATCATTGTGAAATATCTATGTATTTTGAGTTAGAATTTAAATTAGCCCACAAATTAAATAAATTTAGACTTAAAATTAGCAAATTAAACTCATAAATTAAAACTGAAAAAGTAAATTAACCTCAAGTTAAAAGATGAATCAACAAGTTGAACTACTGAGGTTCGTAAAATGCTATCTTTTTGAAATATTGATATATTTTGATCCAAAATTGAAATTAAGCCCACAAATTTTTATACTATAAATGTAGAATTGAAATTCACAAATTAGACTCATAAATAGACTTTAAAAAATTAATTTATAAATTAAGGATTGAATAATAAATTGAAGTCAATTAAAGTACTAAACTATAATTAATATATGTTGAACTTTAAATTGGAGAAACGCTATTGACGAAAAAAATAAAGAAAACGAGAAGCAACTGACCGAAAAGAATAAAGAAAAAAATTGTACACAGCCTCCGCCGGATTCAAACCTGTGATGTCTTCAACTAAAAAGCCCCATCACACACGCTCCAACCCCAGGCTAAATATACCATCAAGGAGATAATTGCGACAATATTTATTTATAACTCTTTTCGTTTTTCAGCATACTAATTTTTTCCCCTGGCGGGGGAGGGGTGTCGGTTGACACCACGCTCCCTCCGCCACTGAGATGGAAGAAGCGGAAGAGGGAGGTGATGCTTAGAACAAGCATGAAGGATGTCAGAGAAGATAGGGAGATTGGAGCTGGATGTGCAGGAGTTACATTTTGTACTGATGAAGCTTGAGAGCAACAACGTGGGCAACGGTAAAACTTGCGCATCGAGTGGACCACCTGGATCCTCCTCTGGGGCTACCTCCATGGTCAGGGGTCCTAGAACCCTCGTACGGCGTTCTACCATGTATGATCAAGGTTGATAAATATCTATTCTGTTAGGATTTCAATTGAACAGTTAGATGGGATGCATGTATTCGTTTTTTCCCCTGTCATTTAGGACTTCTTGAAGTGATACATAATATTTCCATGACCCTCAAATTAGCCTATTAAAGATTTTTTGGGATTAGGTGTGTCCTTGGACATTCTTGGACTGGTCATAGATCCACCCATGTATGCAACCATGTAAGACAGGCTAAAACTGACTTTATGCTGAGATACACTTACATTACGTATGAAATCTAACACATTATCCTTCTGGTGTTGGCCTGTTTTTTTGGGGGGGGGGGGTGGGGATGTTCAAATCCTGTGCCTTGGTGCTCCTTGTGATCTTTTCCTTGGCCTTCTCTTCCTTCCACAAGTTTCCATGAACCATGTGTGGTTCCAGTAAGTAATGTTTCTCCTGATAGCACTGCCAACCACGGATGCAGCAACACAACCCAAGGCTCTGATGACCTAATCAATCACATCAGAGTCTTCTTCCTCTATGCTAGTTATACTGGGTGGTGTTAATGGTGATTCTTGCATATTTCCAAACTTCTTGGACAGTAGAATTCCACATAAGCCTTGATTTCCATCGAAAGAGCTGTAATCAAAAGCATCAAACCATCTTCCGAGCGAGATCGGGCCTAACAGGGGATTGTGGGGCACGTAAAACATCTCAATATATGTCTAATTGTGTCAGCTTGTCAGGGATCACCCCTGAAAGCCTGTTCACATACTGTTAAATTTTACATATCAATTAGGCTTTCAACAACAACTCATGCACATAAGCTCAAATGAGGTTCCATCCTAAAACAAATTGGCAATAAGTGGAGTAACTCACAAGCTTATATACATGCTCAAACCCTTTAATTTTATCAATGTAGGCCAACACTCACTTTCATATTCTTTGTATTTTTATCAATGCGGGACAACACCCAATCTCATACTCCAATACATACAGGTCCAAGGATTCAAGGTCTGTTATGTTGGACAACGATGGCGGTATTCTACCCCAAAGATGATTGTTGGATACGTTGAGTGCTTGAACCCCCCAGTTCACCATTGGAGTCAGGAATCCAACCTGTGAAGTTGTTGCTTGAGAAATCGATGACCTACAACATAGTCAATATTTTTGTGTACAACATGTTGTTGCCCCTAGTTGCTATGATTGAGTAATTGTATTGCGGATGTTTGGATTTATCTATGAACATGCTTTCAGGGACGATTCCACCAGACCTAACACTGCTTGTGTCTCTTGAGGTCTTCAATGTCCCACACAACCTTCTTGTTGCCCCATACCGGAGGGGCAACATTTCAACACATTTGACATCAGTTCTTTTCACGGGAACTTACAACTGTGTGGAAGTCCTCTATCCAAGAAGTGCAGTATACAGATAAGGAGCCTTAAGCAGCAACAAAGAAGATGTCTCCGATTTGAATAGTTGGATCACTGGATCGTTGCGTTATATTAGAGGGTTTGTAGTTGGCTGTGCTATAGGAAAATACATGACAGACTGGAAACATGAATGGTTCATGCAGATATTCGGGAGGAGGAGATGGCCGAGAACAGCTTTGAGCACAGCTCCAAGGCACAAAAGTCGAATTTGGTTACTTGGAGTCCGTTTACTTTCACTTCTATTGGACGTGCTATTGAATTTGTGGGACACCTTTATAATATTAGTGGAACACAAATGATTATTTGATTAAAAAGTTGAGATGTTGTGACTATAAAGCTTTTAGAGATATAAATGCAGATATTTGATTAAAAAGTGAACTTGCATGCATCTCATATTCTAAAGTTTACAGTCAAAGAAACAAACAATGACTATCCTAACAAGGGTCCGGTGCAGGTATTTATGCCTTTGAAAAAAGGTTGAAGTTTACTAGTTCAACTGAGCATCATCACATAATTTGCTTTACAGAGAACACGTGTCTTGATGTATCACAGATATATCATACTGCAGGGCCCTGCATGTGTCAGTGATCGTTAGATGAGGTATCAATAACCTGCCCATATCATTTGTTTCATAACATTCTTCTCTTTCAACAGTTATTTGTTATGTTGTATATGCTGTTGGCCTAACCAAGTCTGATTGAAATTAGGATGTCACAGAAGATAGGGAGGTTCCAGCAACTGATGAAACTTCACAACAACAGCAACTACCCTTATGGTCTCTAGGGAGTCCAATTGAACAGTCTTAGATTGGATTCATGTATGCTTTTTAATATCCTTAAAATTCCTTATTGAATATTCCTGGAGAGGGAGTGTGCATTCTTATTATTACAACTATGAAGAAGAGCTTAATACAGATGATATTGATTATTTGTTATTGCCTTGATCTTAATTTGTGCATTTTCAAAGACGACTCTCATTCTAATTCATCAAGAAAAATCAAGAAAATCAGTCTTAGCCAAGATAGATTATGTCATTTGCAATATCTTCATACATATATATATATATATATATGATGCAGATCACAGTAAGAGTGACCCAGCATCTTATGTACAAAGTTTACATGGAAACCAACTGAGGAGCTCAACGTGATTTTCTAATGAGTGTTAACTAGAAAACACAATATAAGAATATAAGATAGGACAAGAGTCGAGAAGCTGGATCAAACTAGATTTCATCGATGCTAATCACTGTCCATTTCAAGTAGACCTATCGGTTCCGGAGAGCAGGTTAAATACGGGTTGGGTGTATTCGGGTTTGGGTAAAATACGGTTCGGATATATTTCGGGTTCGGGTAAAATATGGATCGGGTGTATTTCGAGTTCGGGTAAAAAAAAACTGCACATACACTTTAGTCCACCGAAAAATAACAAAAAAGACCCCGAATGGAGAAGGGGCCATGGAGGGGCTTATAAAAAATGTGCATTTCTTCAAATATACAACAATTAAACTAATAATATAAAATCCAAAGTGGCTTGAGTTGGTCAAACATCCATGCAACCGGATTGCCGATAGAACTTCGTAGATCTTGCCTACCAGTCGGTCATACAAGTGTGATTAATATAGAGAAGTGGTTTCCTTTGAATTTGACAAGGGTTCGGCCATAGCTGCTCTAGCCGTGTTGCAAAAGAAGGAAAGACTGAACAACTTACTTACGAAGGGACAACTCAAAAAAATGCACATAAGCTTTGGCCCATCGAAAAATAACAAAAAAGACCCCGAATGAGAAGGGGCCTCATGGAGGGGCTTACAGAAAATTTGCATTTCTTCATTTAAGATTTTATATTATTAATTTAATTGTTGTATATTTGAAGAAATGCACATTTTCTGTAAGCCCCTCCATGGAGCCCCTTCCCCATTCGGGGTCTTTTTTGTTATCTTTCGGTGGACTAAATTGTACGTGCATTTTCTCAACCCGACGGGTTTAGAGTGCCTTTTCTATGAGTTATTTTTCTCTTTCAAAATCAAAAATTCTGCATATTTATTACTCAAAATTGTCACTATTTAATGAAGAGGTATAATAATTGCAATATTAAAAATATTCAAACTTTCTATTATGATATATGAACCTCGTGTATGGGCGGGCAAAGAATCAAGCCACACTTGGTTTTAGGTTGATTGACCCATACATTGAAAGAAGGTCAATACCGGGGTCAACCATTCATGGGCCAACCTGTCGAGAGCACTTTAATGGGTTGTAGCAGTTTGACTAATAATAACCTATTTAATAATTTAATATTTTTATTAACTGAACAATCACTGTCTAATCAGGTATAGCTTTATTAATTGGCCGACCCCGACACGAATACAGTTAGCCGTTTTCCTACCATTGGTATCATAGTTCAAGACTACTTAGAACAAAAACCAAATAAAATTAAATAAAATAATTACAAGATATTATTTTGCAATTATAACATGAAAAATTTAAATTCTTACAAATTAATTAATTTAAAAAAATTAGATATATTTGTTTCACTAAGTATATAATGATATGACTAGCACATCTTTAATGCTTATCTTCTTTTAAATTAGCTTTTTTTAAAAGATCGGATGATTATTTCATGTAATTTTATACCCATTTTTAACCTTTTTTTTTCCATTCAAAAGTTGTGTGCGATATTATTTTCAGATAATGGAGAAGAAAAAATAAGGTTATTATTATTTAATTTGTAAATAGATGCAATAGTTACATAATGTCTTTTTAAACTATTCGATAAAAATGGCTAACAATTATTGTTGAGGGGAATAAATTAGAGAAAAATAAAAAAAACTAAGGATATAATATTCGGGTCAAGTGGGAGGGTTTGGGTTCGGGTTTGACCTACTAATTTGCGGGTTTTTCGGGTTCGGTTATTTTGGATTCAGGTCGAGAAAATCGTGTTCAAAACCCAAAAATTTCGGGCAGATTAGGGTTGAATTTTCGGGTCGGGTCAATTTTTGCCAAGCCTAATTTCAAGTCACTCGAGAGTTGTATAGAGACTTTTAATTTATACGATGGCATACAGCTTTTAAACTACCAGAGGTCTGCATCATTTACGTTGTGCAAAGATAACGCAAATTTAATTACGTAATCTATGTGTACATTAGGCTACAAGCTTTAGCACTCTTGAAGGCACTATAGGAAAACATACAACGTTGAACAATCCTGCAACAATACAATAGTGCAGGCAGAGACACAAACCAAAAAAAGGGGGAGAAAAACACTAGGTGTGAGTCGTAGCAGATAAACAATCCAACCGTAGCAAATACATACATGCTAAGATTCACTGCATATAAAATCAAACACGTCACCTCGGAGGAGTGGGTGTTTCAAGTATTCCTGTGCCTTGGTGCTCCCTGCAATCTTGTCCTTGGCCTCCTCTTCTTCCTCCTTCCAAACGTCTCCACGAACCATTCATGGTTTCGGTCTGTGATGTACTTCCCAATCGCACATCCAACAGCAAATCCACTAATATAACCCGAGGCTCTGATGACCCAATCGATCACATTAGAGTCTTCTTTCTCATTGGTTGTGACAATGGATGGCGTCGATGGTGATGAATGCATATTTTCGCACTTGTTGGACAGTAGACTTCCACACAGTCCTGGATTCCCATCGAAAGAGCTGTTATCAAAAGCATCAAACTGGCTTCCTTGAGGGATGGGGCCTACCAGAAGATTGTGGGACACATTAAAGACCTCAAGAAATGTTAATTTGGTCAGCTCCTGGGGGATCCCTCCTGAAAGCTTGTTCATAGATAGGTCCAGTGATTCAAGGTCTGTCATGTTGGATAGGGATGATGGTATTCTACCCACAAGATGATTGTTGGATAGGTTGAGTGCTTGAAGTCCCCTCAGTTCACCGATGGAGTCGGGAATCCTACCTGTGAAGTTGTTGCTTGAGAAATCGATGACCCGGAACACAGTCAATATCTTTGCGTACAACATATCGTTGCCTTTATTTGCTATGATGATCGAGTAATCGTATTTCAAAGCCAACACATCCAAGTCATCCCCTATCGTTATATCCAACTCAATCACTGTACCAGATGTGTTTGATTGGCCTTCCTTGGTAATTTTCATGGCATCCCAAATCTGAAGGAATTTAGACGGTAAATCACCAGTATGAAAATTGTGGGAGAGATCAATGATTCGCAAAGATTGGAAATGACCCCTAATTTTTGATCTGTCCATTATGCTGCCATGAAAATTGTTATGTCGCAGAACAAGAACTTGAAAGTTTGGAAGACTTCCAAGCCATGACGGGAAAGTGTCGTTGACACGATTTTGGCCGATGTCAAGCACTACAAGCATAACGCAATTGGCCAAGGATCTGGGAATTCTACCCTCTAGCTGATTTTGGCTGAGATTAATCATCTTCAACTTACATGATTTGGGGTATGAACGAGGAATGATGTCGTGGAAGTTGTTGCCTCGTAAATTCAACATCACAAGCGAACTGGCAAGTTCACTAATGCAGCCGGGAATCTGACCACTCAAGTCATTGTTGGATATATCGAGGTAGTTCAAAGAGCTTGCATGGCATATTTGCCGAGGAATGCTTCCTACCAGTCGATTGTTGGAGACTTGATAGATTTGCATGGAAGTTGGTGGTATAGGAAGCAACCCTTGTAATTGGTTATCGCTAAGGTCTAAGATCCTTAAATAAGTCCATGGAAGCATCTTCATAGGATGCTCAAATGATGTTAGGAAGTTCTGGGACAGGTGCAATATGTGTAGGCTCTCTCTGGAAATGTTCAAAAACCATTGTGGTATTAGGCCATGAATCTGATTATGGCTTAGGTGCACTATTTTCAGTTCATCTTGACTGCGTAGAAATTGTGGGAACTCTACCAAGTTGCATGACCTGAGGTATAACCTGTTGAGCTTAGGGTATGATTTGTTCATGGCAGTATCTTTAGAAAATGCTAGATTGACACCATCTAAATCCAAAGCTGTCAGAAATTGAAGCTTCAAAAATGGGTCGAAGTTTCCGTGCAAGTCACCACTGTCTGAGAAAGACAAATCTTCAAGGTTTACTAGTTGAGAAATCTCTTGTGGTATTGGACCGATTAAATAGTTTTCGTCAAGATACAAATTCTCTAATCGGGATTGATTCATGAGCCAAGGCGGGATTTGACCTATTAGTTGGTTTTCTCCAAGATCTAGCCAATCAAGCCTTGTGAGGTTGGAAATAAAAGACGGGATCTCAGTGGCTAAATTGATGCCTCTGAAGGTGAGATGAGTGAGTTTGTTTAGATTAAACAACAGGGAATAAAGCTGCTGAGGTCCATCCACATTGACACCAGAGAGACCCAGATATTCAAGTTGTGTTAAATTTGTGAGGGAGAGGGGAATGTCACCGCTAAAGCTGTTGTAAATGAGGTCCAAGGTAGTAAGCTTCGTGAGGTTGCCTAACGAAGATGGGATTGACCCTGAGAAGCCACTGCCCGCTAAGTCGAGTGTTTCCAGATGAGCAAGTTGCCCAACGGAAGGAGGCACTTCCCCGGAAAATGCAGTAATGGCCACAAATATGTCTCTAAGGCGGCTATTTGGTTGGAATTCAGGGAGGAAACCTTCAAGAGCATAATTTCTACTCAAGTCAAGATATTCAAGGCGCGGCAGGCCGAAAATACTCGACGGAAATTGACCACACAAATTAGAGACTTCGAGGGAAAGGCTTTCTAAGGAGGTCAAGTTTGTCAGGATGGTGGGAACCGGGGAGGATATGTCAACTGAGTCAAGATGGAGGTAGGCTAAGAGAGTTAAGTTTCGAACCAACCTCTCCAGGCTAGTGTCCTTGAGTCTGAGCCGGCTTCCAGTTGAAGGATCAGCATTATGAGAAAGATCGAGGACAGAAAGCCTGGACAGTTTTGAAAGTTGTAATGGAATTTGACCACTAAATTCTGAACGGGAGAGGTCAAGGCTTCTCAAGTGAGTAAGCTGACCGACTTCAGAAGGGATCAGAGAATAATTGAAGATATTACCAGCGAGGCTAAGCTCTTGGAGGTGGGTAAGTCTGAAGAGGGTGCTGTTCAAAGGGAAAGTCCCATAGAGGCAGCTGTCACTGAGGTCAAGCCCAATCACATGGCCCGTCTCCGCATGACATTCGACACCGTCCCACGAGCAGCAATCCAGGCCATTTGCCCATGATTTCACCTTTGGATAGGCAGATGAAGAACTAGAAGCAGTACAATCTATGAGGAAAGCCTGCTTGAAATGGAGTAAAGCAGACCTCTCATGATCAGGGCACGATGGCCGAACAGAGGAGGGAGAGTGACCAAGAGCTGGTAGTGAAAAAACATGAGCAGGACAAGCTAAAATAAGCAACAAGATGAGCGAGTATTTATGACACTGCCAAGAAACCATGGCATGCACAGCTGCAGAGTGATCTTTCATGAAAATTGGTTGGTATTCAGAATGTTTGTTTACTTGCCTAGCCCTTGAACACAATGGAGGTCTTTTGTAGGCCAACCAAGGCATATGATTTGGTGTTTTAGTCGAAGTGCCGTGAGAGACCGCCGCCGTGGATAGGACAGTAATCAGATGGGGCCGTGAGTGGCTGGGAGGGAAACTATCATTATGAGGTCAACGTTGGTAGTTATTCACCGCAAAGTTTGGTTCTGGTGCCATTTTTGTTTAATGCTTCTTCCATCTTCACTGGGAAAAGGCTATGTACAAAGAAACAATGGCTTGGAAAGCCTAATACAATACGATAACTTAGTTTGAACCAAATTCAATTCAAAATTACTGAGGCATCGAAATATGAACCTTTATGTGACACCACCTAATTTTGATCCGTAGTTGGCATGAATTGACTTCAAGGTAAAAGCATGTTATTGTTTATTTTTAGGTAAATTTAAGTTATTTAAAAACATACATGAAATTAATCCAATTATTAATACAAGCATAAAATAATTGTACAAGATGTTAAACACTTGCAAAATTAAAAGAGAAGTTTCTATAAGTAAACCTCTAACAAAAATGGCACACAATTCAAAGGCACTCGTAATTTGATACAATTGGAGTCTAATTTGCCATAATTTAAAGTTGTTGATAATATATTATTGGCCTAAACAAGGTGCCAATAATGCCAGAGCTGATAAAGTCTGACCCGATACGATAACTCGATTTGAATCCGACCTGAAGTTACCGAGAAAAACTCGAACCGAGTACGAACTGAATCGATTTTGACCCGAAGTCAACACGATTTCGCTGTATAGCTTGAAAACATATTATTTTTCAATTTTGAATAGATCTAAACTATTTGCAAGGGTGACACGAAATTAACCCATTTATTAAATAGTTTTATCCGAACCGACCCATTATCCAGCTCTAAATAATGTAGTGGATCCGATATTATTTGTATACAAGTTATTACTAGATATCTGGGTTTAATTTTGCCTACATTGATTTTCGCGCCTCACTTTTGCAACCAAAAAGAAAGGAAAAAACCATTAGATCAGCTTGGAGTTGAATACTGGACTAACTTAACATTTCGATGGCTTTGCTATTATTGGGCAGGATGACCACAGCGTGATCGGTCAAGCAAATGAGCAAGTAGTGTTTCATCCAGCAAATTTCACCCGCAGATGGACCCAAGAGACACCAAGCTTGCACCATCTGGCTTCCACCGCCTACACAATTCACACCTTCTGGCTCGGCACCTCATCATAAGAAAGAACGCAAGTTTTTTGGGAAAGGAGCGTTTGTAGTGCATTTCCCCTTTGAAATTGTTTGCAGTTTGTTCTTTTTAGCTGTCTTATTGACAAGATCATGAGATGTTGAGAAAGGCTATAGAGATGCATAGATCAATGTGGAATTTAATGTTTTTGTTGAAAGAACTGGCCACAGCATTCGAGGAGCTGAATGACACAGTTTTATTTTAGCCCTTCAATGCTGCAACTGCTCTTGACAGTGGAAGTTGAACGCCATTTTGCTTCAAGTGGACCTGTTACATGTATGCTTGTTGACCTTTTTTTTACATGGTAAGCAGGCCGATCTATTGGATCCTCACTCATGGTAACCCGATAAGCCACACAGGTTAGGGGAAGGAGGAGTACTCGCCTAGCAGGCACAACTCCTTCGATTTCCTTAACCTTTCCACCCTTTTAAGCATTCACCCATTAGGGTGTTTCTGTAATAGATGGAGCCTTCAGTGAGCAAGCTCACTAATCTTTAAAGACAACGTGTATTTTTACCGATGCATTTTCTTATTTCATTCCCCCTTCTTTTCCTCATTTTTTTTGAAAAACTTTAGTTGCCGTCTTTTTTTTTCTTTTTATGGCAGAGGGGTTCATGTAGTTAAGTTGTACTTAGGGACTGTTCTTTTCGTGGGTCAATTCTAAAATACCAGCCTCAACCCACTTCAACCTATTTCAACCTACTTCAACCCACGTCAACTTACTTCAACCGACTTCCACTATTTTAACCAAGTCCAATTTATCACATAAAAAAAATTCAACCCACTTCAACCTACTTTAACCTACTTCACCTCATTTCACCCTTTTACCCCCCAATTTACCCACGAAAAGAACAGGCCCTTAGAACTAACTGCTGAAGTTGGTAAGTTGGTCGATTTCAGAAGGGATTAGAGAATAAGTGAAGTGATTACCAGCGAGGCTAAGCTCTTGGAGATGGGTAAGCCTAAAGAGGGTCTCGTTTAATTCAATCCAAAATTATTGAGACATCAAAACAGAAGTCCAATATGACACTACCTAGTTTTGACCCGAAGCTAACATCAGTGGGGACTATTGAAGTGAGAAAAGGTCATGGTATTTGTCTTGGGGTAAATTTAAGTTATTTTTCAAAATGTATGCAAAATTAACCCGATCATTAAATAGGTCGATCTAAAAAATCTGTCTACGAATTCCAAAAGAAACAAATTATGAAGCATTATAATAAAGTTCGTAACCAAAAGGTCATGGGTTCGAGTCGTGGAATCAGTCACTGACAAAGTCAGGTTAGGCTGCCTACAATTCACCCTTTGAGGGTGCGGCCTTCCTCGGACCCTGCGTGAACGCGGGATGCTTGTGCACCGGGCTGTCCTTTTATAACAAAGTTAGTAACCAGTGTCGCGCTGAATTCAGAGACTCTATTTAGGTAAACGTATGCAGTTCTTTTGTTCTGAACCAAAGTTACATCAGCCACTGGGTCTGGTGGTCGGCCCTGGCAAGGCCGACTCAGCTTGGTGAGCTCTAATCCTAGGGCTGAATTGGTGTGGCTGTACCAGGTTGGACCACAAATTAGGCTTGATCTGTTTGTTCAGGTTTTTTTGGTTCCATTTTTCGTTTTTTCCCCTGAAATTGGGGGGGGGGGGGATATTGTGAACTATTATAAAGCCTGAAGGGCAAGGACTGTTCAAGTTGGATGGCTGAAACCTGTTAGTTTTGGACTGCGATTTGGATCATTCAAAGATCCAGATAAGGTTAAGTAGATAAGTGATAATTGCCTGTAAATTACAACGCAAAACTGAAACAAAACTAAGTGATAATTAATGCACAAAATTATCAAATAAGAGCTTTCTGAACTAGGATCTTAGAAATGCTTCTTACTTAATGCAGAAATCCAGTGAGTCTCAACTGACATACATTACATGTCCTAAATCTTCACTGCTGAATATGATGGTATTAAAGATCAGCTAGTAGAAACAGAGAAGACAATTCTAAAGCTCGTTGATTATGGTGGAAATTGATGCAGCATCTACAGCTGGTTCAATATCCGATGGAGGAAGCGAAAGGAGGCAGCGATGCTCAGAACAAGCCCGAAGGATGTTAGAGATGATACGGAGGTCGGAGCTGGATGTGCAGAAGATACATTTTCTACTGATGAAGCTTGACAACATCAAAGTGAGCAAAGGTAAGACCCAGGCACCCGAGTGAACAGTCGGATCCTTCTCCGGGACTCTGTGGTCAGGCAGGTGGATCAATGCCCGTTTTTGTGGGTCTGTATGGCCTTCTACCATGGATTATTGAGGTTGATAAATATTATTCTGTTAGGATTCCAATTGAACTGTTAGATGGGATTCATGTGTTCTGTTTTTTCCCCTGTCATTTAGGACTTCTTGAAGCGATACATAATATGCTGCCTGGTTTTTCTGGGAAGAGTCTCAGGCAGTTGGCTGAGGAAATTGGTGTGCTCATGATTTCATCATTGAATGTTCTGGTGAGGGACTGAGGGAGAGTGCATTATTAATTCTTATTATTCCTGTCATAAACCAGACGTTAATGAAGTCAACAATTACTTGTTCGTATTCATCTAATCTTATTTGCAGTACAGTGACTGTAAAACTAGAAAATGAACATAAAATACAGAAACAGGGCAAAAGTCAAGTAACTGCTTAAACGAGATTTTACTGATGCTAGTTACCATCCATTAGAAATACACATAAGCAACAGTAGCAAATACATATGTAACTATGTAAGACAAGCTAAACTGACTTTATGCCAAGATACACTTGCATATTAAATCAAACACATTACCTTTTGCCCCCGGGGGGGGGGGGAGTGTTCAAATCCCATGCCTTGGTGCTCCTTGTGATCTTTCCCTTGGTCTTCTAGCCTTCCAAAAGTCGCCACGAACCATTCGTGGTTCTGGTCAGTAATGTATTTCCCGACAGCACAGCCAACTTCTGATGCAGCAACGCAACCCAAGGCTCTGATGACCTAATCAATCACATCGGAGTCTAATTCCTCGATGCCAGTTACACTAGGTGGTGTTAATGGTGATTCATGCACATTTCCACCCTTCTTTGAACAGAAGAGTTCCATATAATCCTTGATTTCCATTGAAAGAGCTGTAATCAAAAGCATCAAACTGTTTTCCTTGGGGGATTGGGCCTAATAGAAGTTTGTGGAACATGAAAAAGATCTCAAGTTATGTTTAATTATGTCAGCTCATCTGGGATCACTCCTGAAAGCCTATTCACAGATAGGTTCAAGGAGTCAAGGTCTGTTATGTTGGACATGGATGGCGGTATTCAGTATTCTGCCCCCAAGATGATTGTTGGATCGGTTGGCTTGAAGCCCCCACAGATCATCCATGCAGTCTGATTGAAACCAGGATGTCAGAAAAGATAGGGAGATTGCAGCTACTGATGAAACTTGGCAACAACAGCAACTACCTCTATGGTCGATCTTTAGGTAGTCCAATTGAACAGTCTCAGATGGTATTCATGTAATCTTTTTTCTATCCTTTAGGATTCCTCATTAAATATTCCTGGAGAGGGAGGGTGAATTCTTATTGTTACAACTCTAAACAAGAGGTTAATAAAGATGACATTGATTATTTGCTATTAAATTGACCTTAGTTTGTGAATTTCCAAAGACAATTCTCATTGTAATTCATCAAAAAAATTCAAAAAAATGGGTCTTTGCCACGATAGATTACATCATTTGCAATATCTTTATACATACATATATGATGCAGATCACACTAAGAGTGACCCAGCTAAACAGCTCAAAATCAACATGACGTTATAATGGTTGTTAACTAGAAAATACAATAAGAATAAAAGATAGGACAAGAATCGAGAAACTAGATCAAACTAGATTTTGTCGATGCTAATCATCGTCCATTACAACTCGCTCTTGAGGTGTACAGAAACTTTTATACATCGGTATACAACTTTTAAACTTCCGGAAATCTTCATCATTTACCATGTGTAAAGATAGCACAAAAGTAACCTATGCGTACATTAGGCTACAAGCTGAGCAGTTTAGCAACCATTATAGGAAAACACACAACATTGATCTTTCCTTGCAAACCATATGCAATAATACAGCAGTAGACGCAGCCACACACACGACCAACCAAAAAAAAAAAAAAAACAACAACAACAACAGTGGCAAATACAAATTATGATAAGATACACCGCATATAAAATCAAAACACATTACCCGGGGAAGATGGTGTTTCAATTTCTCATGTGCCTTGGTGCTCCTTGCAATCTTGTCCTTGGCCTCCTGTTCTTCCTCCTGCCAAACGTCTCCACAAACCATTCATGGTTTCGATCCGTAAAGTACTTCCCAATAACACAGCCAACTGCGAATCCACTAATATAACCCAAGGCTCTGATGGCCCAACCGATCACATCGGAGTCTTCTTCCTCATTGGTTGTTATGATGGGTGGCGTCGATGGTGATTCATGCATATTTCCGCATTTGTTGGACAGCAGACTTCCACACAATCCTGGATTCCCATCGAAAGAGCTGCTATCAAAAGCATCAAACTGGCTTCCTTGTGGGATGGGGCCTTCCAAAAGATTGTGGGACACATTAAAGACCTCAAGAAATGTTAATTTGGTCAGCTCCTGCGGGATCCCTCCTGAAAGCTTGTTCATAGATAGGTCTAGTGATTCAAGGTCTATTATGTTGGATAGGGATGATGGTATTCTACCCTCAAGATTATTGTTGGATAGGTTCAGAGCTTGAAGCCCCCTCAGTTCGCCAATAGAGTCTGGAATCCTGCCTGTGAAGTTGTTGCTTGAAAAATCGATGACCCGGAAGACAGTCAATATCCTTGTGTACAACATGTCGTTGCCTTTATTTGTCATGATGATCGAGTAATTGTATTTCACAGGCAACACATCAAAGTGACCCGCTATGGTCCAATCCAACTCGATTACTGTTCCAGATGTGTTTGACTGGCCTTCTTTGACAATTTTCATGCCATTCCAAATCTAAAGCCATTCAGACGGTAAATCACCACTATGAAAATTGTGGGAGAGATCAATGATTTGCAGAGATTGGAAATGACCACTAATTTTTGATCTGTCCATTATCCTGCCATGAAAATTATTGTGTCGCAGAACAAGAATTTGAATGTTTGGAAGACTTCCGAGCCATGACGGGAAAGTGTCGTTGACACGATTTTGGCCAATGTCGAGCACCACAAGCATACTGTAGTTGACCAAGGATCTGGGAATTCTACCCTCTAGCTGATTTTGGCTGAGATTAATCATCTTCAACTGACATGATTTGCGGTATGAACGAGGAATGATGCCGTGGAAGTTGTTGCCTCGCAAATTCAACATCACAAGTGAATGGGAAAGCTCACTAATGCAGTCAGGAATCTGACCACCCAAGTCATTGTTAGATATATCAAGGTATTTCAAAGCGCTCGCATGGCATATTTGCCAAGGAATGCTTCCTGCCAGTCGATTGTTGGAGACTTGATAGATTTGCATGGAAGTTGGTGGTATGGGAAGCGACCCTTGTAATTGGTTACCTCTAAGGTCTAACATCCTTAAATAATTCCATGGAAGCATCTTCATAGGATCCTCAAATGCTGTTAAGAAGTTCTGGGACAGGTCCAACGTCTGTAGGCTCTCTGTGGAGATGTTCAGAAACCATTGAGGTATTTGGCCATGAATCTGATTATGGCCCAGACTCACTGTTTCTAGCTCATCCTGACCACGTAAAAATTGTGGGAACTCTGCCAAGTTGCATGACCTGAGGAATAAGCTGTTGAGCTTAGGGTATGATTTGTTGGTGGCAATATCTTCAGGAAATGCTAGATTGACACCATCTAACCCCAAAAGTGTCAAAAATTGAAGTTTCAAAAAGGGGTCGAAGTTTCCGTGCAAACCACCGTTGTTTGTGAAAGATAACTCTTCAAGGTTTACTAGTTGGGAAATCTCTTGTGGTATTGGACCGGTTAAATGATTTTCATCAAGATACAAATGCTTTAATCTGGTTTGATTCATGAGCCAAGGAGGGATTTGACCTATTAGTTGGTTTTCTGAAAGACACAGAAATTCAAGCGCTGTGAGGTTGGAAATAAAAGAAGGGATCTCAGTGGCTAAATTCATGCCTAGGAGGACGAGCATCTTGAGTTTGTTTAGATTAAACAACAGGGAATGAAGCTGCTGAGGTCCATCCAAATTGAGATCAGAGAGACCCAGATGCTCAAGTTGTGTTAAATTTGCGAGGGAGAAGGGAATGTCACCGCTAAAACTGCTGTCAATGAGGCCTAATCCAGTGAGCTTTGTGAGGTTGCCTAAAGAAGATGGGATTGACCCTGAGAAGCCACTGTCCGATAAGTCGATCGTTTCCAGATGAGCAAGTCGCCCAACGGAAGAGGGCACTTCCCCGGAAAATGCGGTCGTGGCCACATATAGTTTTCTAAGGCAGCTTTTTGGTTGGAACTCAGGGAGGAAACCTTCAAGAGCAAAGTTTCTACTCAAGTCAAGATATTCAAGGTGCGGTAGGCCGAAAATACTCGACGGAAATTGACCACACAAATTAGACTGTGTCAGCGAAAGGTATTCTAAGGCGGTGAAGTTTGTCAGGATGGTGGGAACCGGGGAGGATGTGCCAACTGAGTCAAGATTGAGGTAGGTCAAGTGAGTTAAGTTTCGAACCAACCTCTCAAGGCTAGGATCCTTAAGTCTGAGCCGGCTTCCAGTTGAAGGATCATCATTATGAGAAAGATCGAGGACAGAAAGCCTGGACAATTTTGAAACTTCTAATGGAACTTGACCACTAAATATTGAATAGGAGAGGTTAAGGCTTCTCAAGCTGGTAAGCTGACCGAGTTCAGAAGGGATCAGAGAATAATTGAAGTGATTATCATTGAGTCTAAGCTTTTGGAGACAGGTAAGGCTAAAGAGGGTCCTGTTCGAAGGGAAGGTCCCATACAGGCAACTGTGACTGAGGTCGAGCCCAATCACATGGCCCGTCTCTTCATCACATTCGACACCGTCCCACGAGCAGCAATCCAGGCCATTTGCCCATGATTTCACCTTCGGATAGGCAGATGAAGAACTAGAAGCAGTACAATCTATGAGGAAAGCCTGCTTGAAATGGAGTAAAGCAGACGTCTCATGATCAGGGCACGATGGGCGAACAGAGGAGGGAGAGTGAGCGAGAGTTTGTAATGAAAAAACTCTAGCAGAACATGCTAAAATAAGCAAGAAGATGAGCGAGTATTTATGACACTGCCAAGAAACCATGGCATGCACAGGTGCAGAGTGATCTTTCAATTCACGTAGATTGGTTGGTTTTAGAATGTTTGGTTACTTGCCTAGCCCTTGAACACAATGGAGGTCTTTTATAGGCCAACCAAGGCATATGATTTGGGTTTTAGTCGAAGTGCCGTGAGAGACCCGCTGCGGATATTACAGCACAGATGGCGAACGTGTGAAATGACAGAAAATAATTTATGAGTCGCTAGAAGGGAGACTTGACGAAGACCAAGAGTCCTCAGCAAGTCACTTCGTTTAGAAATGATATTATGATGTCAATTTTGGAAGTCATTCACCGCAAATTTTGGGTCTGTTTCCATGTTGATTTGTTGCTTCTTCCATCCTCACTAGGAAAAGGCTATGTGAAAAGCAAGCATTTACCTTACTTTCTCTGCAAGTGCATAATTTTCTTAGCGCTTACTGATGTACAAAGAAACTATAGCTATGAAAGCCTAGTATAACACGATAATTTAGTTTGAACCAAATTCAATCGAAAATTATTAAGACATCAAAACATGAACCATATATGACACTACCTAATTTTGATCCGTAGTTGACATGAATTGACTTTAGCATAAAAGCATGCTATTGTTTAAGTTATTTGAAAACATACGTGAAATTAATCTGATTATTAATATACCCATAAAATAATTCTACAAGATATTGAACACTTGCAAAATTAAATTAAAGAGAAGTTTTTATAAGTAAACCTCTAACAAAAATGGCACTCAATTCAAAGGCACTCGTAATTTGATACAATTAGAGTCTAAATTGCTATAATTTAAAGTTGTGGATAATATATTATTGGCCTAAAAAAGGTGCCAATAATGTAATGGATCCAATATTATTCATAAGTAATCACCAGATATATGCATTCTATTTCGTCTATATTGGCTTTTGCGCCTCACTTTGACTGTGTTCGACAATAGAGGTTGAAGTAGAGGTTAGTGGTTTGTAGTAGTCAAAATATCATGGACCACTACTTAAAAGTGTTCGGTAAAATAGTGGATAAGGTAGTGGTTAGGAATTTGTGTAGTATTTTTCAAAAGTTAATGAAAGTAGTTTTTAAGAACCTCTACGTAGTGGTTGCATTGCAAATTACAAAATTCTTCTTTTTATTTACTAAAAATATTTATTTATTGTGCCCTTTCTGGTCATTTGACATAAATCTGCTACTTCAACAGCTACATTTACTAAAAGCATTTAAAATAAATTGCTAGTTGAATAACTAACCACTAACCACTAGTGGGTCATAGCTAATCACTAGTAAAATCGCTAACAGCTAGTAAAACAGCTAACCATTACTAAAATAGCTAATTTTACCGAGCACGCCCTTTGCAAGAAAAAAGAAAAGAAAAAACCATTAGATCAGCTTGGAGTTGAATGAGCAATTTCTACTTTGAGCCTTTTTCCCCTAAAAATAACTGATTTGAAAAACTTCAAATGTTAATTAGTTTTTTGATAATTAACTGTTTGTCTCACATTTTTATCACAAGTAACTAATTTCCGAACTTCTGTTTTTTCCCCCCCTCAAAACCTATGTGAGCCAACCCATAAGCTTTTCTCCATTTTTCTGGTGTTAGCCAGCCCTCAAGAAAAGACCAAAACAATATATTAAATTAGTTTCATGCATCCCAACGTTCTCACTCGAATCTGAACCCTGAAAGTAGAAGTTGCTATTTGCTACAGCAGTAGAGAATTAAATATGAAAGCAGAAATTACTCTTTTTTTTGGTTTTTGCTATATTTTCAGTGCCCATAATGTAATGTGTTAGAAATAATATTAGAGCAATAATAATAGCGGAAGCGATAGGATGAGTTAGAGATTCAGAATTCAAGTGAATAACAGAAAATAGAAATAAGAAGACAAGAGATTTAACGTGGAAAACCCAATGCGGGAAAAACCACGGATGGCGACAGTACCAGAACAATTCACTATGAGCAGGAAGAATACAACACGATCCCAATCACCACAGTGATTTGATCTAAGAACAGAATTACAACATCTCTATTGTAATCTCTCACAAAGTACTTCTACCTCTCAATGTATGTATGAATACTGGAGATATCTCAGATCCTAGGCCTGACCCTCTTTATATAGGGTCTAAACAGTAGGGTTTTCCCCCTTAGCATGCAACCCTAGCCACCAGGTGGAATCCCCCTTCGAACAGAACTCTAACCGCCTTTCGAGAGAGGCGGCGTAAAAACACGGGGCACGACCGTGCCACATGGCACGGCATCCCTGTGCCGTTTTTCTGTCCTCTTCGACTAGACGTTCTTCGTCTTGACACGCCCGTGTCTTGTGTAGCACGGTCCCACCGTGCCGGTACTTGGATTTTGGGCCACGAAACCCAACAATCTCCACCTTGGACCAAAATCTCTAATCACTGCTTTCTGACTCCGTTATCGCACCCCGAAGGGTGATGCCCCCTCCCTAGGGGCAATGCGCCGATGGGCACTTAGTGGCTGTGAATACCCACTAAGTCCAAGCAATGCTCGAACTTAGCCAATGGTAGAGGCTTGGTTAACATGTCTGCAGGATTTTCTGACGTGTGAATCTTCTTCACTATTATTTCACCTGCAGCAACTGTGTCTCTAATGTAGTGGTATTTCACACTAATATGCTTGGTCTTCGAGTGGTAAGCATCGTTCTTAGTCAGGTGGATAGCACTCTGACTATCAGAAAACACAACAGTCGGAGTTTGTGGGACTCTGAGCTCGATCACAAGGCCCCTTAGCCAGGCAGCTTCCTTCACCCCTTCAGTAGCAGCAATGTACTCAGCTTCAGTAGTAGACAAGGCTGCAATAGACTGCAATGATGCTTTCCAGGAGATAGCACTTGCACACATGATGAAGATATACCCAGATATGGACCTCCTCCTATCCAAGTCACCAGCATAATCAGCATCAACAAAGCCTACAACATCAGATGTATCAGCTTTGTTTCTATCAAACACCAACCTCTTCCCTATAGTACCCTTCACATATCGAAGGATCCATTTCACAGCTTCCCAGTGATCCTTCCCAGGATTGTGCATATATCTACTTACCACACTTACAGCATGTGATAAGTCTGGTCTAGTGCAAACCATAGCATACATCAAACTACCAACAGCACTAGAATAAGGTACATTGGACATTCTTCTGATGTCTTCCTCTGTTTGCAGGCAGCATCCCGCAGACAGCCTGAAGTGTGCAGCAAGTGGAGTGGAAACTGCCTTGCAGTTGTCCATGTTGTATTTACTTAGTACTTTCTCAAGGTACCGTTCTTGAGACAAATATAGTTTACCTGCTTTACGATTCCTGTGGATCTCCATGCCTAGTATCTTCTTTGCTGCACCCAAGTCTTTCATCTCAAACTTCTTACTGAGTTAAGATTTCAGCATGTCAATTAAGGTCTTGTCTTTAGAAGCAATCAACATATCATCGACATACAGTAGTAGATAAATAAACGCACTATCAGAATACTGTCTAAAGTACACACAATTATCATATCTACTACGTGTATATCTTTTATCAGTCATAAACGTATCAAAACGTTTATACCACTGCCTTGGAGCTTGCTTGAGTTCATACAAGGACTTTTGCAATTTACATACCAATTGTTCCTTCCCAGGAACTGCAAACCCTTCAGGTTGTCTCATGTAAATTTCTTCTTCCAACTCTCCATGTAGGAACGCAGTTTTCACATCAAGCTGCTCCAACTCCAAGTCAAACAATGTGACAAATGCAAGAAGGACTCGAATAGAGGTATGTCTAACAACAGGGGAGAAGACCTCATTGTAGTCAATACCTTCTCTTTGGTTGCAACCATGACCAACCAACCGTGCCTTCCATCTTGCATCTTCAACTCCAGGAATTCCTTCTTTCTTCTTGTAGATCCACTTGGCAGTTAAAGCTCTTCGGCCTTTAGGCAGTTCACAGAGTTCCCATGTTTGGTTCTTTTGCAGACTTTCCATCTCTTCTTGCATAGCTAGGATCCAGTTAGGTGAACTTGGGCAAGTGATTGTTTCAGTGTAATTTGAAGGTTCAGCACCTTCAGGCACTTCCTCTGCAACTGAAAGTGCGTATGCTATCAGCCCCTCATCATCGTTGTAATGGGCAGGTCTCCTGATCTCCCTTTGAGGACGATCACTAGCTATAGAATGGGCAACCTCCTCCTGAGGTTGATTGGGACTGATGGTTCCAGGTTCAGTAACCTGGGCCTCCCTATTGGATTGATTAGTAGCTCCACCTTGAGCTGTTACGGTCTCCATCTCTACCTCCACATTGGCATCTTCCTGATTACCTGCATCAGTAGAAGGAACAACAATATTCTTCCCAGAAGATAACATAGCAGTCTCATTGAAAGTAACATCCCTGCTTTAAATTACTTTCTTAGACTCAGGACACCACATGCGGTATCCCTTAGACTCAGATGCATATCCAAGTAACATGCATTTGACAGCCCCTTCCCATTATTCACATGGGCAAACACAGGACATCCAAATATTCTTAAATTAGAATAATCAACAGGATTACCCGACCATACTTCTTCTGGGATTTTGAAATCAACAGAGGTGTGTGGTGAACGATTTATCAGGTAGCAGGCTGTAGAAATAGCCTCTACCCAAAACGCCTTGCGATCCCAAAGCCCGGCATGTGAAAGCTTACATCTAGCTTTCTCTAGTAGAGTCCTGTTGATTCGTTCTGCAACCCCATTTTGCTGTGGTTTACCAACCAACGTCTTGTGCCTAGCTATGCCATTTTTCGTGCAGAACTCTTTAAACTCTGACTCAACGAACTCAAGACCATTGTCAGTCCTAAGTTTCTTGATCTTTCTCCCAGTCTGGTTTTCAACCAGAGCCTTGAACTTCTTGAACATGGAGAACGTCTCATTTTTCTGTCTCAAGAAGTAAACCCAAATCTTACGTGAGAAATCGTCAACAAAAGTTAACATGTAACGCTTACCTCCACAAGAAGGAACCTTTGAAGGACCCCACAAATCAGAATGAATGTAGTCAAGGATCCCCTGAGTACGGTGTGTTGCTTTCGAGAAACTTACCCTCTTTTGTTTCCCAAAGACGCAGTGATCACAAAAATCGAGCCTACCCGTACTGGCGTTACCAAGACAACCTTTCTTACCCAGAATGGTCATCCCTTTCTCACTCATATGGCCCAACCTCATGTGCCATAATTTTGTATCATCTATTGTACTAACTGCAGCTACACCTGTAACTGTAGTTCCTTGTAGAATGTAGAGATTGCCTTGCCTCAATCCCTTCATTATCACCATGGCTCCCTTAGTTACCTTTAGGACACCATTTTCCATCGAAATCCTGCAACCATTAGTCTCAAGAGTACCCAAGGATATTAAACAACGAGTCATGTCAGGTATGTGACGCACTTTAGACAATGTTCTAATTGTCCTATCATGGGTTTTTATCTGAACAGTACCTATCCCTGCAACTTTGCATTTAGCATTGTTACCCATAAGTACCACCCCAGTGTCAACTGCCTCATAGGTGACAAACCAATCCTTATGAGGGCACATGTGAAACGTACAACCGAAATCTAAAACCCAATCAACATCCACTCCCCTTTCGGAGGTGGTAGCCAAAGAAGTAGCAAGCAGCACATCACCATCAGACTCCGACTCTACTACACAATCAGCTGTAGCAGTTTTCTCCTTATCCTCCTTCTCATTCTTTTTCTTTAATTTCCAGCAGTTAGCCTTGATATGACCCAATTTGTTGCAGTAGTGGCAGGTTTTGTTAGAGTGAGGATTCCTTGACTTAGAACGGTTCTTTTTCTTATTACCGTTCCTCCCTTTCTCAGTGGTTCTACCCCTGACAACTAATCCCTCAGACTGATCAGCATGGATGTCTTGGTCAAACTTTTCTTTAGACAGCAGGTTAGACTTCACATCCTCAAACGATATAGTATCCGAATTACTATATAACATGATTTCCTTAAAGTGTTTGTAGGAAGGGGGTAGAGACACAACAAGCAGAATGGCCTTATCCTCATCCTCAATTTTAACATCCAAACTCTCCAAATCTACTAGAATAGAATTAAATTCATTCAAGTGTTTTTGGACAGGAGTACCTTCAGCCATACGAAAGGTGTACAACCTTTCCTTCAAACGGATCTTGTTGGCGAGACTCTTCGTCATGTAGAGTTCCTCCAGCCGAGCCCACAGATCCACCGCAGTTGTCTTATCCAGCACCTCTCGCAGGACATGTGGTGCCAAGCACAACTGTATGGCTGAAACCGCTTTCAGCTCCAGTTCCTCTAATTCGTCATCCGTCAACGATCCACGTCTCTTCTTTACATCTTCAGCCCACTGTTCTTCTGTCATCTTCTCAGGTTTTACGTGAGGTCCCTTCAGAACCTTCCACAACCCGTGCTGAATAAGAACTGCTCTCATCTGCACCTTCCAGAGATTAAAACTAATCTCCCCATCGAATTTCTGAATATCTACCTTCATGATAGAAGACATCCTATAACCAAAGCTCTGATACCACTTGTTAGGAATAATATTAGAGCAACAATAATAGCGGAAGCGATAGGATGAGTTAGAGATTCAGAATTCAAGTGAATAACAGAAAACAGAAATAAGAAGACAAGAGATTTAACGTGGAAAACCCAATGCGGGAAAAACCACGGACGGCAACAGCACCAGAACAATTCACTATAAGCAGGAAGAATACAACACGATCCCAATCACCACAGTGATTTGATCTAAGAACAGAATTACAACCTCTCTATTGTAATCTCTCACAAAGTACTTCTACCTCTCAATACATGTATGAGTACTGGAGATATCTCAGATCCTAGGCCTGACCCTCTTTATATAGGGTCTAAACAGTAGGGTTTTTCCCCTTAGCATGCAACCCTAGCCGCCAGGTGGAATCCCCCTTCGAACAGAACTCTAACCGCCTTCCGAGAGAGGCGGCGTAAAAACACGGGGCACGACCGTGCCACATGGCACGGCACCCCCGTGCCGTTTTTCTGTCCTCTTCGACTAGACGTTCTTCGTCTTGACACGCCCGTGTCTTGTGTAGCACGGTCCCACCGTGCCGGTACTTGGATTTTGGGCCACGAAACCCAACATAATGTATTAACTTAACATTTCAATGGCTTTGCTATTATAATTCAGGATGACCACAGCGTGATGGGTCAAGCAAATGAGCATGTAGTGTTTCATGCAGCCAACCTTGAGAATATGACCACAAAAGGGTCTTGAACAAAGTAGAAATTTTGGGGGGGGGGGAGGCCTACGTCCATGCACTTAAAATACACATTGGTTTGTACTAATTATTGGGTGGGATCATGTTGCACAAAAGAGTGATATTTGAGGCCCTGTTCTCTTCAAATTGATTTTACTTCATTATTGAACTTATCTGAAATGAACTGTACTTATTTTTACTGAATTGAATTGAATTGAACTCAACTTAGAATCTGTTCTTTTCGTGGGTCAATTTCAAAATACCAACCTCAACCCACTTCAACCTACTTCATCCTATTTCAGTCCACCTCAATCCACTTCAACCCACTTTACTCTTTTATCCACCCCAATATACCTACGAAAAGAACAGACCCTTATTTGAATTAAACTCTAATTTAGTTTCACTAAACTGAACTGAGTCTATTTTAGTTGAATTCTAAACTTATGGCGTATAAGCCTAACAACTAGAAGCGATTTTAGTTGAATTCTAAACTTATGGTGTATAAGCCTAACAGCTACAAGCGGGTTGAATTCTAAACTTTGTTTGCTTAAGCTTGAAACTGGAAATACAGGATGTCCAGCATTCTGCTAGGAAAGGTGCGAGTTGATAAAGGCAAGAAGGGTTAGACCATGCCTCACTGTGTGCATGAAATGCTGCAAGGCCAGGACGACAAACGCCCTTGATTAATCTCAGCTTACACTGATTAATGATTTAATTATGAGTAAGAAACTTATAATTAATGCCCTGTCCTCAATCTTATATATCCTTAACTTCTAAGTTAATTGTGCTTGATCATATCATTGTACTTCAATTTTATTACTATTATAAAATAAAATAATATTAAGCTTATGAAACGGTATGTTTCTTTCCTGAAATTATACAGCGTAGGGCCTTTTCGTTTTAAGCATTTTGCACCTGCTACCTGTCCCAACCTCATCGAAAGAATGTTTGGAGTATTAAAAAACACTTGGAAGATCTTAAAGGACAGAATGCCTCAAGTGAGTAGAGAACGACAAATTGATATAATTATATCATGTTGTGCGCTACACAACTTCATCCGAATACATGAAAAAGGGATACCAATTTTGCCGAGGCCAGCAAACATTACAACCATACATCCTCAACCTTGGGTTGTATGATGTGCGAAACAAGTAAGCAATGAATGAATGTAGAGATGCAATAGCTCATATGATTTCAACATTGAGAAACAATAATTATAATATATGCTAATTTTAGTTATAAAGAAAGGCATATGATTATCATAGACTAATATTTAGTAATGTATTACGATGACATTGGCCTTCAATTTTATTACTGCTATAAAATAAAATAATATTATGCTTGTGAAACGGTATGTTTCTTTCCTAAAATTATATAACTAAATCATTTTCAATTCGATAAAAGTTAGGAGTAGCATCAATAGAGGTAAAGAGGGCGTGCAGCAATTATACTCAAATGACTTGGACACAATAAGAGGAAAAGTATAGATTTATTGGTGTTGAGGTACGAATGGGTTTGCGTTTTGGAAGGTAAAAGATTCACCAATTAACAGAAACTTAAATGAATCAATCAGCATAGCCTTGGCCATATTTGAGACTGATATAGGATTAAGACTCAAAATATATTTGGTTGGATGTAACAAATTTGATAATGCAAACAAATTTGTAATTATATTTTCATTAAATTTTTTGATTGCATGAAGACTGTTGTAAATAAAAACTACCTTGTGATTAATTACTATAAACTATGTAATCATAATTGCATTAAAAATTGACAATATCATTATATTACATCCAATTAAACATCACATTAGTAATTGCTCCTTAGTACTTGGAGCATATTTGTGTACTTAGACCATTTCCCAAGACTAGAAAAAAGATTTCTAATAACAAACAAATTGGTCGTTAAAAGCATAATATATCGTCGTTAACCGTTTTAACGAGCAAAAAAGATTTGGTCGTTACTGGTCCCCATATTAATATTTTTAACGACGAGTTGAAATTTTTCATCATTATTTTAAGTAACAACCAAATAAGATGTCGTCATTGCTGGTTGGTTGAATAACTAAGGAAGAATATACTAATAGCTACCAAATTATTTGTCATTACCAAAAAGAAATAAATTAGAACATTCAAAATCGCAATCAATCACGAAAACAATGGGTTCGTTGTTACTATTTTAATGAACTCTAACGCGAACTTTTGCGTCGCTGCAGCATAAATAAGCAAATTAGTAACAATCCATTTGTTTTGTCTTAATAATGTTATATAGCAATATTTACAATTAATTTTTGAACAATATGTCAAACAATTGATTTAGTGAAGTATAAAAATACTAGTATAACTTGAATTAAAAAGCAATCTATTGAATTGATCAATACCATTAGTTTGTATGTAATTATTACAAAGCATAACTAAAGTAATAAACTAAAGCATATTGAAGCCTCTAATGTCATGGAAAGTAAAAAGTTGTTCTCAAAGTCGACATCTAATTAGTACAAGAGATGTCAAGTGAAAAATAGAAAGGAAACAAAGTCGGTCGATGACCCTATATCTTCATCAATCTTGATAAAATTGGGGAAGTATTAAACTCGATCGAACAGCCCTCCTCTTCAAGCATCTTAAAAAAAGGAGAATAATTGTTAGTAACGCCAAAAAATGAAGTCAGTAAATTAAGGTACACGGAAACTTTCAACTACAAGTTTAATACATTTGTTTGAATGGGAAAAAAAAGAAAAAGATAAATATGAGTTGGGCAAGCACAAGCCATGGAAGCCCTTGCTTGGACCAATGCAATTGTAATATGAACAAAGTCACAACAAACTTGCAGAGAAATAGGTTCCTACTCTTTGTGTCTCTTTCTTCTGTTTTGGCATGCTCTTTACCAACAGATTATACGAACTTCAAGAAACGTGCAGTCAAGTCAGCTGATTGCAACTCATCAGCTGAATCAATCAACATATATAGGCTTGGCCATATTTGAGAATTATGAAGGATTACGACTCAAAATAGGGGTTTTTAGAGGCAGAATTATGTTCGTCGAACCTTTTCTTTATCAATGAGACCACTCATCATTTGGCCCCTATCTATGACACTTATGTGATATTTGGTTGGATGTAAAAAATGTTATAATACAAACAAGTTTGTAATTGCATTTTCATTAAATTTTTCGATTGTATGAAGAGTATCGTAAATAAAAACTACCTTGTGATTAATTATTATAAACTATGTAATCATAATTGCATTATAAATTTACAATGTCATTATATTACATCCAGTTAAACATCACATTAGTAATTACTCCTTAGTACCTACATCAGATTTGTGCACTTAAACCATTTCCCTATTGGAATTTTCCAAGAATAAAATAAAAGTGGCAGATTTTCTAGTGCTTATTCGAAAAGGTGGATAAGTATGGTGCCTCTTCAAGTTTACCCGCCTTATCCAATCTAGTTCGTGAAAAGGTGAATAAACAAGGTACCTTTTCAAGTTTAACCCTCGTTAACTTCTTTCCTATCCTTTGTGGTGCCTCTTGGTATAGTGCCTTTTGGCATGTTATAAAAGTCATGGATAAGGAGAAGAGAAATATATAGGATATGATAATAAGATGGGAATAAGGTGTGCAAAAACACATTCTTATGAATCACTTTCCCATGGTTCAAACTCGAGAAAACATGAACATATACACTTGTCTATCAGTGTTTTATCCCGAAGACTATTTGTGGTACACAGCAAATAAGTCTTACGGAAAGTGATGTCGTTCACGACTCGTTGGTATATCCAGTACCACAAAGTTGATCTGAATCCCTTTCTCCAACAATCGTAAGACTTATTTTGGTGGCAACGATTCGTGAGATGACATCCAACTTTTCAGAAGTGGGATAAGTTTGTAAGTGTTGAATTTAGAAAAGATCATAGTCTCCATCTCGGATGATCAAGTATTTATGAGTAGTAATGCAAAGGTCATGCCGTATCTGAAGTTACCCCTATGGTGGAAGTTAAGATAAGTACTTTTTTTTATAATTTATGGGTAGTAGTATTCATTTATATGCATGCAGTTGTTTAACAGTATTCATTGTCTAATTCGTGTTTTTGTAAAATTTTGACAATGACATGCATTTAAGTTGGTAAGATATTATCATGAAATATTATGAGAAATTTGAATTAAATATGTTTTGTAATGCATTTTGCAAAGTGGATAGCACATGCATGCATGCCGGTATGCGCCACCTTTGCTTAGTTAGACTTCTACATGAATGTTGATCAATATTTTGTCATGTAGTGTGTCTAAAGTTTTGATGCCCTTGCCATTATTAAGATTGATTATGTTTAGAATGTTGATCTCATGCATTGATATGCATGGTCTTAAAAGGCCAAATGAAAGTTGGCAGTTGGCAGTCAAAATTTGCAATATCTTTTGGTTATATGTCTTATACACGGATTTGATCATGTCCAAAATTGTGAAGTATCAATTTGGTTGTTTGATCATGTATAAGTTATTGAGATGAATTATAAGGTGCAATAGACTTATGCTTGGGCGAATAATTTCAGTCTGAATCACATTTTGTGATGGTATGATGAAATGTCATTTTGATCATGCCGATTATAAATTAAATATAAGTATCAAAGTGAGTATTTTGTTATGTAAGATTGATGCTTATCAGGAACTGTTTATCTAAGATGGCAATGTGGGTATTTGTGGCCACTTATTATGTGATGTTTCAAATTGATTTAAGGCATGTTATTTTATCCTCAGCTTGGGTGTAAAGTTTGTCTTTGTAAATTAAGTCACACAAAATTATGGCTAAAACTTAAACGTGTGATTTGGTATTTGTTAGTTATAAAGAAATGCACATGGATATGTATGTGTTTTAGACACGATGATTACATGGTGTATGCCAAAGTTAATATGATAATTTAATCATACGTGAGTTTGTAAGATAATCTATGAGGTAGGCATAGATTATGGAGGAAAATTCTCAATTTAAAAGGTGCAGTGTGGATATGTGCATAATTATAAAATTATATGTGTGGGAATATGATTTCCATGAAAAGTCAAAATTTTGATTTGCAAGCGTAATCATGTAAAGAATCCGAATTTATTGGATTAAATTATGGTTATAGGTATGATAGTTTTATCATATATAAGTTGGAAATTGAATATAATTTCCATGAAAATCAAAATATTTGGTTTTGTAAGTATGCATAAGTTGGAAAGATAATTTCTATGAAAACCAAGGTAATTTTTTGGTTTTATGAGCATTATTTTTGTGGATTAAATTATAACCATATGAATAATTCATAAGAATTGGATAAAGGTTATGGTTATGAATATTAGCAACTTTGAAAATCTTGTGGACCCAAATATTGAGATTTACAAAGGGACGTCGTATTAAATTTCAAATTTATATGGATCCATTTCAAAAGTGTATACGCTATTTAGTGTAATTTTACCCATGGCTTATAATACGATGGTTTAATCGGATTAATGACAGGGGTATAATTTCTTGAGAATTCAAAATGTTCTACAGTACTAACTAGTCTAGATATATTCAAGGTCATGAAATGATATGTGTATATCTATTGACCTTGAATATTGTATAAGCATTGACTAGTTCGAATTGATTTGAACATTACTATCATATATTTAAGGTCATAGAATGATATGTTTTTTATCTAGTGACCTTAGTAATGGGGATGGGTAAGTGCCCCTTATCTAATCACCAATGATAGGCACCCAACTCACACTTGGTGAGATGTCAAGTCTTGAGTTCAATGCGGTCGAGCTTATCATATGAATGGTTGCAAGTACTATTATGTTTATCTTCCATCCCAAAGTTTAAGTGCTTGAAATTACCCGTATGTAAGGAAAAGGGTGAGCGAAAGCTCTTAATAGACTCTTCAACGGTAAAGTTGGTATGCCATAATATACGGGGGCATGTGCTTGAAAGAGTATAAAGAGTCTACCTATGTGAGTGTGAAGTGTGGCCGTTTCGAGAACCAAATGGGGCATGGCTTGGTACACTCACTAAGGATATGGACACATGGCTCTAAATTGTGTCAAAATTCTAAGTGTATTTTGAGGTTTATATGTGAGATATATCCAATTAGTCAAAAAGGATGTATAGTTCAAAGACTTGTCTACTATTACATTCAGACTAATTGAAATTATGTCCACTAAGTAAAAGTTCAAATCGTAAGATACTTTCATGATGCATAAATCTCTGTGTTCTCGGTTGTGATTGTGTATTTGTTGGAATGGCAAGGGTTTGTGCTATATCTTGGAAAAGGCGTGAGATTATTGGAATTTTCCAAGAATAAAATAAAAGTGGCAGATTTTCTAGTGCTTATCCGAAAAGGTGGATAAGTATGGTGCCTCTTCAAGTTTACCCACCTTATCCAATCCAGTTCGTGAAAAGGTGAATAAGTAAGGTACCTTTTCAAGTTTAACCCTCGTTAACTTCTTTCCTATCCTTTGTGATGCCTCTTGGTATAATGCTTTTTGGCATGTTATAAAAGTCATGGATAAGGAGAAGAGAAATATATAGGATATGACAATAAGATGGGAATAAGGTGTGCAAAAACACATTCTTATGAATCACTTTCCCATGGTTCAAACTCGAGAAAACATGAACATATACATTTGTCTATCAGCGTTTTATCCCGAAGACTATTTGTGGTACACAGCAAATAAGTCTTACGGAAAGTGATGTCGTTCACGACTCGTTGGTATATCCAGTACCACAAAGTTGATCTGAATCCCTTTCCCCAACATTCCCAAGAGTCGGAGACGTGATCAAAGATCTATAAAAAGGATTGAATTTGATATTGTATTCTAGTTACAGAATTATAAATTTGAGCTTTATTTCTAAGTCAATTCTAAATCTCCCCATCGCAACTATAGCATGATGGATCCCTTCTACTATCATACGCGCACACACAATTAAAATATATGTAATTTAGAATTTGAATGCTTGGTAATGTAACATGTTGGTCTAATTGCAACGAACTGGCCCAGAACCACACAACAGAGCCCACTAACATGGGAAGTCCAACAATTGGGCTAACAAATCAAACCACCAAACCCAAAAATGGAAGGTCTTATTGGTATGACTTTGTGGGAATAGAACTTATAAATCTGATATCCTTCTTTCAAACTGACGATGTGGGACAAGGTCCCCTCACTATACACATTCACACATACAGATAATTGGGGCATTACATAATGCAACGAACCGGTCCAGAATCACACAACACAACCCACTAACATGGGAAGTCTAACAATTGGGCTAACAAATCAAACCACCAAACCCAAAAATGGAAGGTCTTGTTGGTATGGCTTTATGAGAATGGAACTTATAAATCTGATATCCTTCTTTCAAACTGACGATATGAGACAAGGTCCCCTTACTATACATATTCACACATACAGATGATTGGGGCATTACACTAATATCGCAATGAAATTGTGCAAATGAATACACCAGACTAACCCGAAGCGTATAAAAAGATTAAGGCACTACACTAGCCTTTAAATAAGTGCTATGTATGGGTTGTTTTAAAATTGTAGCTAAAATATTTTTAGAAATATTATAATAAATCTTATGACTTAAATTTTTATAAATAATAATATTAACATATCTGTAATTTATTTTCTTTTTTTATTTATTAAAGTAGTTGAAAATATATTATTCATTATGATGAGTTTAAATTACATATTATTTAAGTTTTTATTTTTAAATAAAATTTTAATAAATGCTTAATAGGACACGTGTCAACTACTTTAATGAAAAAGAGAGGTTAGGGCTTCTCAAGTTGTACTTAGTACTGAAAAAGAGAGGTTGGGGCTTCTCAAGCTGGTAAGGTGGTTGAGTTCAGAAGGGATCAGAGAATAAGTGAAGTGATTATCGGCAAGGCTAAGCTCTTGGAGATGGGTAAGCCTAAATAGGGTGTTGTTTAATTCAATCCAAAGTTATTGAGACATCAAATCAAAAACTCAATAGTTTTGACCCGAAGCTAACATCAGTGGGGACTATTGAAGTGAGAAAAGATCATATTGTTTGTCTTGGGGTAAATTTAATTTATTCCTCAAAACGTATGCAAAATTAACCGACTATTAAATAGGTCGATCTAACCAAACCTATATACGGATTCCAGAAGAAACAAATTACTAAACATTATAACAAAGTATGTAACCAGTGCGTGTTGTGCTAAATTCAGAAACTCTATTTAGGTAAAAGTATGCCGTTCTTTTGTTCTGAACCGTAGTTATTGTTATATTCCGAAAATTACAGAAATTTGTATCTTACACTGCTAAAATAGGATTGAAAAATTTAAGAATTGATATACAAATTAAGATATATGACAAATACTCTCTAAATATGAGGAGAGAATACCAACGTTAAAAATAATAGTAGGAGAAATAATATTTTCGCTCTAAATCCTTTTACATCTTTGTATTTCTCTCTCCTAAAGAAACAATTGAAAACGTAACAATTTATATGAAAAAAATTTCAACTAAAAAAAGGAAACTTCTTTTCCTACTCTTTTCTCGCTTCTGTAAACATAACAGACTATTTTATTTCAAAGCCAAAAATATAACTTAACTAATTTTAACAGTTACATCGGCCACTGGGTCTGGTGGCTGCCCTGGCAAAGCCGACTCAGCTTGATGAGCTCTGATATGTTTGTTCAGGTTTTTAAAAAAAAATAAAATAAAATAAAATCCATTTTTCTTTTTTTTTCCCAGAGATGGTGGAAAACAAAGATAACGTAATCTACAATAAAGCCTAAAGAGCAAGGAGGCCTGTTCAAGTTGGATGGATGAAACCTGTTCGTTTTGGGCTGTGATTTGGATCATTCAAAGATCATGATAAGGTTAAGTAGATAAATGACAATTGCCTGTAAATTACAGAGTAAAACTCTGAACAAAACTTAGAGATAATTAAAGCACAACATTATCAAAGATCATTCCGAAGATTAAGCACAACATTAAAATTAGAGCTTTCTGAACTGGGATGTCAGAAACGCTTCTTACTGTAATCTACAAATCCAGTGAGTCTCATCCGACATACATTACATTTACTACAGCTTCACTGCTGAGTATGATGGTATTAAAGATCAGCTAGCAGAAACAGAGAAGATAATTCTAAAGCTCGTTGATTATAGTGGGAAATTGATTAAGAAGATTGAAAAATCACCATCTTTCGATGCAGCATCTACAGCTGGTTCAATATCAGATGGAGGAAGCGGAAGAGGGAGGCAATGCTCAGAACAAGCATGAAGGATGTCAGAGAAGATAGGGAGATTGGAGCTGGATGTGCAGAAGATACATTTTTTACTGATGAAGCTTGACAACAACAAAGTGGGCAACGGTAAGACTTGGGCACCAAGTGGAACACCTGGATGCTCCTCTGGGGCTACCTCTATGGTTGTAGGCAGATCAAGACCCATTTTTGTGGGTGTGTACAGCCTCCTACCATGTATGATTAAGGTTGATAAGTATCTATTCTGTTAGGATTCCAATTGAACACTTAGATGGGATGCATGTATTCTTCCCCCCCCCCCAACTCCCCCCCAATCATTTAGGACTTCTTGAAGTGATACCTAATATTTCCACAGCCCTCAAATTAGCCAATTAGAGATTTTTTGGGATTAGGGTTGTCCTTGGACATCCCTGGGTTGGTCATAGATCTGCCCATGTATCTAACCATGTAAGACAAGCTAAAACTGACTTTATGCTAGGATACACTTGCATATGAAATCAAACAAATTACCTTTCTTTTTTTTTTGGGGGGGGGGGGGGGATGTTCAAACCATGTGCCTTGGTGCTCCTTGTGATCTTTTCCGTGGCCTTCTCTTGCTTCCACAAGTCTCCACGAACCATTCATCATTCCAGACAGTAATGTATTTCCCGATGGCACAACCAACTGCAGATGCAGCAACACAACCCAAGGGTCTGATGACTCAATGCTAGTTACAATGGTGATTCATGCATATTTCCACACTTCTTGGACAGCAGAATTTTACATAATCCTTGACTTCCATATGTAATCAAAAGCATCAAACTGTCTTCGTTATGGGATTGGGCCTAACAGAAGATTGTGGGTCACGTAAAAGATCTCAAGATATGGTTAATTATGTCAGCTCATCAGGGATCACTCCTGAAAGCCTGTTCACAGACAGGTCAAAGGATTCAAGGTCTGTCATGTTGGACAAGGAAGGCAGTATTCTGCCCCTAAGATGATTCTTGGATAGGTTGAGCGCTTGAACACCCCTCAGTTCACCGATGGAGTCAGAAATCCTACTTGTGAAATTGTTGCTTGAGGAATCGATGACCTGTAACATAATCAATATCTTTGTGTACAACATGTCGTTGCCTTTATTTACTATGATCGAGTAATTGTATTGCACATGCTTGGATTTATCTATGAACATGCTTTCAGGAAAGATTCCACCAGACCTGACACAACTTATGTCTCTTGAGGTCTTCAATTTCCCACACAACCTTCTTGTTGCCCCACACCAGAGGGGCGACAGTGCAACACAGTTAACAGCAGTTCTTTTCATGGGAACTTACAGCTGTGTGGATGTCCTCTATCCAAGAAGTGCAGAATACAGATAAGGAGCCTTAAGCAGCAACAAAGAAGATGGCTCCGATTTGATTGGTTGGATCACTGGATCATTGGGTGGTATTAGTGGATTTGCAGTTGGCTGTCTATAGGAAAATACATGACAGACTGGAAACATGAATGATTCATGGAGATGTTCGGGAGGAGGAGATGGCCGAGAACAACAATGAGCATAGCTCCAAGGCACAGAAGTTGAATTTGGCTACTTGCAGTCTGTTTATGTTACTCACTTCAGTTGGACGTGCTATTGTATGTGTTATCCTATTTCTGTACGTTTCCTTTGTAGTATTGAATTTGTTGTATCACCTTTATAATATTAGTGGAACACAAATGATTATTTGATTAAAAAGCCGAGACATTTTGACTTTAAAGCTTTTAGAGATATAAATGCAGATCGCTAGATTTGTCCCATGTATCTAATCAACAAACCACATATGATCCTAACATTGGATTGATACATTTATGTATCGTTTTGAAATGGAGATGAATCAAAACATGCATAATTTCTGCAAAAAGAAAGAGTATCTTTCAAAGAATTCAATCTGACTTGGGAAAACTTAGAGACCTTATTCATCCTCTTAGGAACATAAAGGAATCAAGGGCCACAATATTCTTACGGGCGGAAAGATCTTTTAAGGGATTCCTCTAAACTCCACATAAAATTAGCAAATATATACTTCTGAACAAAACTTTCAGAAACACTTGCAATTATAACCAAGAAAAATCAATGGATCAAAGTTTAACCCAACATACATCGCAGTTTTAGCATTTTACACATTTAAAGATGATGCTACAAGGGTGCAGGTATTTATGCCTCTAAAAAAAGGTTGAAGTTTACTAGTTCAATTGAGCATCATCACAGATATATCCACTGCAATGCCCTGCATGTGTCAGTGATTGTTAGATGAGGTATCAATAGCCTGCATATATCATTTGTTTCCACCAGATGAGCCACATCAGAGTAAAATTTCCAGGAAGCGATTGTTAGAATTTTCTTTCGATATTGCTCTGTTGTTTCAGAACATTCTTCTCTTTCAACAGTTACTTGTTATGTTGTATATGCTGTTGGCCTAACCAAGTCTGATTGAAACCTGGATGTCAGAGAAGATAGGGAGGTTGCAGCAACTACCTCTACGGTCGCTAGGGAGTCCAATTGAACAGTCTTAGATAGGATTCATGTATGACTTTTTCTACCTTTTGAAATTCCTTATTGAATATTCCTGGAGAGGAAGGGCGCATTCTTATTATTACAACTATAAACAAGAAATTAATAAAGATGATATTGATTATTTGCTATTACATTGATCTTAATTTGTAAATTTTCAAAGACAACTCTCATTATAATTCATCAAGAAAAATCAAGAAAATCAATCTTAGCCAAGATAGATTACATCATTTGCAGTATCTGCATACATACATATATGGTGCAGATCACAGTAAGAGTAACCCAGCATCTCATATACAGAGTTTACATGGAAACCAACTAAGCAGCTCAAAATCAACATGATTTTATAATGAGTGTTAACTAGAAAATACAATTAGAATATAAGATAGGACAAGAGTCGAGAAACTGGATCGAACTAGATTTTGTTGATACTAATCATTGTCCATTACAACTCACTCGGGAGGTGTTTAGAGACTTTTATACAATGGCATACAGCTTTAAAACTTCCAGAGATTTGCATCATTTGCGTTTTGTAAAGATACACTGCATATAAAATCAAACAGATTACCTAGGAGGAGTGGGTGTTTCAAGTACTCCTGCGCCTTAGTGCTCCCTGCAATCTTGTACTTGGTCTGCTCTTCTTCCTCCTTCCAAAAGTCTCCACGAACCATTCATGGTTTCGGTCTGTGATGTACTTCCCAATAGCACACCCAACAGCAAATCCACTAATACAACCCGAGGCTCTGATGACCCAATCGATCACATCAGAGTCTTCTTCCTCATTGGTTTTGACAATGGGCGGCGTCGATGGTGATACATGCATATTTCCGCACTTGTTGGACAACACACTTCCACACAATCCTGGATTCCCATCGAAAGAGCTGTTATCAAAAGTATCAAACTGACTTCCTTGTGGGATGGGGCCTACCAGAAGATTGTGGGACACATTAAAGACCTCAAGAAATGTTAATTTGGTGAGCTCCTGGGGAATCCCTCCTGAAAGCTTGTTCATAGATAGGTCCAGTGATTCAAGGTCTATTATGTTGGATAGAGATGATGGTATTCTACCCTCAAGATGATTGTTGGAGAGATTGAGTGCCTGAAGTCCCCTCAGTTCACTGATGGAGTCTGGAATCCTGCCTGTGAAGTTGTTGCTTGAGAAATCAATGACCCGGAACACACTCATTATTATTGGGTACAACATGTCGTTGCCTTTATTTGCTATGAAGATTGAGTAATTGTATTCCAGATCCACCACAACCAAGCCACCCCCTATGGTCACATCCAACTCAATTACTGTCCCAGATGTGTTTGACTGGCCTCCCTTGGCAATTTTCATGCCATCCCAAACCTGAAGGAATTCAGACGGTAAATCACCATTGTGGAAATTGTGGGAAAGATCAATGATCCGCAGAGATTGGAAATGACCCCTAATTTTTGATCTGTCCATTATGCTCCCATGAAAATTGTTGTGTCGCAGAACAAGAGCTTGAAAGTTTGGAAGACTTCCGAGCCATGACGGGAAAGTATCGTTGACACGATTTTGGCCGATGTCAAGCACTACAAGCATAACGCAGTTGACCAAGGATCTGGGAATTCTACCCTCTAGCTGATTTTGGCTAAGATTAATCATCTTCAACTTACATGATTTGGGGTATGAACGAGGAATGATGCCGTGGAAGTTGTTGCCTCGCAAATTCAACATCACAAGCGAACGGGCAAGTTCACTAATGCAGTCGGGAATCTGACCACCCAAATGATTGTTGGATATATCGAGGTACTTCAAAGAGCTCGCATGGCATATTTGCTGAGGAATGCTTCCTACCAGTCGATTGTCGCAGACGTGATAGATTTGCATGGAAGTTGGTGGTATAGGAAGTGACCCTTGTAATTGGTTACCGCTAAGGTCTAAGATCTTTAAATAATTCCATGGAAGCATCTTCACAGGATGCTCAAATGCTGTTAAGAAGTTCGAGAACAGAACCAATGTGTGTAGGCTCTCTTTGGAAATGTTCAGAAACCATTGAGGTATTAGGCCACGAATCCGATTATAGGCCAGGTCCACCTCTTCCAAGTCATCTTGAATGCGTAAAAATTGTGGGAACTCTTCCAAGTTGCATGACTTGAGGGATATCATGTTGAGCTTAGGGTATGATTTGTTGGTGGCAGTATCTTCAGGAAATGCTAGATTGACACCATCTAACATCAATTCTGTCAGAAATAGAAGCTTCAAAAATGGGTTGAAGTTTCCGTGCAAGTCACCATTGTCTGAGAAATCCAACCATTGAACGTTTACTAGTTGGGATATCTCTTGTGGTATTGGACCCTTCAAGTGATTTCTGTTAAGATACAAATGATCTAACCGGGTTTGATTCATGAGCCAAACCGGGATTTGACCTATTAGTTGGTTTTCTGAAAGATCCAGATATTCAAGCCTTGTGAGGTTGGAAATAAAAGAAGGGATCTCAGTGGCTAAATTCATGCCTGTGAGGGTGAGATGCATGAGTTTGTTTAGATTGAACAACAGGGAATGAAGCTGGTGAGGTCTATCCAAATTGACACCAGAGAGAGCCAGAACCTCTAGTTGTATTAAATTTGCAAGGGAGAAGGGAATGTCACCGCTAAAACTGTTGTCACTAAGGATCAAACAAGTGAGCTTTGTGAGGTTGCCTAAAGAAGATGGGATTGACCCTGATAAGCCATTGTGCAATAAGTCGAGCACTTCCAGATGAGCAAGTCGCCCAACGGAAGGAGGCACTTCCCCGGAAAATGCGGCCATGCCCACAAATATTTCTCTAAGGCGGCTATTTGGTTGGAACTCAGGAAGGAAACCTTGAAGAGCATAATTTCCACTCAAGTCAAGATGTTCAAGGTGCGGTAGACCGAAAATACTTGACGGAAATTGACCACACAAATTAGACTGTGTGAGCGAAAGGTATTCTAAGGAGGTGAAGTTTGCCAGGATGGTGGGCACCGGGGAGGATATGTCAACAGAGTCAAGATTAAGGTAGGTCAAGTGAGTGAAGTTCTGAACCAACCTCTCGAGGCTACGATCTTTGACGCTGAGCCGGCTTCCAGTTGAAGGATCAACATTAGCAGAAAGATCGATGACAGAAAGTCTGGACAGTTTTGAAACTTGTAATGGAACTTGACCACTAAATGCTGCAGCGGATAGGTCAAGGCTCCTCAACTGAGTAAGCTGACCGAGTTCAGAAGGGATCACAGAATAATTGAAGTGATTACCATTGAGTCTAAGCTTTTGGAGACGGGTAAGGCTAAAGAAGGTGCTGTTCGAAGGGAAGGTCCCATACAGGCAACTGTGACTGAGGTCGAGCCCAATCACATGGCCCGTCTGCTCATCACATTCGACACCGTCCCACGAGCAGCAATCCAGGACATTTGCCCATGATTTCACCTTTGGGTAGGCAGATGAAGAACGAGAAGCAGTACAATCTATGAGGAAAGCCTGCTTGAAATGAAGTAAAGCAGACCTCTCATCGTCAGGGCACGATGGGCGAACAGAGGAGGGAGAGTGAGCAAGAGCTGGTAGTGAAAAAACATGAGCAGAACATGCTAAAATAAGCAAGAAGATGGGCGAGTATTTATGACACTGCCAAGAAACCATGGCATGCACAGCTGCAGAGTATTCTTTCACGTAAAATTGGTTGGTTTTCAGAATGCTTGGTTACTTGCCGAGCCCTTGAACGCAATGGAGGGCTTTTATAGGCCAACAAAGGCATATGATTTTGGGCTGTAGTTGAGGTGCTAGTGAGAGTGACTGGAATAATTTCTTTGGTGCTTCGTGTGGTACAAAGAAAACCATGGCTTGGGAGGGAGACTTGACCAAGACCAAGAGTCCTCAGCAAGTCACTCTGTTCACACATAAACTTAGGCCCCAGCACAACCATCTTTATGAGGTCAACTTTGGTCGTCATTCACTAGGAAAAGGCTCTGTAAAAAGCGGGCATTTACCTGACCTTTTCCACAAGTGCATAATTTCCTTAGCGCTTCCTTAAGTACAAAGAAACTAAGGCTAGCTAGGAAGGCCTAATACAACACGATAACTTAGTTTGAACCGAATTCAATTCAAAATTATTGAGATATCGAAACATGAACTCTATATAACACTACCTAATTTTGATACGTAGATGACATGAATTGGCTTTAGTGTAACAGCATGTTATTGTTTATTTTTGGGTAAATTTAACTTATTTGAAAATATACATGAAATTAATCATTAATACACCCATAAAATAATTCTACAAGATATTAAACACTTTCAAAATCAAAAGAGAAGTTGTTATAAGTAAACCTCTAACAAAAATGGCCCACAATTCAAAGGCACTGATAATTTGATAAAATTGAAGTCTAATTTGCTATAATTTAAAGTTGTGGATAATATATTATTGGCCTAAACAAGGTGGCAATAATTAATGTAATGGATCCAATATTATTTGCATACAAGTTATTGCCAGATATCTCGGCTCAATTTCGCCTACATTGACTTTTGCACCTCACTTTGCAACAAAAAAGAAAAGAAAAAACTATTAGATCAGGTTACAGTTGAATGTTGGATTAACTTAATTAGCATTTAGATGGCTTTGTTTGCTTAAGCTTGAAACTGGAAAGGTGCGAGTTGATAAAGGCAAGGAGGGTTAGACGATGCCTCACTGTGTGCATGAAATGCTTCAAGGCCAGGCCCACAAATGCCCTTGATTAATCTCAGCTCACACTAATTAATGATTTAATTATGAGTAAGAAACTTATAATTAATGCCCTGTCCTCAATCTTATAATTAATTGTGCTTGATTATATCATTGTGCTTCAACTTTATTACTCCTATAAAATAAAATAATATTGAGCTTCTGAAACGGTATTTTTTTTTCTGAAATTGTATGGCTTAGTCATTTTCAACTCGATAAAAGTTAGGAGTAGCATCAATAGAGGTAAAGAAGGCGTGCAGCAATTATACTCAAATGATTTGGAAACAACAAGAGGAAAAATATAGATTTATTGGTGTGGAGGTATGAATGGATTTGCGTCTTGGAAGGTAAAAGATCTACCAATTCACAGAACTTTAAATGAATCAATGAACATAGCATAGGCTTGGCCATATTTGAGACTTATGTAGGATTACAACTCAAAATAGGAGTTTTTGGAGGCAGATTTATGTTTGTTGAACTTCTCTTTATCAATTAGACTCTTCATCATTTGACCCCTAACTATGGCATTATGTGATATTTGGTTGGATGTAAAAAAATCTTATAATGCAAACAGATTTGTAATTGTATTTTCATTAAATTTTGTGATTGCATGGTAAGTATCGCAAATAAAAACTACCTTGTGATTAATTACTATAAACTATGTAATCATAATTGCATTACAATGTACAAAATCATCATATTACATCCAGTAAAACATCACATCAATAATTGCTCCTTAGTACCTGCGTCAGATTTGTATACTTAGATCATTTCCCAACAGCAGGAGACATGATCAAAGATGCATAAAAAGGATTGAATTTGAATCATTTGATATTGTAATCTAGTTATACACACACATAGAATTAAAATATATGTAATTTAGAATTTGAATGCTTGGTAATGGAACATGTTGGTCTAATATCACGATGAAATTGTGCAAATGAATATATCAGACTAACACGAAGTGTAGAAAAAGATTAAGGCGCTAATAAATGGTTATTCATTAGCCTTTAGACCGGTGCTATACACGAGTTATTTTAAAATTTTAGTTAAAATATTTTTAGAAATATTCTAATTAATCTTACGATTTAAATTTTTATAAATAATAACATTAACATAGTTTTAATTGATTTTATTTTTTTATTCATTAAAGTAGTTGAAAATACGGTATTCATTATGATGATTTTAAACCACATATTGTTTAAATTTTTATTTTTAAATAAAATTTTAATAAATACTTAACAGGACATGTGTCACGACGACAGCGTTTGAACTCATGTATATATATATATATATATATAGATATATATATATATATATATATATATATATATATATATATATACGAGCTTAGAAAAATTTAATGTAAGTTCCATTTAAGAAAATACAAAAATCAAAAATGCGGAAAATTGAATTTGAGTTTAAGTGTAGTTGTGAGATTTAATTTTATTTAGTTTTGGCAAAAGATTTTTAACTGAAAGACTTCGAGAGTATTTGATAACAACAGTTGTTTGAAAAAAATAGCTATTTGAGAGAATTTTAGTTGTTTTGACCAAATCAAACAGCTAAAGGATGTTTAATAAGGAACTATTGGCAATAGCTATTTGGTTCCAAAAAACTCTTTTTAAAAAAACTATTCTCATTAGCCTTTTGAGAAGAACTTTTTGTAAAAATGACATAATTGTCTATAAGTTTAAAAAAATACACACATTTCATTAAAAACTAATTCATAAATAAGGGCATAAATAAAAATTTACCAATATATTTTCTAGAAAAAGCTAGTTTTAATCAAACACTTTCTGAAAATAACGAATTCAAACAGTTAATATAAACAACTAATTAAAACAGTTAACATAAACAAATAATGGCTGACATAAATAATTAATAACTATACTAACAGATGTTTACCAAACAGAGCCTTCATCTTTCTTTGCTCATAAGATCCCTTTTGTTTTCTGTTTTTTCCCCCCTTCCGATAAAAATTGTTGGATTGTCGGGTCAGGGGTTTCCGACAGGGTCACGTTCCACCTTTCGAGGCCCAACCCGGATAGCAGTTATTGCTAAACGGGTAAAATGCTAAGCCCTGCAAAACCCTAAAACGGAACGATTTTCGCAGAGACTCGAGATTTGAATTTTGAAGCAAGCATCCAATTGGTAAATGCCAATGGAGGAAGCTCGAATGGAGGATGAATGCAATACTGAAACTAATGGAACCCATTTGGAGGAGAGAGAAACGGAGGACGCCCATGTCATGGATGAGAGAGAATCCAACTCTCCTACCGAGGTCGCTCCTGCCCTAATTGCGGTTCATCCCTTTGATGAATCAGTTGCAGTCGCAGTTGGACCCGAAATCCGAGTATTTGATCTCGGGTAATCCATTTGTTACTTCAATAATCGTTTTCTGCTGATCCCTGATGAAAATTTGTGAAATCTCTATTTGGGGTTAGTCATGGCTGTAGAATCTTATGAATTTTGGTTTGAGCAGCTAAAATTTTATGAAAGTTTATTTGAACTGATATTCCTGGCATAAACACTCAGAAAGATTGGTACTTTAGAGTTTAGAAGCACTCACCATTGAAGAAAATGTTGAAGATCATTATTTTTTCTGTTTGTGAATTTTGTGTTCAAGCCCATTGAATTCGTGTTTGATCAATTATAGTACTACTGTTAATGACAAGCAATCTGAGGTTGGATAAAAAATTAGGGTGTAACTGAAAAAGTCGGTTTCTTGAAGGCATGGGAGGAATAGGTTTCTCAAATCTTTAGTTTTGTGTCTTGCAGAAAAAATAGTTCAGTCTCCTTAGCAGATGACAGCAAGGGGATGCTGCATAAAGATTCTATTAGAGCAATGCGTTTTAGCGAAAGAGGGAAGCTTTTGGTGTCTGCAGGTGATGACAAACTCGTTAAGATATGGAGTGCAGAAAGTTGGAAGTGCCTTGGTACAGTGTAAGTTCCCCTTCAGCTTGTTTGCATCACCAACTAGCTGTAACCACTTCCAATGGAGAAATTTGATGGGATTGTTGGAGTCTTTACTATAAACCTTGCAAAAATGATCTGTTAGCGATTCGTCAATCACCTTGATGTTGTCTTTGGGTTAAATTTACATTGGGTATGTTTATGTATTGATCTGGTTGCGGAGTGGTATGTTAATCATTCGGATTGGCACCTTACTGCGACTTCTTTGACTTTTTTTGCTTTGCTTACTGAATGGTCTTGATGGAACAGAAATTCAGAGAAGAGGGTCAGTGCAGTTGCTCTAAGCAAAGACGAACTGTATGTCTGCTTTGCAGACAAATTTGGAGTTGTTTGGGTTGTAGAGATTGCAGGCATTGCTGAAAATCAAGCTCTCTCAAATAGCAAGGCAGTTGCTGTTTTCGCACATTACTGTAGCATTATCACTAGTCTGGTATGTCAGTGATTGCTCTGCCGATGTTTTCCTCCTCATGTATTGGCTCTATCTTGTTTTGAAGTAGTAGTTGCTTCCTGCAGGAATTCTCACCAGACGGGCGATTCATAGTCAGTGCTGATCGGGACTTCAAAATTCGTGTAATCTTTCTTCATTCCCCTCTATTGAGCATTTTAGACTTTCCATTCCAAATTGGATTAACATCGAGTCTTTCCTTTGACAGGTTAGTGTGTTCCCCAATAACCCATTGAATGGAGTCCATGAGATTCAAAGTTTCTGTCTTGGACATTCAGAGTGAGATTGTCTTGCTTCTTCACCCTCTCCCCTCCTTTTCCTTATGGGAAGTTATAACATAATCCTTCTCTTCTAGGTGCATGCTTTGTAGGATCATGCAGTGTATAATGATGGGAAGGTGTATCTTTCCTAGGAAGGCATTACATTGACATATTTACCCTTTTTTTAATTGAAATTTGTTTATGGAACTTTTTTCCCTGAAGTTTCTCAGTGCTTTGCATGATGCATCCTTCAGAACTGCTATAAAGAGTATTTATGCTTGAATGGGATACTTTTATGTGTAAATTCTGACCCTTTTCTCCCATCATTGGGGAACTAACTGAACTTAGTCATATACATATTGATTTTGGCTTGGCTGCCTACCGCCTTCGATGGTTCAGCTATGTTTTTATTGACAAGCTTTTGCTACGGTTAGGTTCTGCTACCTTTACTGAGGGACTATTTTTTGGCGGTGGGAGGGAGGGGGATCAAATTTTAGATCAGCCCATTTTTATGCACCCACCTTTTATAATTTTGTTGTTCAACAAGAGCATGGATGGAAGCTCATAGGCTTTTATTCCTTCCCACTGCTACAGCAGCCTGCTTGAAATTTACTTCCTCTATCCAGGTTTGTATCCTGTCTTACTTTTGTGCACAACTCAGCATTCCCAGAGGGCTTTCTTGTGTCAGGAAGTGGTGATTCAACTGTAAGTAAAATCTGTTCACAATTACTTTCAAACCATTCCGTGCCGTTCCTTTATTCCAGGGCAGGTGAGGTGTCTATTTGAAGTTTGCTAAGATTATGGATTTACCTTGTTTCTACAGGTTTGCTTGTGGGATGTCACATCCGGATCACTTCTTTGTAAAAGTGAAGTGGGAAGAGAGGTAGGTCTGTACACATGACCAATGATCTTTAGCTGCCGCTTCTGGGTATCTCCAATTTAATGGAACTGCATCTATTCAATTACCAGCTTGTAAATTAGCTGCCTTAGATTAGTTCAAAAGTTGAATTTTGAATTTTGGAGTTTACTTCCTTGAATATTTTATATATTTCTAGTTTCTCCAACTCTTAAGAACGCCTGAGTAGCCACCTCTTCATTCTTATACTACTCTCCCAGCCAGACCGAAGCAACTGTGAAGATGTTTTGTGCAGGCAGATCTTTCAGAGGAATGCCATCCTGCTGTGACTGATCTCTGTGCCACTTCTGATGGTTCATTAGTTGCAGTAGCAATTCAAAGGCAAGTCTTTTCATCTTTGGTTCTTTGATTCTTTCTTTTTGATGTTCCACTGCTAAATCTTGCCTTCTAGAAAAGCTAGCTTATTCTTATCTCAATTTCACTTTTCTAATTCAGTTGTTGTTCGTTCTTTTTAGCTTGCAAGGAATATTGCTGTTAAGCTGTGACCTCTCAGCCAGAGTACTTTCAGTTCTGAAGGTATGCAAATGTCAAAATTAGCCAATCAGCTCTTCCCAGAACCTTTGACTCGCCTTGTTGCCCCTTTCCTATTTTTCCTTTTTTTTTTTGGGGGGGGGGGCGGCGCTGCAGAAGCAGAAGTGACATTGAACAACCCTTGTGAATGAGTGGATAGAAAGTTGGATACCGATGCTTAGATTTTTTTTTTTTTTTTGGGTTTCTTATACCTTCCATTTTAGTGATTTCTGAATTCTGATTGATACATCCAGTAAAGCCTTTTGTCAGTCTACTTCTACTCAACCTTACCTACGTAGGAGTGTCAAGGTTTGAACTATGGCCTTCCCCTTCTTTTTAAAAAGATCAGGTGCCTTTACTTTTAAACCAGAGGTTAACTGTAAATACCCAGGTTAAAGTGCAAGTATGGGAGATCACACAGGTACTTGAAAAGTGAGAAGGCTCAGAAGACTTGAGTAAATAGTGTTTCAATGTATTTCCAACAATTCACTTTGTAAGTTTCTACTCTGCAAAATACTTCTAAAACTTCCATTGTGAACCGTCTCAAGAATGGGATGTAAGAAGCCATACCCATGCAAGAAAATAGGCCAATTATGAGAGACACTTGCTACATAAATGAGGATATTTGGTGTTAGCATTTTTGCAAATTTTCTGTACGACTAGTATTGATTCCATTGAAGCCATAGAGAGATGTCCATTTTACGTGTTTGAGTGTTGTGGAATTCTGGGCCCTATCTGTCTGAATTAGACAAATTTTTCATTCAATATAGATGACTCTTACAGTCTTATCTCCCCCATTCTCTGTAGATGATTCCAATACCAGGCGAAACATTTATACCCACAAACCTCGGGATGTCTTCCTCTGGAGACCTCTTATGGATGGTCACAGGTGCCTCTAATCTACCCCGTTCAAAAGCCACATCTTTGGCTCGGGTCAGAGTGATGTCCGGTTTCAAGAAACCAGCATCCAATGAAGCTTATCTCGAACCCCGAGTTTTGGAAGATAGGGAGATTCCAGGAGGGGAGCAGTTGCTAGAGAAGCTGCAGGGCAGCATATCTGCAGAGAGCGACATTTTCTCTGCTGTTGCAGATGCCGTAAACACTGCCATGAGCAATCTGCTGAGAAAAAAGCAGTACTCTGATGAGATACGCGAATTCAGAAAGAAGACCAGGAATGATAAGAAATTCAAACAATGAGTAGGTAGTTCTTAAGTTTAATTGATGAGTTCATATTGGATGTAGCTGAGTCATCTAGAAATCCACGGCTTATTGTTTCTCCTCACATGTAATGCAGAAAAGATGGTTTAACTGTCATATTTGTTGTATGATTACTATTACTTGCTATGACCTGAAATTCTTACTTGCTATGACCCGGAATTCTACAAAATCATATGGTGGACCAATGAGCTGTGGTGGGTTGGGCCTCAAGTGTCGCATCTTGTTGGGCTGGATTGATTTTCATGTCAGAAGGAAAGCTCTAATGTGCGGCCAATTAGGATGTTTAAATACAGAGTTAGTCTCTCTATTTGCACGATTACTTACCCAAAATTCACGAGTAACACTGTCTACGTATCTCTTCAGATCCCATTAATGTCAGATCCTTACTGGGTGTTAAAATGCATATTTACAATATCCAATGTGGATCATACATTTAACGATGTACGGAGACCTCGGTTGTCTTTTAAGAGAGACGGATTTTGAAAGTGCATATACAGTTGTTGGTTAGAATTATTCAAGTATCATGTTTCAAATGATCTAATTATAAATCAAATGAAAGAACATTGGAAGATCTAAATAAGTAAGGTAGACATACATATATGCTAATATTTTGTTGATTATTTTTGTTAATGAATTAATGCCATGGTTCCCAAAATATGCCTTAATGATTCTCTTATCCACTGATAACAACCCCACTGCTTGGCCTTGTCTTGGAAAATTTATACACTGCTGAGACATTGTTGTGGTTGGTTGGGCCCAAACACAGACAAATATATCAAAGTTGTTCTCTTTTCAAGTCAATCTCTCTCTCTCTCTCTCTGTTTGGGCAAGCAATCATGGCCTGTCAATTTGGATTCTGGACCCACTCACACTCAGCAAGCATGTAATGTAGAACTGTACAATTAGCATTATCATTATGACGGGGTTAATCTTAAAAATGAAGCCTTTGACGGGGTATTAGTGTCAATGGTGTGCAATTTGTCACCATCAAAAGGCATCAACTTCATCAGAATTTTATATGGGTCTTGGCATCATCATCATCATCATCAATACTACTATTAGGTTACACAGTTGCCTTACAATTATTGCATTCCTCAATAATAATCATAGTTTTTTGGGTCAAAAAGGAAGGTTTTTCATCTTTACCTCGCCACTATTATTATTATTATTATTATTATTATTATTATTATTATTATTATCATCGTCGTCGTCGTCGTCATCGTTTAGACCTCCTAATTTAAATTTTGGTATGCAATTCATGTGCTAATATATTACTGATATATTGAGATTGGTTTGAAATTCTCACTTAGGACATGTTCTTTTTGTACGTAAATTGCGGTGAATAAAAGGATGAAGTGAGTTAAAGTGAGTTAAAAAAGATTGAAGTGGGTTGATGTTGGTATATTAGAATTGACCCACGAAAATAATAGGGCCTTAGTCTACAAATTTGATTAACTATTTGAAATTTTTTTTTTTTTTGGGGTGAAGGGTGGTTAACACCTATAGTCTAGAGGATAAGATGTACCCTCAATAAGCAACAAGGGGGATTTGGGACTTTTTTTAAATAAAAAAAAAGAAAACGAAAAATGGGAGGGATTTAATTTTTGAGAGGTGGGATTACATAGTCCTAAGGACTATAAAAAAATTGTGCTCATAAATGAGAGTGATACTAGCGAATCTAATAGCCTCTTTCAGGTAGGATCTATTTTTTATAAATTCAATTCGTATGATTGTCAATATTAAAAATCCCATCATTAATTAAAGACATTTTATTAATTGGTGATTGAATAGTTTTTGGTTTGAGTTTTATAAATATCAACCATTAATTCATCTAAGGTCATGTTTAACAATAATATTTTGAGTAGAATTTATTTTGACAAAATTAATACACTAATCAGTCAAATAATTTTAGTGCTTGATAACCTAGTGTTTGGACTAATATTTCAAGCAACGTTTCCAAAAAGTTAATAATATTAACTTTCGATGTTCCAAAATGGCATTTCCTATTTTTGGGTCAAAAACAACCTCTGAAAATTTTATCTTTGAAAATCATCCATGTTCCTATATGTCAATTTATATTAATTAGCTAACCCAACAGCTAAATTTATCGAATATATTTTACTTCAACCGCTCATCTAAACAACTATAAACTAACTGCTAAATTAAAACTGTCATTCACTACCTAACAACTAATTTGATTTGCCTAACTAGACCTATATCTCACTTATTTCTGTTTAAAATTTGGCGGCATTTGAAGGTTGATTAAATTAAGTGGAATTTGAAGTAATATCTAGAAACAACTAAAAATTGGATTGTTGATAACTTAGGCGTAGAGGATGAATGATCTACATATACAAGAACAAATGCTTGTTTTACCACTTGATCATGACCCAATACAATGACAATGATGCATTATTATAATCAATGATTCAGGTGGGAAAATAAAGAGGATCATAACCCATCTTTAGACTAAATTTGCATTAATCATGACCTAATTGGACACGAAACTTGGCTTTGTAAAACATATCAATGATCTATTCCATTAAGATGGCCCATGGTTTGCTTTTGATGGCGCCATTAACCCACCTTAATCATTTCTTAAGGGACAAGGTTAAACTTTTGATGCTAATGTCTATTTCTGTGGTTTGCAATCCGAGTGTGTCTATGGGCGTCAAATTAATTTTACAGGTTAGACTTTTAAACGTAGTAGATCTTGTATGAAAGATCGTGTTACTTAAGATCGAAACATTGTGAGATGAACATAGTAAAGATGACTTTTAATAACTATAGGTCATCTGTAAATTACCTTAAAACTTCTAAAAGGTTAGCATGACTTTTATTGATCTACCTACATTATTCATCTGTAAATTAGAAAGACACTTTAAAATAAATATTTAATTACCTTAAAACTTCTAAAAGGTTGTCACCTAAACAGTCTATCTCACCATAATAACTTCGTGAAAATAGTGAACAGTTAATAAGAAGGCGATTATGTCTTTGTGGGGCATTTTTGTCAAAAAACTAATTGCACCATCTATCCCAACTACTGTTATAATAAATGAGTTAAGTTTAATAGAGGCTTTGGAGATGACCACCGCCATAAATTGCATAGAACTCTTAATTAGTACTTGAATTTTTAATTTCCTTTGAATTTTTCTATAACATATTTAATTCATAAAAGAAAATGACTTCCTCTTGAGGATTAATTTAACAGAGAATATGTATTAGGATTATAAGGAGTGGGAGTCCATTGAACACTTAAAGTATAGGGAGAGAATAAGTGGGTCCAAAAGTGATGTAAACAAGTGGAAATAAGGACAAAGCAAATAATTCATTAGGACACCAAGTTTCTGTAGTTTAATGTGATATTGTATGCAAATTGAAAATGATGTAGCAAATGCAAGACTGAAAATGACCCAAATCAAAGAGATAAGGTTAATGGATAAAACCAACAAGATTTCTTCTAGGGTTTTTCAGTGTAACAAGCAAGTATTTTTCTTCCATTTTTACCTACAACATTGAGCTCTACAATTTTCTACTTGTTTCTCTCCCTCTAGCCTTTGGAAGAAAAGAAAACTAAAGTAGTACAGAGAAAGGGATGACATAAAGGAAACGAGAATAAATGCATGATCACTAAAATGTGAAGGATTTTGTCTAATTTTAATAATGGGGAAACTATATAGTAAGATTATCCATAATATGGAGGTGTGTGTGGATAATATAGGGGAAAAAGGGGATTATATGTCGCATCTTATCTACCTGAACAGCTCAAGTTATAAATTGTCAGTGTTTACACTTTTCTTGTTAGTGATACATAATAATTTATTCAGTATCGACATCTGGTATACATGAAGGTCACCATGGTATCAATTTTGAACTACATTATCAGCATGCAAGATCTTTGGATCGATACAATCATACATTTTAGATGATCCAATTACATTGAGACATTTTATCTATCTGATAAGTATGCATTCCATATTATAATATTAACTGAAAGTAAGATACCATTTAAGAATAATGGATCGGGAAAATGCAAAAATTGAGGACCCCTTCTTTTTAGACCAAAAGAGAGGACCACTTCTTGATACAGACTCAATCTGAGAGCTGTAAGCAATGGTATATAAGTGGGTGACTCTGCCAATATAAAGGAAAAGCTTCATGCAAAAACTCACATAAAATTTAGGGCAACTATTACATATTTGAAGCTTGCTGCCTTTATCATGGAGGTCTTAAAGACTGCCATTTGAATTGAAAACCTTTTGTTTTTTTTTTTTGGCCATGAAATGGGTTTCAAGTGGAAAGAATAGTGTGCATAAAAAGAGTAGCTAGATTGTAAGAAAGCACTTTAATGGATATGCATGGCCATGTAACCTACTTTGCTAATTTCCTTAATTAGTTTAGGCACTTTATATATACTTTTAATTGATTTTTCCTTTCTTTTGGGCTCTTTAGCTCCTTTTTACTAAAGGCGGATCATTTTTTGTTGAGAAATGAAACCCATGCATCATTTTATCGAAGTTTACAACTACAATGCAATGTTTTCTTTATATAGCTAGAATCATATTAGATGCATATTAAATGATAAATATATGGGAAATTTTAATTTTTTATTAAAACATTGTGTAATATTCGAGAAGATAAAGTTTCTAGGAGTATATAATTAAAATAAGAAATATGATTTGACACAGTACAGACGATTGATCATTTAAGTTTAAAACTATTAACAAGAAAATAATTTCATTCATGCCCCAATTTAACCTTCCATCAAAACTCACCATCTAATATAATCAACACAGTAGGTAGAATTAAGAAATCAAATTTGATTCATATCGATGCCCCAAATTATAGTGCCATCTAATTAGGATAACAATGTTAAACACAGTAGTTTTACACTTCAAATTATAGACAATTTAATGTTGAACATAGATTATGAAAGAATAGATGTTATTGTTGGATGCCAATTTTAGAAGGGACAGAAGTTGCTCCCATTTGGCTTTAACATGACATGGAGGGATTAGAGGTCTTTTTGAGTGAGAATAGGGCATACCTGTCTGCTTTTTCTTCATTTATGATTAAAATTCAGAGAGAAAAGGGGGGGGGGGAAGCTTCAAAAAGACATGCTAAAGGGGCATGAATATGATGATCATGATATACACTACAAGCTAGTATATGAACATCATTAAAAAAAATAAAATTAGGGCCCTCTATATACTTATACTTTTCATGATTGATATATATTTCGAAAGAGTTTTATATAGGTTTTTGTATAAAGAAGTAATAGACATAACGACCTTAGATCTAATAGAGTCCCGATCGACTTCTTATTGTTTGAAAGTTGGATTACTCGTGTCTAGACGGAACACTTAGATAATGAGTGTAAATACAAGTATAATTGGATATTTAATTTTTTTTCAAAAAATTAGAAAATCAATTGACGTCCCTTGCTCCTTAGTAGCTCTGTGACTGATACTGTCCCCCCTAATCCCCATGCGTACTGTATGTTAGTGCGTGAAGAATCTTTGAAATGGAGAACATTTTGATTGAAATGCAGAGGAGGGGGGGGGGGAGGGAAACATTGCAATGATGTGATATGAAATTGATGAGAGTATTTGCTATAATGTCCTTTATCTTTGTTTTTTAAGGAAAGTGCTAGAGGTGCCACGCATGCATGATGCATGGCAACATTATGTCGTTATATGTATGATACCTTGAATTGCAAAATTTTATTTTTGCAATGTTGCTAGATGTAACTTCTCAAAGTTAAGCACATAAAAATAATTCAAAATTAATAAAAGAAGAAAATGAGAAAATAGTACAAATAATCTTTTGTCACCCATTCAATTATATCTCTTTACAATTAACGATTTAGCATGTTATTACATATGCTCTAAGTCTGATAGTTTATTGGAATATGAATATTAGATCGGTAAATTCTTAATGTATAACATATTCATACTCACAAACAGGTGGTTAGCATATGAATTAAACAAAATTCATGCTGTTGAAACTAATCTTATATGGACCACTTTGCAAACTGGTTGAAGAATTCACTTTTACTGCAGTAAGATATTTTTAACAGACTATTTTTCTAAGTTATGTGACTCTCCTATGCTACACGCTATATTGCTAATCAGTTGTTCGGGACCATTGTGTGACAAATTAAATCCTAGATATATATTAAACCTTGTACAAATGAATTTAGCATTAACATGGGTATACAATGATTTGGATCATGAATGAGGGAGGTGATATATGGGAATAAATCTTCAAGAAGAATAGAGAGATGAAAAGGTCTTTTCATGAAACCCCCAAAAGGGTATTGGTAGGGCAATATTTCTTGTTACTAACAATTAATTTTTGATATGAAATCGATGGATTATACACCACCAAGACCAAGTTGACTGTGGGTCTTTTAATTTGTATCCACTTCTCAACTACAATTATCAATACTTCCAACCAAACTTATCAAGCCCATCTCTCTTCGTATAAGTAATTGTTTTAACATTCACCCCAAAAAAAAAAAAAAAAAAAAAACATGTTTCCTCAAAAGAAAATATCAACTTGTCAATAAAGCAACAAGCCATGCAATAACTTTGTATTTTTCACGCAATGAAATTATATTTTTTGATGTGTATGTATTTGACAAATTAAAAGACATATATATGTCAAAAAAATATATACATGATATTTGTAAGCATATACTCCCCTTCGTATGAAATAATGTCCTGTGTGTATATATATTATACGGATGTGCAAATTATTTGAATGATTTATTTTATACAAGCATGCAAAATTTGCAGATTTTTGCCCCGAATATAGAAGCAATCTCATGGGTAATGCGGATCACAATTACTTAATTTAACTAGCCTTTAAATCCGTGCTACGCACGGTTTATTTTAAAATCTTAGCTAAAATATTTTTAAAAATATTATAATTAATCTTATAATTTACAGTTTTAGAAATAATAATATTAACATATTTAAAGTTTATTTTATTTTTTTCTTCATTGAAATAGTTGAAAAAATACTGTTCATTATGATGACTTTAATTTACATATTGTTTAAATTTTTATTTTTAAATAAAATCTTAATAAATACTTCAAATAACACGTATTGCAATTGCAGCGTTTGAACTCACTTATATATATATATATATATATATATATATATATGATTATTTGTTGATTAAAGGAAGCAAATTAATTAAGAAATGGAATTAGTTGATGATTCTCTCACCTTCAAGTTTGTGCGTTGTTTAATTTCTGTCCCTTTTTTATTTTTTATTGAAACGCGCATCTGTTACGCCACACAGACATTGGCTGCAGTTGACAAATCAGAGGAGGAGAGAGAAGAAAAACTCAGGCGTCACCCTGTTGAGAACTCCTATACTACCAAGATTTTAATATACCATTATTATTTCTTGCAGTAATCAACTAACAGATAAACAAATAAATAAATAATAAATGATTGCAGGAGCTTTGGTAGAATTCAAGCAACCAAAAAAAAAAAAAAAAACATGGTGGCTCAATTCTTCTCTATTTGCATTTTGATCCTCCAACCGGACCAATCTCATAATAAAAAACAATGAAACATGTTAGACCCCATAAAAGCAGGACACATAAGGCAAGTTGTTGAAATTTGTATGCGTTAAACAATGCATTAGCAAACCTCACTCATTCAAAATGACTACCCACCCTTAAGTATTATACAAATTGTGCTCGCAACCTTCCATGATCGACACAAAATACCTTAAAATCGAAGCTATGTACACTTTTAGGATTTCATACCTATATAAAGGGTTCCAGAAAAGTTGAATGTCCTAAATACTTAAGAGGAGAAAACTAATCTAATTGAATAAGAGGTTGAGGAAAAATAAACATAAATGTACTTAAATTGACAAAATAATTACAGATGTGAGTTAGCTCAACTGATCCGCCTACATCAGTCTTTGCACTTTATATACGCCAAAAAAAAAATAATGTGGAAGAAAAAATATTCCAAGAAAGGAAGAAAAAAACCTTCATATTATGTTAACAAAAGGTGAAAACTATCAATTTTAGAAGAGGATAGCACAAATTATACGGTATTTGTTCACCATTTAACTTTATCCACACGTCTTTATTCATATGGTTAGAGTGCACATTCAGTAATTTGAATGAAATTGTCATCTTTGATAAGGAAATCAACAATGAGAGTATCAAAATTGAGTTTGCTCTTTGCAAACATTTTGCTTGTCATCAAATTTCATTTCACTTGAGACAAAAAGACAAATTTTACGTGGAACGTATACAGTGTAAAAAAACACATCTGCATATATTTGGTATGAATTTTCAAGTACCACGTTAACATGATGTACATATAGATATTGGTATTTAATGTCAACGTAGCCAAATTACTAGCTATTTAAGCAACTTTTTTTAGTTGTTGATTCAAGAACAAGAGCTCTCAATAATCTTTTTTAGATGCAAATGAACCGCAAAAATTGATGGTGATGGAATTTAAAATTATATCTTTAATCGAACACTTTTAATTGCAATATAATTTTGAGTAGTTTGGAAACATATATATCATACTCCGATCCCTACTTGAGTATGTGTTTGGATTTCGCTAATGTAAAGAGATTGATGTGCACTAAAAATCTCTCTTTTTAAGTAATGAAACTAGTAGTTTTTATTCGCAAAAAAAATGTTACATAAAAGGAAGTTCATATGCTGTTTACGAGAAAAACAAAATATTCATACAATTACAAAATATTAATTTATGACTAACCGCTAAATAAGTGGCTTAGAGACATAGAGAATTTCTTGATCCCTTATGTTCCCTTTTGATCTTCCCCTACCGAAGGAGCTCTCAAGAGATGTGAGTTTAATTACCAACACCAAAAAAGGGGGGATGTAAGACGGGAAACTGCAAAATAGAGCTGTCCATGTGGGAAAACTGGTTTTGGAAGGTAAACCCAACATGTTTGAGTGTTTGACCTTGACTTTTTTTTATTGTTATTGCGAACGCTAATTTAATTGGGAATTGACATCTTCTTAATGCAAATGGTGTGCCATTTGCATATGGTGTCAAGTCAATACATGAAATAATCACTTTTTGTTCAATATTGTGACCAGTAATAATCCTTACTTTCAAAATCTTACTCCCAAGACGTTCAACAATCAAGCATGTCCCATTACACAATGGATCAAGATTCCTCAATAACACCACTGGTGCAGCTATTTTGATTTGAATTTCATGGTTTGGTAAGTCTGAGAAAGTTAACCCATGTAACAACAACAACAATAATGATGATGATGATGATGATGATGATGATAGACAATTATAGGATGCTATTTGATAATATATCTAATTTATCATTTTGAATTATTTCATTTTATGTTTAAATCTCTGTTATAATAGACAATTATTCAATGCCATTCATTAATCATATATATTTATTTAAGTAATTGATCCCGAGGTAATGGATGGGTCTTAACTCGTATAAGATAAAAAAAATTGATAACCTAAAATAAAACTTAAAAATGAATTAGAGCGTTAACAATTTCATCATATAGATGCATTTACCTTGCAATTATATCATAGTTTTGATTGAAATTGTCTTACAGAGCAGTCTTAAAACACAAAAGCCTTTCTTGTATATATCCAAAACGTCTTTTATTTTCACTAGTTATCATGTCCCCCCAACCCCAAAAAAAAGTGAAACTTTTTGCAATATATTTCGAAACTCTGCTATTATTTACATCTCTAGTTGAAGTGTATATATTGTAGACCACTCAATCTATAAATCTATTGATATGGAGCAATTGGAAATATATAAGCTTTGTTTATATAAAGGGAAACATGAAAATAGAGTATGAATTTTAAAAATAAAAAAATTACTAAGCATTAGAGCACCTCCAGCCAGTGGATTCTAGTGGCGGAACCCACATTCTAGTTGTGAAGGATGCAGTGCAAGTTCAGCAAGGCATGGCACGCGAGTCGACTCCTCTGTCCGTTCCACCCCGTGATCCTTTGCTTTTTTGTCTTCTAGTGATTTTTTTCATTTTTTTTGGTTAAAAAATATTATTTAAGGTAGTTAAAAAAAGGTTATATATTATGGAATGATTCATGATAAATATTTTATTAGACTATCCAAATTGAAATTTCATTAATTAGAGAGAGAAAAAAATGCAAGTTTTAAAAAATAAAACTTATGAAGTTATGATGATGCAGAGGATTCAAATTTCAAATTTTAGAACTCTTACTAGAATTGCTCTAACAGTGTGGGTCTATAGAGTACAGACTGAACAAGAGTCTAGTTAATAATTAGGAGTATTTTTTTGAAATTGTTACAAAGCTCGGGCATATAATCATGCAAATATGAAGAAATTCAAGGGGATAGAGTGCAAATTCCCGAATTTAAAAACAAAAAACAAAAAACTGAAAACGACCCAACTCTTTTTTTTTTTTTTTTTTCCTTTTCAATTTCAAGGTGGGGCACCCCTCTTTTTATAAAGGCACCCAAAGACTCCCACGATTTCCAGGCTTCACCCTTCTTCACCCTCAACCCACTCCACTTCACCACCCACCTCTCTAAACAACCCACCCCCCCCCCCCCCCCCCCCGGGGCAAAAAAAAAAGTTGCACATCCGTGGGTGGTTTTGCAGAAACAAAAAACTATAACTGAAAGTGGATAATAACTCTCACTACCGCGAAATTTATGGGGTTTCTGGAAATCCCACCAACCAAATTTTAATTTGCCCAGAAACAGAGAGCCAAAAAAAAAAAAATGATGGTGATGATGAGTTTTCTATTTATTGGGATTTGGAAAACAAAGTTCTGCAACTGAGCTCCTGTTGCTGCAACTGCAACAACATAGAGAGAAGCAGAGAGAGAGGGAGAAAGAGATTTACTGTTGTCCGTAGCTCAAATTCTCTCTCATCCGATCTAGATAGACCCCAGTGTTTGTGTTTTTGATTTGATGTTTGTTCACATGGGTTTTGGATTTACATGTGGGTTTTGGTGGTGCCGTTTGATTCTTTGATCTTGGTTGCGTAATTGAGGAAAAACCCAGAAAAATTGCGGAAAACCCAGAAGAAAAATTGGGAAAGTTTTGATCTTTCAAGCAACCATTTTTGGAGGGTTTTTGGGTTCTGTTTATCTGGGTTGGTTGGTGTCTGGGTTGTTGAGAGATCCAAGTTCTGATATTGGGATAGAAATCTTGTGTGATTTTTGAGTGAGAGAAACTGCATTTTTTTTTTTTTTTTTGGAGGCCTTAATCATCTGCAATTTCCGAAGATTATTCTTGGAACAAGGTATTTACTCCCTCAAATTCCCTTTAAATTAGGTTGTTTTTCTCTTTAAGACTAACCTTTTTTTTTTTTTTTTGGGGGGGGGTGCGTTTCTAAGGGAAATGCTGAGGAAGAGATCAAGGCCAGTAACAAGCAAGCAAGCCATAGTTGCTGAACAGAGTAATCAGCCATGGCTTGTTCCTGAGAAACCCACAAAACCCACTTCATTTTTCTTCAGTTCTCCAAGAATTTTCAAGGGTTTTCTCTCAATTTGTTCTCCAATCTCAGAAACAAGAGAATCCATCATGAGTCCAACTTCAATTCTTGACACCAAGCCATTTTCTGCCATAGCAAACTCCGTCTGGGTTGACAACAAAATCCCCAAAACCCCGACAAATCTGTCCAAAAACAAGCCCTCATGGGAGCAGCCCAACAACAACAAGGGCATTGGCCTTGCTCTTGTTGCTGAGAATTTGGGAAACACCAACCTCTCAACCCAGAAACAGAAGAGAAAACTGGTTGTGTTTGGGTCACAGTTGAGAATCCAAGTGCCTCCACTGCCTAATTCCTCTGCTTTCCCCTGTTTTTCCCCTGAATCACCTAGAGAGTTTGGGATCAAAACCCCAAGAGCCAAATTGAGCAACAGGGTTTCTCAAATTCATCCTGAAGAAGGCATTGGAAATGGGGGAATTCTGAATGAAAGCATTTCAATGAGTGACATTGAACAATCTGAGGATTACACTTGTGTGATATCTCATGGCCCAAACCCTAAAACCACCCATATATTTGGGAATTGCATTGTGGGAAGTTGCTGTGGAGTTGATAGGTCTTCGTCTTCTTCGTCGAGGCAAAATGGGGTTTCTTCTCCCATGGCAAATTGCGCCGCTTCACCGGATCATTTTCTTAGCTTCTGCCACCATTGCAAGAAGCAGCTTGGTCAAGGGAAGGACATCTACATGTACAGGTATAACATAATTCCTTGATACAAATTACTGTCCTAATCCGAAATTCCTGTATCGATCGATAATGTTTAAATTAGACTAAATTAGTGTACATAAATAGCAAACCATGTTATTATTTCGTGATCCAAGCTCTTGATAACTAGAATGACACGTTACGTAGAGAGGTTGTTTCTATCGATATTACGAATTGACTGCCTACTACTTCATAATTAGTAAAGAAAATTAGTAATTTTGTTAAATATTTTGTGTATACAATTAAAGAAAAATCATCAATAATGGAGTGAGTGAGTTTGGGTATAAATTTTTATCCATAAAGGCATCCCATCTTTTGTCACATTCATATAGGCATGGCCACTCTATTAGTAGGGACATTTTGTGTTGATCATTGAGTTCTTGGGACTAACAACTTTTTCCTTTTTTTTTTGGGTTTTTGAATTGTGTTGCAGGGGGGAAAAGGCCTTTTGCAGTGAAGAGTGCCGATGCCAAGAGATGCTATTTGATGGAGTGGAGAGCTAGAAACCTTGGTTCTTGAGCATCATCAACCTAGTGATTAAAAAAAAAAATTGCTTTAAAAAAAAAAATCGACCATTAGATGGGTAGACTGTAAGATTGCAGTGTCCCTCTAACAGTAGAGGATGGATCTCAATCCTTACCTCTATGGTCCCCGTTTTTCTTACTCCGTAATTAAAATGACCTAATGGGTATCCGTATTTTTTCTTTTCTTTTTAATTTTTCCTCTCTCTACTCAACCTTGGTGAAGTCTCCTAAGAATTTTGTACACCAAGATGACATAGAGAGAGTGAGAGAGGCGTATGTAAATGTGAAAAAAAAAAAAAAAAAAAACTTGTAGAGTTTGATTTTCTAATGAAAGAGATGACCTAAAGTTTTGATTCTAATTTTCATGGTTGCCCATAGTCTCTTTTGGTACATATAGTGGGGATATGTTGAATTGTTGATGTCTCTATTATTTATATTTTTTTCTAAGAATATGTATATATTTTTTTAATGCTCAATCATGCATGGATTACATTATATCCTAGGGCCCTACAAGTTGCTTATTCCATTAAATTTCTGTACTGTCTTGTTTGTCCATCTTTGTTGATCAATAATTATTTATGAGAAACTCCCAAGTCCTACCCAATCTGTTTTGTCCACTTTGCTTTGCTTGAGTGATCATCTAAACCACTACAACTAGTAGGAAACAAAATTAAATATATTTGACTATTTATTCTTTAAACACATGATTTGGGTGGTTCACTATTTGTAAAAACAGGCTGGAAAACTGTGGAAATCAATTTTAAAGCCAAATGATGAAAAAATATGGGTGTGAATGTACACATAGTTGTTGTATCATAGTAAGCTTTCTTTCTTATTCTCCATTCTGTTTTTTCAGTAAGTTTTGTATGAAGCCATCTTATGTAAAGCTTATTATAAGAAGAATTTTTTTGTGTTGACTTTTAATAATAATTGCGTGACTAGCAGCTTAATTAGGAATGACTGTAATAAACGTCGTTATTAGATGAACTATTATTCACCCGTGAATTAAAAAAATCACTCCGAAACATATGAGTAGTTATCACAACACCTCAAAAAAGTCACCCCTAAAGTATTATGCGAGACGGTGTCACGCAAGAAGTGTGCTATTTTTTGGTGCTCGGTATAAGAGGCGTAAGGTTGGTATAGCTGAAGTATAAATTTTCTTTTAAAAAAAAAAAGCAAAAACACAAACACAATTGTTAATCTTGTTTAAAGAAATTTTACCAATTAATTAGCCAACAACCACTTAAATGCAATAAAAACTGATGACAACAAACACTCATGAACGAGGAGACAAGTTCATTATTCATCCCAACCCTAGACCTTTATAAGACCTGAAGACGTCACCGGAAATTAATAATATGCTTAAAACTATTGTCTTTTATTTTGAGATTTTTTAGATGCTCAAATTTGTTAAAGAGAATTCATTTAGAAACAAAGTCTCACACATCAATAGTCAGTGCATTATGAATTTATAAGTTGATCTAAAAAATACGAAATAACCACTGTTTTATAAGTCTATTATTTTAGGCAATTGCAATAGCTAAGGCATTTGACTTTTGGCAAATTTGATCCGAAGTACCATCTAACAACTGACTTGAATGCTATGAGCCTATGACATTTAGCGTGGAGTGCCGGCCTCCCATCCGAGTACCGAACTACCAATTTGGGGGACTCAATTTTCAACCATGTCAAAACTCAGGAGCACTATACGTACCGCTTGGACTAGACCGGACAAATGGGTCTTTTTGAATGCGATCATGTTCGGATCAACAAGATTCAGTTTGGGGTTGATTTTGTATCGGGTTATTTTCAATTCGGGCTTATGTTAGGTTGGTTGATTTTTGATTCAATAAGCTTTTCTCACAAAGAAAATAACGACTTCTCCTCCTAGTATAGGTCCCGCTTTTGTGGGCTCTGAAGAGCTCTAAATGTAGGCGGTCTTACCTTTACTGACATCACTTCTCGTAGGGAGACCGATTCCAATAACCTTGTATAAAAAGTTTTAAGAAAATATTTTAGAAGTTGAAAATCGACCGACAAACAAAGGTAATAAACACCATAATTAATTATTTTTAGGTAGTGTTTTGTTAGGGAAAAAATAATTTTTTCGAAAAATAATTTTCTAATTTTTCATTGTTTCGCACCATAAAGGATGAAAAACTATTTTCTGAGGAAATGATTTTCCCCCCAATACAGGAAAATGATTTCCTTTTTGAGAAGATAGGAAGTTTATTTTCTTCCTGCAACTCTTTGATGATATGATCAGCTAAAATTTAGACGCAAAATTTAATTTTAATAGTTTGGATCAAAACTTGACTATTCAATGGGAAAGATTAAAATAAACTCAAATCTAAATTTTCAGCTCAAATTTGGTAGACATTTATCTCTACCACAACAATTTAATCAACATTTTTTGCCACTAAAACAATTTAGTCGACTCAGGACTAAAATAATTTTATTGGTTTCGATCGAAATTTGATCATTCAATAGAAAATATTGAAATATGCTCAAATTCAGATTTTGAGCTTGATATTTTTTCATTTGGTCAACATTTTTTTTTCCACAACGACAATTCAATTGTTACTTTTCGCGCTTCAAATAGTGCGGTCAATATTTTTCACCTTTAGAACAACTTCAATAGTTTAGATCGAAACTTGATCATCGAATAGAAAAGATTAAAATAGGCTCAAATCCAGATTTTGAGCACAACATTCCTTCATTTGGTCAACATTTTCCTCCGCCACGACAATTAATCGATATTTTTCACTACTTAAACAATTTAGTTGATTTTTTCGTCATTAAAATAACTTCAACAATTTAGATCGAAATTTGATTATCCGAGAGGAAATATTAAAAAAACCTCAAATGTGAATTAAGCTCAAAATTCTTTCATTTGGTCAACATTTAGCTCAAATACAATCATTCAGTCAATATTTTTTGTCATTCAAACAATTCAGTTTACGTTTTCCTCTTTTTCATAGAAAATGATTTATCTTGTACCAAACAACGGAAAATTTGACATGAAAATCAATTTTCCTTGGAAAAACATTTTCCACAGAAAATGATTTTCCGAGAAAACTATTTTCCTCCCAATCAAACACTACTTTAATAACATTAATCTAATGAACAACAGAAAGAGGCAAAGGATTGTACGTACCTTAAGCAGCAAACAACTACATAATACTAATCTGACCAATAGTAATCTACTACTTAAACAATCGCCAAGAAAGATAGCGTTGATGGAAAACATTTCGGTTGAGTTCGGCTCGACTAAGGTCATTTTCGATTTCTGGTCACTTCGAATTAGCTATTTTGAGTGTCAATTGGGATATGACTTCGAGTTGTCTGGTTCGCATAATTTTTGGTAGGATTAGTTTGGACATGAACTTTCGTAAGGTTATCCTTGTTAATCCCCTTGAATTTAAAAAGTCTATTAAGTTTTAAATTGCTCTTTATTAAGAGTCCAAAGGATTCCCACATCACCTAAATTAGAACCTTAAGTAGTTTTTCTGTAGACTCTAATGCGCCTATCGGACCCTAAAAATGCCACATTTTGGGGCGCGCCGTTCGGTCATTAGTTAGGATTAGGAATTAATTTGGTTCTTCTGTGAGTGTCTGAACTTCATGTTATGGATCCTCAGCCCTCGAATAAATATATCTCAGCGTTTAATCACTCCGAAATTGATCAAGGGAGATTGGTGAAATAAAAGGAAAAAAAGGGAAGAGGGTTAAATTTTTATGTAAGTTCAACCTTTCTCAAGCAATTATATGAGTGAGGTTTCTTTTAATATCAATTGGTAACTCGAGGAAATGATGAATGATAATTAAACCTTATTTTCATACTGCAATACGCCCTCTTATATGCAGAGGACTAACCAAAAAATGTAGCATATGACACAATCTTTTTATCAAGGAATGGTGGCAGGCCACAGGTAATACAATAAGCCGAGTCTTCTGTGTAAACCCCAAGTGATGCTATATCTTAAAGTTAATTAGCAGTGGTTGAAGTAGTTCTCTGGTTTATAAGTATATTCAAAACCTCTGGTCCTGTACTTTTATCAAAGTCCACTAACCTCGCTTTCATATTACAATAAGAAGAATGTCATACTACAATAAGATTGAACATTGAAGCGTATCACTTGATGTAAGTGCAAAAGGATTGATATGATGGAATTTCAAACTTTAGTTTCTCAGCAACAACTCCAAAAACTCTTTATTATATGAAGTTATAGACACCGACTTGTAACTTAAATATTCGATTGTGATACATATGTAACCAAAACTGAGACCTTCCGTACTCATATTATCTATTTCTAACCTTGATGTCTGTACGACCAAAACACACAACTATAGGGGATAATTGAAATATTGTAATAAAGGTTTTTCGATATGTAATCAACAATTAGTGTGAGCTTCTATGTGATAATTACAACTAGGGTAGTGTAAATAATGATCTTGAAAGTAGGTTCATTTGCTCAAATTACAAGTTCCTTTTTTTTTTGGGGGGGGGTGAGTGAAGACGACTTTTAGACAATAATGTAAGCCAATTACAAAACAAGCAAAGCAATTACAGGTACATCTCCCACCCCACAATTACAGACAACTCACTTATATTCCTTTCTTCATGGCTTCATTTCATGCCTACCTTCATCAAAACTATGCGTCTTCTTGATAACAGTATATATGCAGCAATTAAATTAAATACTCAATTAGAAGCTTAAATCTCAAGTTTACTAAATATATTATATCAGTAATTGCTTAATTAAGAGGTTTTGCACCATCATTAATCCACCAGGAAAGTAAGTTAGCTGTGATATTTGCAGCTCAACTGTTTTCACTCGCAAGAAATGTAGGCATGGCTTTGCATTTCAATGAGGGTACTGAGGCCATAGGAAGACAAACATATTCAAGCAATAACCAGCACTGCACTTGATGTTTGTTCCGATCTGAGGATCCTGAGGCCGTAAGATACAGACATATTCAAACAATAACCAGCACTGCACTCGATGTTTGTTCCGATCTAATAATCATGTCATTTTTAGATTTGTTCTCGAATAAATACAATTAATCTAAATTTATCGAGTAGCTTAAGTTATCATGGTAAGCACAAAAATAGTGACACTCACATAGATCATTCTGACCAATAACGACGTTAATCATTTTGTGCTGTTATCATGCAGTGCTGTTATCATTCAGACTTTCATCTCCTTCGATGCTTTGTTACTGACAAACAGAACATAAAAGCCTGCAAAATTTCATCTGGCCCTAGTAAACATCACTGGCTCGACAAAAATTCAACAAAATCACGAATTCAGCAGAACCGGAAACCAAACATGAATAATAACCCATACTGAGAATCACTAAATTCGAAGGCGAAAGCATAAAGCTTTCAGGAATAAGGACAGAAGTTGCGAAATTAAGTGGCTGCATTGATACATGAAGATGATCGATAACACAAGTCTACGTTGACAACCACAAAAGAACCACAAGAAACCAAGCCCACTACATGGGTACTTAGGTTGGAACAACCGAAACAAACATAGGCGAAAATAACAATATAAATCTACTACTAGTTCACTGGCTATGACGCGCACAAGTTCAGCAGCCAAAACAGCGACAGCAGAACAGCAGGTTCCCACAAAGAGCTCTATATAAGAGTGTCCGGACACAGCAGATGCTGTTGTTCATAGGCAGACTCCAAAGGCCTCCATTGAATCCAGTGTGATCTGCCTGAGAAAAGTCAGAAAACAACTTATCAATCCACCATCGCATAAAAGTTAAGGCATGCTGAATAAAAGAGCTCAAAATGCATGCATTAACTTACCTCAGACAAAAGCTTCACTTGCCATGATCCAACACGAATAGAAGAGGTATCGAATGCTTGCAAGGTAGAAAATGGGGGAGGAAGTGTAGCAGAGACAGGAAAGAAAGTACCTCAAGAAGCAAAGAAGGAACTACCAGAAGTATTTTTGAGATGCCATGCCATCTTTACCACTCAAAAAACCGGTAAAGATGGCGTGCAATGACTATCAGAAATTTTTGTCAGACAACGTAAGAACCTAACTAGTTTAACAGAAGGGAGAGGAAAGGAGGCCTAAGGAGGGATAATTAAGAGCCATTTAGGCAAAGAAGAGAAGAAAAGAGAAGTACAATTATGATGGTGAAGACGACTAATGAACATAGGACTAGAAAACATCAACGGATGGAATTACTGGTTTGAATAAGGACAGCAAGTCTAAGAAGAAAGTCAAGGGACCTAAGTAACCAGTATGTTCAGGATTCTACAGTATTTACAGGAATGTTAGATTTTGATCACTACAGTTGACAGTAAGGGTTGGAGAAACTGAGGTCACATCAGGTGGGGGAATTTTTGGCACAGCCAAGGAATCTAAGCTGGATGTGTTTCTCTTTCAAGCTGAAAGGACAACCACAATGATCACACCGCATTGCACAAGGGCATGGAATTCAGCATCACATCATGAAACCCAGCAACACTGTCTTTTCCTCTGCCTCCAGATCAATCTACTAGAACAATCAGCCTTGAGTGCCACACCCTCCTCCACAAACACACCTCTGCCTACAACTGAACACCGCACCCCATGAACCCAAATCGCCAAATTGACAAGGAACCCGCGCCTGTTGACTACCAGCTGTGACTGCTATCTTGTGCAACCTCTACCACAGCTACTAACTAAACTTGAAAATTATCATCACTGCTAAAAGCATTTTATTTCCTTCCATATACAAACCAACACTCTACCAAATACTATACTCTGCACCCCAACCTCCACTCAATCATCAGCAATATCAAGATTGAGGATTCGGCGAAGCGTCTTAGTAGCAAAGTCATCGTTACGGCAGAAGTCCACAGATGGGCGGCCAGATTCTCTAGTAGGGGAAGCAGGAGCAGACTTGGCCATAGGTTGCAAGTTCAAATCAGACTCCAATGCAGGCATAGGCAATTCAAGAGACACAGTCCTCTTCGGTTTAACAGAAAACTTGGGTATGGGCAACGAACTAGGCGGTGGTGAGTTCGAGTAAGCCGGTCCAGCCCAGAGCTCAGAGAATGAGAGATTCTCCCTGGATGGGCTCTCCCTCTCCTTCTTACCAACCCCGTTCAAGTTTATGGCGATAGGGCTGCTCTTAACTGGCTTTTTCGAGGGCTTGGCATCCTCAATCTTCGATTTTCGACCACTATTAGCGTTAGGGGTCTGAATTTTAGGGGACAACGAACCATTCTTGGAGACAGGGGTTCCATTTCCATATCCATAACCCTTAAAAGGGCTTGGAAGTAACCCTGCCCCAGACTCAAATGTTCGACAATTGATATCCCTAAACCCTTTGGATGGCAATGAACCAAACCTAATGGGACTGTTAGCCTTTCCACCATTACTGTAATACTGGTTCCTGTGTACAGCTACAAGAGTCTCCATTTCAACACTAAAATACAACTCACTAAATCACAAAAACCCACTTTTTCCACAAGTAGATCACCAATACTACTAGAAAATCTTTAACTCTCCCACCAACTCTCAGCAACTACAGTCAGATCTAACCAAAATATACCAACTTGCTAAAGCATCAACAGAATCAGACTATTCAGAAAACCCTAACCCACAACCAGAATCTGTAGATCTGCTCCCAGAACAAAGCGAACAAATTAGCGTTAACTTGAACCAAAATAACAATGTTACCCAGTATTTTCGCCCTCTTTCTGTCAGATCCAGTAAGCAACAACCAAAAATCGCCACTTTAACAGATCCGAACCACTGTGACAACCTAAAACAAGAATCAAGAACAAAAATCACACCCATATTCTAAAAATCAAGCACAAATGAAACAAACCCAGAAAAATTGAACACTTACCGGAGTGTAATTAGAGAGGAAGACCCAGATCAAGATGAGATTAGAGGGAAACAGAAATGGGAAAATGGAGCCCAGGAACTACGGATCTAGAGCGAGCGAACGAGAGAGAGAGATAGAGAAAAAGAGAGAGACCCTTTGGGTCTTTTGTTGCAGAGCTATGGCGTGTGTGCAGGTGGCTGGGTGGGTGAAAGACAGTGGGTGGAGGGTTTAAATATCAAAGGGAGTGAGAAATGGAGGAGAGAGAAAGAGGGTGGATGAGGGAGGATGATTCGAAGAGAAGAGTGGGGGAGAGAAAACAGGGGAAAACAGGGGTGGGTCGGATGTGGCTTGTGGTTGGGTTGGGAGTGGGTTTGGTTTAACGCTATTGTCATGAAGAGGATGGAATTCCCGAAAATGACACTAGTGGTTCTTAAATTTTACGATTTTTGTTTTTCTCCTGTTAAGAGGAATTTTAGAATTTCTACATTTTCCCAAATACATCAATATCAAACAACAATAATAACAACTTTTCAATGTGAATTTCGCTTGCGCGGAATCTCGGGAGATTCATATGTGAGCAGCTTCACCCATATTAGTATCACTACTCACAAATAGACCAATTCCAATCGATCAACAAAATATTTAAAAAATAAAATTTGAAGTGGAAAATCTTTTGAATCAAACATTGAGGCAAGTAAATACTCAAATAGAAGTAAGTTTAAACAGTAGAAACTATTAAGGGAAATAGAAGAAGCTACAAAAAGTCTACAATCCTAATCCTAAATTTTCGTAGCTTCCTATCCTAGGCCATATCCTTCATCAATCTCAAAGCATTCAAGTCATATGTAATCACTTTGTTCTAATTCTTTCTCGGTGTACCTGTACCCCTTTTACACCCCAACATAATAATCATTTTGCAGCTCTTCACTGATGCATCCATACTCTTTCTCCTTATATGATAAAATTATCTAAGTCTAGTCTCTCTCATCTTATCCTCAGTCGATGTCAATCCTATTTTATCTTTAATCGGTACATTTCTAATCCTCCCTAATCTCGTGTTGCCACACATCTATTGAATCATTCACATCCCAGCTACCTTCATCTCTGGATTTGTGACTTTTTGATTGAACAACACTGCGCTCCATACAACAGGGCTGATCTGAAAATTATACAATGAATCATCCCCTTAAGTCTCTGCATCATATTTGTCATCCTACTACTAAAGGTATGTTCTTTACAATTGATCATTAATACTTTATTATTGATCAATCTTATTAAGTGTTGAATATTAGAAAACTATAATTACATGACAAGATTTTTGTTTGTGTAAAGATAATTAGAGAATTATATATGTTGATTAGTGCTAAGTAGTAATAATAGGTGTTGACTACGATTGATTGGTACCTAATAGGATTGATTAATGTTGAATATTGATGATAAGTTTAAAGAGACAAATCTTAATTAGATCTTAACCTAATGGTTAAGATTATGGTGTTGTTCATATTAAGTCTCTAATTCCATTGTCCATCCTCCCATTATATTGCAATGCCTTCATGGATCACTAGATTCATCTCACCACTCAATCGCACCCCCCCCAAAAAAAAGCTCATTTGAACCTAAAAAGGGGGCAATTAAATCTTTTATTTTTTATGTTGGAATTGATGTACAGTTTTTACACATCAGAGCAATATTTTTCTTAATTTGTTATATGAAACAAAGAAGATTTCATATATATATATATATATATATATATATCTATATATATATATATATATATATATATATATATATATATATATATATATATATATATATATATAGATAGATAGATAGATAGATAGATAGATAAAAAATTCTTACATACGGCGAAATTAACCTCACAACTTGCAAGTTATATTTAGATCTCAAAAATCATATTCAAATAGGATTTACACTAGATATTGTTCTTCATCATTGAAAGAAATATTAAAACTGTTAGACTATGAATATGAATTTTTTATCTAATGAGTAAAAAATACATAAGAATAATCTAAATAAAATTTAACCTTAGAGATTCTACAACAGATTTTTAACACCCAATAAAAGTGTTTGTTTGAATTGTCCGTTATAGGTTTACAGTCCTCTAATTATCTGGCCTTTTACTTTGGAATTGAGCAAGAAAGACCATTTCAAATGCTGTTTAACTCCAACCACTTGCAATATGAGAAGCTCCCTATGTTGATTATTCGAATTTTAATAGTGTTACGGATGCTAAATTAAGTTAGATTTATAGTACAAATAACAATTACATTTTCGATTAAGCAAATCAAAAGACATTTTGGATAATGTGAATAATCGAGGGACAAAACTCCATGATACAGATGGCTTGAGGAGGAGGTTAGGGAGCAACATGATTAGAGGATAATAATGATTAATCTAATCTCATATTATTGCAATTTCCAATTAAAATTATTCGACAATAAAGGCCGCCCCATTAGTTGTTTACTGTTTGATTAGTCCTCTTTTTTTTACTTTAAAAATATGAGTTTTGGCTGGTGGAGGACAGAGAGTGTGGTTAATTGAAGGACAAATGCGTAATTTCAAAAGTGGACAGCTTGACAGGACACCTCAGGCCAAGGGTTGGTGACCGGGACGCGCCAGTTACCTCGAGATGCTCCACCGGCTGTAAATGGTCAATTAAATTGACCATCATTTCTGTTTTTTAATGAATATTTTGTTTTTTTTTTCCCAAGTAAATCTTATTAAACATCATCCTATATGAGATATATTATAAGAGGAATACTTTATAATAAATTTTTATAATAATTGAAGTAACTAATAATTTATTTAAAATTAGCTATAACAAAAATCAGTGCTACATCAATCATTAGTGATTTTTAAATTAAACAAGTATTTAAAAATCTATTATTAATTATCGTAAAATCTTATAAAGTCAACTTAAAAAATACCGCCGTATAATAACTTTTATATGAGATAATATACTCTAAACATATGGGTGTGTTTGTTGCCAAGTTAAAGGTCGTGTTCAGCAACGGTGTTTTGGGTAGCGTTCAGTATTTTGATCAGAACAATACATTAATTAGTTAATTTTTAATGTTCGGTAAACTAATATTTTAACTAGCATTTCAAGTAGCGTTTGGCGTTTTAAGCAGCGTTCTTGAAAAGTTAATAGTATTAACGTTTAACACTTAAAAATAACATTTCATATTTTTTAACAAAAAAATATCCTTTAAAAATTTTATCTTTAGAAATTATTTATGTCCTTTTATATCAATTTACATTAATCAGCTAACATAATAGCTAAATTTAACGAACAAATTAGTTTCAGTCATTAAACTATACTGTTTTTCACTAACAGTTAAATTAAAAATATTATTTACTACCTAAATAATTATCAATTATTTAAACTATTATTCACTACCTATATAGTTAATTTTATCGAACAATATCAAAAATGGAGGGTTTACGTGCAGTGTTGCCATTTTGGGAGCCTTCAAAATCTTAAAAGCAGAGCAATTATCAAGGGAATCTACCTTTTTTTATTGGATTTTTTTTTTTTTTTTTTTTTTTGCTGAAGTTGGATTTTATTTGTAATTGACATAACCTTAGCTTTTAGCTTCCACGCCGAAAGCCACTGCCAAAACATATCATCTTGACCTTCAAATGTCTTGTCTAACCTTTGCTTCAAGTTTTTTTTTTTTTTAATAAATAAAGAAAAATTGGACAACCCCCCCCCCCCCAAAAGAAGTTGCTCAGCTGTTTTGTTTGGAATTTTCTCATTAATTTAGGCCTCATTCTCTTTAATTTATTCTATCTGAATTTATTTTGAATTGAACTTATTTAAACTTATTTTAAACTTATTTGTTAAACTTATTCTGAACTTATTTACTAAACTTATTTAGAACTCATTTTGAACTTATTAAGAACAAATTTATGAATTTATTTACTGAACTCATTTGCTGAACTTATTCCAAACTTATTTATTGAACTTATAAGCTATACATTAAACTCAAAATAGCCAGGTCATGTTAATGGATGAAAAAAATCTATTCCATAAGAGTCTCCATTTTGAGAGTTAATCCATATATTGAGACTATTTGAGATTGTTGGAAGTAGACTTCTTAACTAAATATCGTATGCTAATTCGGTCTACTAGTTTAGTGAAAGTAACATCTATTCCTACTTGGAAGCTGAAAATTGAAGGCATTGGCCTCATCTTATGGATGAAATAGCTCTCATATTCATGTAGTTATCTAAATGACAAGGCAAATTAAAACATATGTGTAACTTACTAAACCAAAATTTCCATGGGGATGGGGTCAGGTCACCAAGCTCCATGATGTTTTTGATTCAAGTCAATTTGAAGTTGACATTTGTGCTTTAATTTTTTTATGGCATGATCAAATATCTCACCCCTAATTTGTGCACCACAACTTCTCATGACAAAGTTTTGAAATTGCACTCACATCATCTCCTTTCAAATAATCAATCACTACTAAAAACAAAAAGTTTTTTTTGTTAAGAAAAGAAAGGGATACATTCATTAGTTATGAGTGTTCCGTGTGGTATTTACGATAGAAATTCGATATAAACATAATATCTACTTTTAAAATAAATTTCTAATTTTATGACACCTAACTAGATATGCAGTGAACTCCCATTTCTCTATATGGATTATAATTTTTTAATAATACCGTTTGAGGAAGAGATTCATATGTTGGACATTTTCTTCTATAGAATGTCGACATTTCTAACTAGTGTAGGCTTTGTCGAGGAGACATCATTTTTGGACGAAAAAGAGTATGTCTAAGTTGTCCATTTGAGAGCGTTGCTACAAATTTTAGACAGCTCATCTCAAAAACAACCAACAAAATAACAAGAAGCCAAACCGAATACGACATAAAATTAAAAACTCTCATGCAATTATGGAGATAAAATTGATAACAAGACATGTAAATCTCACAATTAAGGAGACAGACCTAATTAAAAAAAAAAAGCAAATACCAACCAAACGATAGAAAACACTAAAGGGAAATTATAGAAGGCTGAAAACGACTACAACATGATCATTTCAGCCTAACAAAGTATCAACTGAGAAAATAGAAGATTTATAATTGCCGTAAATTTCTCCGTTAAAATACATAATTAAGGTGCCAAATGAAGATTATGCTACGAGAAGTGGGATGCTGAATTTCTACTTCACACCCTAAACCCAAGTTCCCAGCCTTAGGTTGCGACAATATAAAATAAAATAAAATAAAATCATTTGGACAATTGGAGAAACTTGCATTGGTATGTACTGAAATCGAAGATCAAGAAGCTGGAATAGCTCAGTTGGTTAGAGCGTGTGGCTGTTAACCACAAGGTCGGAGGTTCAAGCCCTCCTTCTAGCGTCCTTTTTTAAAACGTCACTTACCCAATTTTTTCTTTCTCGCCAGCCGCCTGTGCAAACTGCAATCCACTGTCGTTGTTTCCTTTTACCAAAACTATCCGTACTTGGAGCTCGATCAGTCAATGCAGACAGCCTAATGCACCCACAAGTTTCGTGATTCGAGAAGCTCACGACATCTCATTGTACCAATCCCCGGAGTAACTATGACTACTGCATTGTGCTGCAATAAAACGAGGACGAAATCCAGAACGTTATTCAACAAGTTCTCTCTTTCTGTCGAGACCATATGGCATCTCAAAACAAGATGCTCCGATTCTGCACTCCTCGAGGCTGTCATGGAGAATTGAGCCGCTTCGTACGCTGCCAAGAGCCCAAGATACAGTGAAATTATGGATCAACAAGTGCACAAGGGGGGCAGAGAAGGGAAAGAGTGAGTAATATAAGCTCAGAATGAGTTTCTTCCTTGGTTGACAGAGTCTAATGAATTAATTTCATTAAGAAATACGTATACATGACATATAAACTGCATCTAATTGTGTATATTGTCCGTCTAGAGAGACAGAGGGAGAACCTTGGTTGTTCTCTGGTTCTTCAAGCCCTGCATCTTGCCCTGCCCGTCCATATCCTGCCTCAATCCTTAGCCATGCTCGATGAAGCAACCTCCAGACCCATCTAATTCGTCTCCTTTGCCCTCTCAATTTGTTTACCCCTGGTGATTTCTCTTCTTTCTCCTCCTCTTTTTCCGGATCTACTTTCAGTGCTTCTTCTCAAGTCCTCTTCAATATGAATGCTAGAAAAAAGAAGGAGCCTCCGGATCGACCATGCTGTTTTGTCTCTTGCTTGGTATTGCAACCTCTGTTCAGTCTTATCCCTGTTCATCTCTTCTGCCCTTTCTTTGGTCATGCTGCTTCGGTTTCAAATCAGATCTCTACTGTTGACAATTTCTTGCTTGGCCCTTCTTCTGCAACCATGTGAATTGTTATTGCAAATGCTGCGTTGGGATTCTGAAGACAGATAAACCTCGTCTGTGTTGTTGGCTGGGATTAATCTCTCCAAGAGTAACTTTGGGCTTTGGCTCATTGATCTCAAGCTCGACGTCCCTCCTGTTTGCGTTGAGAATTTCAGAAGGTGCTCATCCTGTGGTGCCTTGGACTGTTGTAAAGCCTGAGTGGGTTTCTCTACATCGACTTGTTGGCTAAATTGGAGTATTGCACGCATATTACACCTTGCAAGCCTATGCTTACTTTCTCTGAATTTTGATTTCGGGTCTGATTACCAGGTTTGTACTCCATCCTTCTCATTCTGTTTTATCTATCTTTGCTCTCCTGAATTTATTCGGATTTTGCCTAATCTTACACGCCGGACTTTGCTTTTATGTGGGGTTGGCTTTGAATGTCTAAATTGCCATCTTATGGGGAGATTTGGTACGGTAATTGGTATCGATGTTCCTAAGTGGATTGTTGATGCTATTGAACCTGCCTGGTTTTGTCATCTAATAGAATTTATATTCTGTTTCGATTTGGAATTTATCAGAATTTATTGCACGGCATACTTCTACTGGTATGTTGATCTTACAGAAGTGACCATGCCATGTTGGTATGACGAGTTGGCCGATAGATTTCCTGTTTTAAGGATTGATAGACATGCTTTTAAGGACCTTCCTTACTGGTTACTTATGATTATTGGCTCCAAGGCTTGGGTTGTGGGATTGGCGGCTTCTTCGTCTGTTGGTCTTATTTTTATTAGTTTTATTGAGGTATGTTTTGTCCTCCTGTTTGATGCGCTCCGTTGTTTGATTTATTTCGTTGTCGAGTTTAATGGGTTTGCAAGGTTGACTAGGATTGATGATTCTTTGCCTTGCAAGGTCTCATTTTTTGACTTCCCCAGCCTTCAGTTTATTAGTTTGAAGTGTACACGGGCTATGTTGCTTGTTTTCCACTTGTTTTTCTTTCAGGTCTATCCCTTTTCAGGTTCCAAGACTTTTGAAGTTGGTTTTTTTAACGTATTTCTGTTCACTAAATGGTCATGCTTGCTCTTTGAGGGGGTGATATTTTCTTGGAGGGCTTTCTTTAATGTAAAGGATCTAATGGGGATGCTTTGTAATGATGCGATTAATCGTTTTGCTCAGCATTCAGGTATTCACTTTCTTAGTTTTAGGAAGATTATATGTATGGCATCATGGATGTATCTATTAGATTCAAAGGTGTAGAATGATGATAGTATATATGTTCTGTGGATTGCACGCAAACGTGTTTGGACTGCATGGCAACATGTTCTGATTTATTGGTGCAAACCAAAATCGAAAAAGTTGTGGACCCTTGATCTTGCATTATTTCCAATGAAGGTTCTAGTGAGTGAAATGGAGTATACCCACTCCATTTCCGCGGCCATTGTTTCTGGTGAGTGGATTGAAGTATGCTAACTTCATTCCCAAGACCAATTACCGACCAATCTTTTGGATCACTTGGGGAAAAAAAAATGGAAATAATGTGCGTTCATTAATTAGTTCATGAAGATTGTTTGTTGGAACGTCCAAGGAGCTAAGAAATCTCAATTACCACTTGAGGTGGGTTTTATTAATCGCACTCTTAGGCCTGATATCCTAATTTTGCTAGAAACCATGGTTAACGAACAAAATGCAAATCTGATAATAAGAAAGTTGGGTTTCTCTCACTACGAGGTGATCCCCATGGAGAATCATTCCGGCGGGATTTGGTGTCTGTAGAATCCAATTAATATTGATGTGTCAATTCTTGCAAAAGAAAGTCGAGCTATTCATTGCCACATTAAGGATCTTCTTAATAATAAACAATGTATCTTGACTGCAATTTATGCTCCGGCTCAGGAACGAGATAAAGATGGTTTTTGCATCATCTCAGGAACTTACCTTGGTGCATTATAGGTGATTTTAATGAAATGATTAACCCATCAGACAAAGTTGGAGGAACCCCTTTAAGTGTACAGAAAACACAACGATTTAACGACATTTTAAATTCTACTGGAAGCATTGATGCAAATGTTCAAGGAAGAATCTTCACTTGGAAGAAATTCTTAAGAGGCCAACTTATTTACGAAAAATTGGATAGAGTAATCTTTCGGCAGGATTGCGGACATTTATTTCTGAATTACTTAGTTACTAATGGGCCATTCACATGCTCTGATCATGCTTTTGTCCTTCTTAATACTGAACCACCTCATCAACCTAGGAGAGGTACTAATTTTAAGTACCAATATTCATGGGCACAGTACCGAGAAACACATACTATAGTCAAGAAAAACTGGAAAATGGAAACTCAAGGTACTTCCATGCACAGTGTTTCACAGAAGTTGAAAAAAATAAAGTTAGACCTCAAATCTTGGAGTAAGAATACTCTTGGAAATTTTAAGAATAAACTTGAAAGAAATGCGGATAAACTCCTTCATGTTGAGAATTAATTAGTACAAAATACGAACAGTGCTAGGTTGAATAACTGGCACAATAGACTTATTAAGTAAAGAGAAAAAATGCATTTGTTCAACCAAAAATATTGGGGAAAAATGGCAAGAAAAGATTGGCTTGTTAATGGCGATTGAAATTCTCATTTTTTTCATCAGTCCATGAAGGCAAGAAAGACAAGAAGCAAAATTTTGAAACTTAAAGATAGCTCGGGAGTGTGGGTTGAGGAGTCTGCTCTAATTGAAAGAATGCTCATTAACAACTTCTCTACTAGATTTAAATCACCTCAAGGTAATTCTGCCAATATCAATATGGAAATGCTTAACCTAGTGTCGGCAGAGGATCATGTTAGATTACTACGAGCCATTCATGACTCCGAAATCAAAGAAGCTATATTTCAAATGGATAAATTTAAAGCCTCAGGGCATGACGACTTTGGTGCCGCCTTTTTCCAAGACTACTGACACATTGTTAAAAAAGAAGCGTGCACTGCGGTAAGATCCTTTTTTGAGGAGGGAAAGCTCCTCAAACAGTTTAACCATGCACTCATAGCACTGATTCCGAAAGTGAGTAACCCAACAACGACTAATCATTTTCGACCAATTAGCCTTTGCAACACTATTTACAAGGTTATCTCTAAAATTATTGCTAATCTCATGCGCCCGATTTTGGAAAAAATTATAGACCCTGTCCAAAGTGCATTTGTGCCTAAACGATCCATTCATGACAATATTCTACTTGCGCATGAAATCATGAATAAATTCAAAATAATGAAAGGAAAGAAAGCATGGGTTGCACTTAAACTTGATATGGAAAAGACATATGATAGAGTTGAATGGAATTTTCTATTTAGTACATTACATATTTTTGGCTTCCATCCTAAATGGGTAGAATTGATTAAAGCATGCATAACTACTGTTTCTTATTCTATTATTATCAATGATGATGTATGTGGTTTCTTTTCACCTACAAGAGGCATTAGACAAGGGGATCCCTTGTCCCTCTATCTGTTTATTATATATATGGAGGTCTTAACTAGGGCTCTTCGAAAGGCGCTTTGGCAAAAGAAATGTGGGATTGGAATTAAACTCTCTCCCAGAACTCTGAAAATCCTGTGTTTACTTTTTGCATATGATAGTCTTCTTTTCTGTCGAACTAATCTTGAATCATGCCAAGAACTTAGCTTGATCCTGAATAGATTCTGTCAAAATTCTGGACAACTTATTAACTTCCAGAAATCGTCACTGACATTCTCCAGTAATGCTACGGCACACGACAAACAAATTGTGTCATCTATATTCAATTATCACGCACCAAGATAATCTTGGCAAGTACCTTGGTTGCCCAGTGTTTAAGGGTCGACCAAGAACAGAAACATTCTCAGAATTGGTGAATAGAACAGTCCAAAAATTGTAACATTGGAAAACAAAGCACATTTCCAAAGTAGGAAGAGTATCGCTAATTCAAGCGAATATTGAATCTATGCCAGCATATACGATGCAATGTTTTCAACTTCCCAAAGAAACTAATCGCCAAATTGATAAGATTAGCAGAGACTTTTTCTGGAAAAATTCCAATGATAACAAAGGTCCTTCTATGGTGTCTTGGGACAAGGTTTGTCAGCCCAAGAAGTTGGGGGGGCTTGGATTAAGAAAAATGGAAGCAGTCAATAGTGCTTTCCTTAGCAAGCTCACTTGGAGACTGTTCCATGGTTAGAGCCTTTGGGTGGAGCAAATGCATGGAAAATATCCAATTGATGAGAATTTTTTTTTTCCACAAAATCAAAGAAATCGGATTCTTGGGCTTGGAAGTGTATACTCAAGAATCGTCACCAATTTAGAAAAGGAATTCGATGGAAAGTGGGTAATGGAAAAGGTATTAATTTCTGGCTAGATCATTGGTGTGCTAATGATAGTTTAGCCAATCTGCTTAATATTTCAAGTTGCTCCGTTATTGATACCTCTCTGAAGGTATCTCATTTCATAACAAGCAACAAAGAATGGAATGTTGCTCGTCTCCAACGACTAGTGGACTCAGTCCAAATTACAATCAATTCTCGCAATACCTATCCCTTGTAATCCAATCCCCGATTCAGTATGTTGGGGATTGTCTAGTAATGGTAAATTCTCTACAAAATCTGCGACTTGGGCAGCACAAGGTTTAAATTCTGGTGGCCCATTAGTTTGGGAATATAATTGGATTTGAAAACTGGACATCATGCCAAAGTTAAAAATTTTTCTTTGACAACTTTGTCATGGATCGCTTCCTACTAAAGGAATTCTGGTTAAAAGAGGTACGAATATTGATCCTCTTTGCCCTTTTTGTCAATCTGAGAGGGAGGATGTGGATCACTTGTTTCTGCATTGTCCAAGGTCACAGGAGATTTGAAGACTAGCAGTCTCCCATAGCTGGATAGATTCTAGTTTCTTATCTAGCCACAAAAATAGCATTTTACAAAGGCTATCTAGTGGTAGAACTGCTACCCCTGTAGTTAACCTAGATAGACTGAGTGTGTTGCTGTGGAGCACATGGAAAACCAGAAATAACATGGTGTTTCGCAATGAAACACCTAGTCCAGAAAGTACATTACTAAGAGCAAAAAAAGATAGCGCCGAATGGCGTATTTGTCATAAACTCACACAATCACTCCATTCACCAACCCCAAATCAGTCAGCCGCCAAAGTAAGAAGAATCACTGGGTAGCCTGGAGGTGACCACAAGGCAGGACCATCAAAATCAACTTTGATGGATCCAAAACTTCACAAGGAGTAGCAGGAGGGTTCATTCTTCGTAATTAGGAAGGAAGATTTATTCAAGCAGCAGCATTCTACTTGGGAGCAGTGTCAGTTTTGATAGCAGAAGCAACAGCTATGCGAAAGGGTATCAAAGCAGCCGTACAAGCAGGTTTTACTGACATTCATATTGAGGGAGACAATAAAACCATCATTCAAACAGTCCAAGGTCACATTCAAGTGCCATGGGAGATCCAAGTTCTAGTACAGGATATTCACACTTACAGTCAACTGTGTAACAATGTTCGTATCACTCACATCTTTAGGCAAGAAAATTGTGCAGTTGACTGGCTAGCAAAGTATGGTCTGTCTTTTCATTCCACAGTAGTGTGGAATGAGGTTCCGCACAGGGACCTTCTTCGTATTCTCTATGAGGATAATTTAGGTAGAACCCTTGAGAGAACGGCCATCTAGATGGTATTCTTACTTTTCTTACCCCCCAAAAAAAACTATAAGGTTTAGCATGACAAACAATAATGAACATTAGATGTATTACAGTTTATAACTGATTGTATTTCCTCATCGGAACAAATTAAATAGAGGCAGGATTTAATTTTTATGAAAAGATTATGATTTTTTTTTTTTAGATTTTCGCGATAGAGGAGGAGGATGAGACTCCCCCAATTTTAGTCCAATCAATTGATGTTATAACAAAGTAAATGTATATTCAGTAAGTTATGAGAAAAACAATGCATGTCCTGCGTGATGTTATACAATTAGTTGTTTTTTTAGATACGTTGTTTTTGTGAGTTCATACTTATTAAGCAAAACCATCCACCTACGGAAAAACAGAATATCAATTGAAAATATTTTCCATCCAGCCACATAAGTTAGGCGGTGATGTCAGTATGTACTACGTGACAGTTTTACATATTTCTTTAATTCTTCACCCTGTAAACTTCTCATGTTAGACGTGCATTATCATACCGACCGTCTTACATCATCTAGTTAATTATATGACTACATAAGAAATTAGCAACATAGCTAGTTATAATGCAGTCATGCAAGCATGAATACATGAAAGGGGTGGCAAAAAGAATTGGTTAGAGTTTAATTTAAGAAGCAAAGTAAAATACTAACCACAATTTTAATTTTCTTTAGCCGCTATATTCATAATTTTAGCAAGAGATTATTTAAATATGCAGATATATATATTGAAATACTTGTTACGTCCAAACTTGTATGAATATTAATTCATTTTCATATTTTATTAGTATTTTTGACTCATTCAAATTGATATGACCAATAATTAAGTCACGTAATATCTTTTTCATATCAACAAAAAAGTATCAGAATATTAAACTCTAACACCCTAGGAACAATTCATATATCACACTTTGATTAAATAATACTGGTCATCTAAATATGGACTAACTTAAATGCACTGCGAACTCCAAAGGTTAATAATCCTACGTATTGCTAATATTTATATTAATGGTTCTATAAATTTAGATTATGGTCATGTTTACGGTACGAAGTCATATATTATTATTATTATTATTATTATTATTATTATTATTATTATTATTATTATTGTTGTTGTTGTTGTTTTTGTTGTTGTTGTTGTTGTTGTTGTTGGGTATAAGAAGTCACAAAGGAAGACCAAAAGAATACACAAATGGATTCAACTCATATAACCCACTTTAGCTATAAGTTGATAATAACCTAACGTCAAATTAATCAAAACCAAAGTTAATCATATAAGATTGAAGCTTATTTTACAACAATGTCTTTTATCTCCTAACGAGCCGTTTCGTTCATCATATTTTTTATCAATATAAAAAAATATTAAATTTCTTACTCGATATTCAGGTCAATTTTTAAATTTATAATAGCGGACACGAAATATTAATTAAATATTTACACATGGCTTTTAGTAAAACTTCATTATTCTCTACTTTTATTACACTTTATTTAAACTTTTTAAACCAAACAACTCTTAAATTAAATTTATATCTAAATTCAAATAGTGTTATTAGATTGTGTCAAAAATTATCAGATTAGATAAGTGCACGAGCATCCTCCTCCACGAGTATTATCATCTTGTCTCTCTCTTTCTCTCCCCCGTACTTTCTCCCTCCTATATAACCAGTCGCACGAAGGAACCAGCAAACCCAATTCCAAAAATCAAATCAATTTTTTATAATAAAAATCAACCCCAAATCCGCCATTAACAGTGCTTCTGTTCCTCCAATGGCATCCCAAAACATGATATCTCCCTTCCAATCCATCCACTATCAACCCAATTAATCAATCCATAAACCCCTTGAATTTCCCCTTTTTCCCCAATTCGATCGACTTTCCTCATAAATCCCCCCCCACCAATTTCTAACCTAACCTGATCCACCCTGTATAAATCCCTATTCGATCTCAATTTCAAGCCCCATATCCAAAATCTTCACTTTTTGCCCCTTTTACAATTGGGTTTTGATTTAGGGTTCCAAGAATGAAGGTCCACCCGGCTCCGAAAAAGCGGAACATCATCCTCCGATCGCCGGCGGCGGATTGCCGTGGACAGAAGAAGCTTCGTCGACTCCCCCACATCTTCGCGAAGGTTCTAGAACTTCCTTTCCACTCCGACGCCGATGTCGCCGTCGAAGAAACCGACGAGTTCTTCCGATTCACCGTCTTCGACACCGACGTCGGCCCCGATGTTAGGGCTGACACCGTCGAGATCCATCCTGGCGTTACGAAGATCGTCGTGCGCTCAAACGACGTCGTTGATGTCTCCATGACTGAGTTCGAGCTTGATTTATGGCGGTTCAGGCTGCCCGACTCGACCCGGCCCGATTTGGCCATGGCTAGCAATGAAGATGGTGACCTCGTCGTGGTTGTGCCCAAGGATGAGGAGGAGAGAGAAAGTAGTGACAGAGAGGTGTGGGGTGAGGGCAATAATCTTGTCCTTGTACAGTGATGATGATGATGCAATTGCAAGCAAGCTCTGTTTAATTTGGTCAGTTGTTTTTTTTTGGTTTTTTTTGGGGCTTTCTTTAATTTACAGCTATGACTACTACTTCCGTGTTGCATCTGTAATATGGAAATGCTGTTTATCCCAGCCAGCTTTTATCTAAGCTTCCAATTAAGTAATCAGTGTCAAAGGGAAATCTGAATTATTAGTATCATGTCTAATTGATTTTGGATATATTTTGCTTCAAATTGTGATTTATATCTATGATTAAGCCTTAAGGTGGTAACATAGTTGATCCATGCTGAATTTTAACAATTTCCTAGTTGGGTTTCATGGGTGCAAAAGTGAGGTACGGATTACTTATTACCTTCAGTAGGAAGTAGGAACTATTTGGACCTTTTGCTGGTATGGCTTGAGTTACACTGTGTTGATGGTTCATGGTTCATGGTAAAGTTGCAATCTTTGTTATTCGAAGGGTTCATTTGGTGTTTATTTGGCTTATATTGATTGAATTTCATTCTTTTTCTTTAACCTTTTACTAAGGTAGGGTTCGAAGTAGTCCTTTTTTGCAACGAAGTGAGCCAGGGTTGTGTTGCCTGTAATGTGATCTACAGTATCTTGAAGTGAGTACTACTATGAGTGTATGGAACTTTGCTGTTTATGTTGAGTTGTGAGTGTTTCGTTGGACTTGAATGTTGGTGTCCTTTGTTCAAGTATACCGCAAAGCGTCAACATTTGAGATGAAATAAAGAATCTTTACCTAATAAATACAGTGTCGTAATTTCATCTTAGTTGCACTGTTTTTTCCAATGCCCTTCTATTTGATTTGCAATTATTGTACCTTGTGTACTTTCCCATCTTATCGGATTATTGTAAGCTCGTTGTTTTGGTTTGCGATCGAGATCTCAGATTCTCCTTGAAGAGATCTCATGTTTCCATCTGCGTCGATAATGTGAGAGTTTTTACTGTTTCTTTGTAAGGAATTAGTGTTTTATTGCTCTGTTTTCCTGCTGTTGTTGAAAGATTCCCAATCTTTGGATTTGCTAATGTTCTGAGGCGCTTAAGGCGTCTGAATAGTCGAATTCTTTTAGTACTCAATGCTCTTGGTAATTGCACATATTGCCAAAGTGATGCTATGTGTCCATGTGTTGTTTAAGGGTTGCTTGTTGCATCAGAATCAACATATTTGTTGCAAGTAGGAGTTGATCCAACATAACTGAACGTATGCTGTGTTTATGCCTATCTTCCTCGCTGATTTTTGCTGTGGATTCCTCTTGTGATTGGACCTTGATTCTATTTTGTGCTAGGAAACTATCATTTTCTCTTTTCTGCAAGTCACCCTTTCCTGACTCTTTAATCCCAAACTTTACATGACAGTTTGGTATAATCGACTGTTGGACCCTTTATGAATTGATTATATACCTTACTTTGCCCAATGGCTCACGACATGTCTCGCAAATCAAGTTAGGTTATGATTCGGCAGCTCCTCGAGCAAGAAGATGTTTGCATGTGCCCTAGGGGGCACTGTGTTTTGCGATCAGTGACTCTAGATTAGTGACGTTTGAAGATAACTCAACTGTGGTCCTTCACATAGTTCTCAATTTAGCATCAGATAAAGCCGGAACCCTCTACCCCTCACCATCATCCATCAATCACAATCATCCGTCATATTCCATCGACTTCAAGGCATGAGGACACAGGAAAAACACATGAAGTTTTCGTTCAATTGCAGCGATCCGGACATTCCGGCCTTTGTCCTACTCTTTCTGGAAGCCATGGTACATTCTGGGGGCGGCTGGGTTGAGTTTCTAAGAAGCTGCATTCCTTGGCTGCATCTGATTATTGTGTTTGGTTTTCATGCGTGTTTTCTTTTCTGATTTCTCAGGAGGGCCCTCCATCTTATCGTATAGGAAACTAGGAATTGTTAATCTTCTACATACTGTGAGATTGCCTTTTTGTTTGCTTTTCTTGATGGTTGGTTTGGATGACTTGCGAATCATTGTTGATTATGATTAATTATGCTTATGTTTGTTTATGATGATTAATTATGCTTATCTTAGGATGGCGGTGTGCTAATGTCTATTGTATATTTGTATTCTCTTTGAACTTGTGAGTGAATCAGTGTGTTCCATGCCTTATTTCTCACAATATTGATAAGTGACGAAAGGTCACCATCCAATTGGTAGGAAAAGGAGTAGTGGACCATTTTTTGCTTACGGTTTCCTCGTTTATCTTCTCATTCTTCCTTCAATACTTAATGTCCATTTTCTTTGTCTATAAGAGTCAGCCTTTTTACTAGTTTACAAGTAAAAATGCTTGCAAGACTATCTACATGTAAATGTCTTTACATCCTGTTGAAGCGTTGTTGTCTAGAAATTTGTGGAGCAGTTCGTGTATAATTGCAAAATTTTAGTAAAGTTGTGAATATTGTTACCAAGGTACTGCCGAAATTACAGAAGAATTTTCTTGTATATGTATGTAGCGTACTGTATGTGAGGCTGATAAGTGAGATTTTTGGTGTTATCTTGAGAGGATGCCTTTAGCTTTTGGTTTTGCATGCTGCGAACAGTTTGGATTCTTTTCCGAGGGCAAAAGAGGGAATTAGATTCGCCACTTGCTGATGAATGTGTTCTTCTTTCTGTCTTCAATTTAATAAAAATTGAAAGGGTAGATTGTGTATATCTGTTTTGTCTGGTTTGGGCTCCCCTTAATTAAGGCTTTTCTCGAATTAACCATCTTAAATGCACAGAAAAAGGGCATTAGATTTACATCGACATTCTGTGATGCAAGTAAATGAAAAATATCATCATTAGTTATATACTCTATATTATTAAGCAAATCATTTAAAAACATCGTTAATGTTGTTAATTTTGTTTTTATGAATTTGGGCGATCCAAATATATGTAACTTTTCCCGCAATCAAACAAATCGATTTAAGAGATAAACTTTTTGCATAATTAACTTTTTTGGGCAGATGAAAACCTTTTTTTTTTTTGGGGGGGGGGGGGGGATGTAATTCACTAATAGCAAGGCCAAGAACAAACGAAACTAATACATAGCGCTTAATTTTTCAACCACGTAAAGTTCTGCAATAAGGTTAGTGCGCCTCCAGAATATTTAATAGAAAGCAACCCAATTTGGGGCTCTCAATGGGGTTTTTCCTAGTGGCATGACGTCGGCAGAGATTTGGCTTAAACATCTAATTGTCCCTTAAAAAACCTAAGTTAAGTTACTAAAGTAATTAATCTATTGGATGCCTATTGATACCCGTAAAAATGTAGATATTGCTTAGCGGTCTCTTTTAGTTTGCTAGCTGTGAATTCGCTGAGAGGCTGTCTTTTGTATCTTATCTATTGGCCGCGAGATGGAGGTATTGTTTTTGACGGAATTTTTGATGGGAAAAAGTTAATTTTTTGGCGGAAAGTAGCTTTTTAGGATATTTTTTGACGGACAGACATTCCGTCAAAATTTTTGTAACGTCCAATTGTGATGCCCACACATTTTGACATCCCAAACATCCGTCGAAAAAAGTCCGTCAAAATTCGCTTTAATGGGATCATTATACTCTCAATGATCAACATCAACTCACTCGACATTGAGGCTGTCTACTAATGTGTAGAGGTCATGGGTTCAAATCTCATGAACCCTTAAATTTGAGTACTCTTCATGAACATATTTGCTAACACAGTTGGTTGTTTTTGTGTAATATAACAAATCTTACTATACGTCTCGTTTTTATGTAATATGGGAAGATCCAAATATAAGCAATTTTACTCATACGAACATAATTGCTCATAGAGAACATTTTTAATAGGCGACATAAAAAGGTTTTAAGAAATTTTTTTGTGTAATGTTAGATCTAAAATGGAGCATCTATTGACAAGTGTATGATATCCAAGGCACACATGCACCGATCAAGAGAACCAAATAAAATGTGACCTTTGCCACTTGTAAGCCATGAATCCGTAGTGTCATCCCCTCTTTCTCCACTCGTCAAAGCCACCTTAATTCTCCACTCCCAGAAAAACAAAATTCATTTAAAAAGAAAGAAAAAAAATCAAAAACCAACAGCATCTACGAGTTAATCAATCATCTAGCGGTAGCAAAAATCCCAATTAACCATTTAACCCAAAAACACCCAAAAAAAAAAAAAACTCAGAAAACAATAAGAGAAAAATAGAAGAAAAATGGCACAAGAACAGCCCATAAAATATGGGGATGTGTTCATGGTATCGGAAAAGATAGCCAACAAGCCCATCGCACCTCAAGATGCCGCCGCCATGCAGTCCGCCGAGAGCCAGGTGTTGGGCCACAGCCAACGCGGCGGTCCCGCCTCCGTCATGCACTCCGCCGCAACTCACAACGTCCAGGCTGGCCTTGTCCCTCCCGGCTCCGCCTCCGATGTCGGCAAACACCAAGGCATGGCCGTTATGGAGACCGTTATTGATGGTCATCGGATCATCACCGAGTCCATTGGTGATCAGGTAATTAATTCAAATGGTAACGTCTCTGAATTTGTTGTTATTATCGTAACTTCAGATTCATTAATTAATCGAATCAATAAGAATAATAATGGTGATATCTGCCGTGTAGCATGCCATTTCTTGGCCCTAGGATCGGCCCCGGGGGATCCCGTGGCATGCCCCATGTCCCGAGGTACTGCCCCAGGGCATGCCACCTAGTGTGTGTTTTATACTAAATAAATCTGTTTTCAAATTAAGACAAGTTACTTTGGACGCTTAAGAAGTATCTTCTTCGTCTTCTTCTTGCAGTAGCTCATATATATAGGCAACCAAATAAATCTGTTTTGTCTAATGTAAATATGCCTAATTAGTCAATTTCACTTTTATAATTATGATTAAGACTTCATTTTTCTCAAAGAACTTTTTATGGTGCAAATGAAGGTGGTGGCTCAGTATGCAGACATGGACCCGAACCCGAAGCAGGAGAAGATGGTGGCTCCGCCGTCAGCGGTGGATCAGGACGCAGTGATGATCGGAGAAGCCCTAGAGGCAAGTGCAATATCAGCCGCAGACAAACCCATTGACCAGAGCGACGCGGCCGCCATCCAAGTGGCCGAGATGCGGGCCATACGCAGCAACGAAGTCCCACCGGGTGGGCTCGGGGCGGAGGCCCAGTCGGCCGCTGCCCGGAACGCCCAGATTGTGCGTGACGAGCAAAAGACCACCATTGGTGACATCCTCATGGTAACTTAATTAATTTCCCCATGCAGTTAATTACAAGGTTTAATGTATTTGAAAATTAAAGAAGAAAAAGGCCAAAGTTTTTTTGGTGTTCGAAATAAATTGGGAGATAAATTTACTGTTGCTTTTTTGCTATTTGAAATCTTGTTTGGCAATAGGGTTAAGTAATTAGTTGTTTTTCCAGTTGTTAGTTATTAACTTTCAGCTGTGTGTGTGTATATATATATATATATATATTGAGTTTTTTCAAATATATATATATATTCACACGTATATAATATTTTTTGATAGAGTATTTGTTAGAATTAATCATTCTTGAAAAAGAATTTGAAACAGAAAGTCGATCTTTAAAAGCTAATATTTTGAGTTTTTTCAAATTAACTTCTTCGAACTATCTTAAAGCGTTAAAATAATCATTTTGCTATATGCAAGGAATAGGTTATGAGCTCCAAAAGGCTCTCTTTGGCCAAAAAATCCGAAGAGTAGGTTTTGAGCTCTAAAAGGCTCTTTTTGGCCAAAAAGATGATAGCGGAACAACCGCTTAGTATTTTCTTGTGTTATAGATTAATCAAAAATTTAATCTGTGGGTGGATTGGATATCTTCATATATATATATATATATATATATATATATATATATATATATATATATATATATATATATATATATATATATATATGCAACTGCAAGGCTAGCCGATGATAAACCGGTGAATATACAAGATGCCGAGAGGGTGATAGCCGCAGAGGTGAGGAATAACCCGAGAATGTCGCCTGACATCGGTGGAGTGGCGGACTCTGTGGCGGCAGCAGCCAGGATGAACCAACAAAAACACCAAAAGGATGAGTGATCCACTTCATTATTAACCTTACGTTATTTATGGACCTTGCCCCTCGTTTTCAACCCCAAAAAAAAAACATTTCGCTATATAGCGTGTATGCATAAGTTTCTTTCTCATATGTCTACACATACATATATATGAGAGTACTCCTGTAGAACACAAATTTCTACAAATTTTAATATGAGACGGTTTCAAATTAATTTAGCGTGAGATCGCTTATGTGGAAAGTCGTTTTGATTTCAAATCTAAGAGGCAGTTAATGTCTAAATGAGTGTGTGAGATATCTCACGGTATAAGTTATCGTAAGACAGTGTTACATAAGACTTACTGCTTGTAGAATATATATGCTAGCCATGGGCACATCACATGTAGTCATTAGTTAGGTTTTTTTTTTTTTTTTTTTGGGTCATGTATTTTCCAAGTCTGACGCAAGTTCTGACGCGTCTATATGACATGCGATTTGGCACAGAAATTAGAAGCATTTTGATGTGTAATTTTGAAGTCTGAAATTTTACAGTGGTGAGCAAAGAATACTTCAAGTAATAGAGTGCATATATAGTACGTTCATATTGTTTCGATTTTTTTTCCCCCTTAATTAATGGTTAAAAGTAAAGAGAAAATCTGAAGAAATAGTCCCATTCTTACATAATTTAATTTGATTGAACTCGAATGTCGCTATATGTAGAGGGACCATTTTCCATTCCAGATATTTTTTTAAAAAGACATAGGAGATGTTTGACTATAAGCTTATTTATTGTAGGGTTCTTTTCCTTAGAAAAGAGCTTATTTGGGCCTTTCGAGTCTTTGGATTCGGTCAAAAAGTTAACTTAATATCTGCTTCTATTGAAATTGAATCCACTTTTATTACCAAATATTATGTATACCCGGGAGCACGTACTCCCAGGTCTATTTTATATATAATTTTGGAGTGTATTTGTCATATATTTTATATTTTAATATATAATTGCTTATGTATCATATGGGAGTATATCCACTCGAGTATCTGATATAGGCTTTGATTTTTGTTGTGTGACAGTTTTCATGTTCTTCCAATAAATAGTCTTCTTGGTAACGATGATCGAAATTATGTGTTTGAAAGAACAAGGCATTGTATATGTAATCTCAGAGTTTTCATTGATAATGTTCGTATCCTTACATTTTTGAATCACTTTGTCGTGTTTACTCTTTTGTCAGGTGATTAAACCTTTAAATTATTCACTTCACGCTGAGACGGTAAAATTTTGTCCGATGATTATCAAAATTTATCCCACCAGAAAAGGTCGGATAGGTTATTAATTTTTCGTCCAAATTTTAGATCGGATAATAACAATTTTTATATTTAATTTACATTGTCCAAATTCAATTTTGGCTCAGATTTAGACTTATTTGGTTGTCTGATTCGAAAAAAATCCACTCCAAGGGCACCCAAACGCCAATTTTTGGCACCTTACTTGGTATAACTACAACAACCCTAGGTGTAGCTCATGCTTTTGCGGGATTTAGGAAGATCCAGACGGAGAAAATTTTAGCTCATACATGATCGCATGTAGAGAGATCATCAGTAGACCGCATAAAAGTTTTAAGCAGAAGTTGAAAATCAATCTGTAAACAAAGTTAACAAATACAAGACTTAATTATTTTAAATGACATAATTAAAATAAATAATGAATGAGGGATAAGAGTTGTACGTACCGTGAGCAGTAAACGACGATATAATACTAATCTAGGTAAGAGCCGTCTATACTTTAACAATCAGAGGTGAGGAGTGACATCGCAGATGCAATAAGGGTACTACTTTAATAAGAAGTGAGGGAGCTCAATAGATCTTGTACGGGGAAAGCTTCACCTAACCAAATCTAAAATTCTACTTCGTTGCAAATAATTATTATCAAATGACAATATTTCTTAGACGAACCATGAAATAATAAGCATACACATGCCGATTTGTAGAGATATCATAGTGTGTTAACAAGCTCATAGCGGAACAATCCAGATGTCAAATTAAGGTTACCAACTGAGCATTGACCAACATTCATGCATCCTCACTTTTTCCTTTTTTTTTGGGGCCCCTTCTCTCTCAATAATTTTCTGTCCTGCCAACATCTTCTGAGCCCACAAACACTAGCGAATCAACCATTCCATAATTCATATGCACATGGCCCAAGATCAGCCCATGCAAGAAGCATTGGGCCACGAGGAGCTGGAAGAGCCCATCAAGCACAGGGGCGTGCCGTTGTCAATGGCCCAGTGGCCCACAAGCCCATATTCCCAACCTAGAAGAGAGTTTTGGGCCACGGCCCAATCAGTGGCCCGGCCTCTCTCATGCACTCCGCCGCCTCCACTAATGTTCGGTCTGGTTTGGTCCGGCTCGGTGACCGTCAAGTTAGCGAAGATACGTAGGTCACTTAGTTTAACTTCGGTCGGACCCGGGTCGTCACCGAGTCCGTCGGAGATGAGGCCGTGTTTTTGTCCCCGACTTACCCAAGAACGTACTCTTATTTGTACAATCGTCCATTCTAACCTCTAATCAAAATTTATTATTGAAGATGTTAGTTGTGAACTGTTACATCAATTATCATTGTCAAAAATATTTTTGTTAAAATAAGATGTGGTCATGGTAAAATTTTGTTCAACTCATTTGTTTAATTTATTATAGCATGAAAAAATTTCGGAGATAGCTACGAATGTTTTGTTCGTTCAAATTATAAATATGGATAAAAGAATTTCCTCATTTATATTGCTCAGATTTGATTTTAAGACGAAATTTGAAGTAAACTTTGCGTCACATAAATTATTTCGTTGACTTTATATTTATCTAATTTGTCTCATTTGAATTCGACATGATCCGAACTTTGACACTAATATCAATATATTTACTTGATGCCTCAGCATGCACCTAGTAGTCGGTATGATCAGACACTCTCCAAAAATTAAATTCTAGCGTATATGTCGTTTTCAGTATGAAATGTACTTTTCAAACATCCAGGAAGTTAGAAAATTGATTTCGGAAAAATGTTGATCCAGGTTAGTATTTGATCGAAACAACGCAATAACGACTAGTATCAACCAAAATTTGATTTAATTTAGCAGTACAATTGTCGTTGGGAAGCATTTTTCAAGTCTAAATTTTGAGGCGTTAATGGATGGGGAACCCTACTAATTGTACTAATAAATAAAATTTGGATGATGGACCAGATGGTGGGGCAACACGAAGAGAGTCCTACGCACCAATGCCCCCCCTCCCCCCGTGGTGGCGTTGGCGATATGGCCCATGGGGCCGCTGCTTGGAATGCTCGGACTATGAGTGATGAGTTTATGACGACCCTACCATGCTTGATGATATCCTTGAGGTGTTGAGTTGCTCGTACCACCTTTTTTTATAGACGCGTCAAAATTTGATCTTAGAATTAGACTCGGCCCAAGTTAACCTGGCGTCTATCCAAACGGAAAGGCTTAGCTTCTTGAGATGTCTAATTTTACACTAGTCTTTTTACGATTAGTTTTACACTCGTTCTGCTATGATCTTGATTATATGTTTCAGACCCGATGAAAATTTATTATTTGGTTATATACTATGTTGCGCCCTATTTAACATAACAAACATCTACTTGTACGTAACATGGCTTAATTAGCGTGTATACATAAGAGGGATTTCGGAATTTTATTTTAGATTCTGACGTTGGTTTCGTGATTTTCATATTATAGTCGCTACTTAGGAATGGTCGACTTGGATTATCTGTATCAAGTATCAATACTAAAGTTGGTTGGTTGTTTTTTTGTTGATGTGATATCAAATGTAAACAAGTTCTTGGTTTTTGCTCTGTTAATTTTTTGCCTTTTAGTTTGTCATTAGGCTGTAGCACATAACATTTAGCAATCAAACACATGACCTGTTTTTCCTGCTCACCATGGATGTTCGTCTGTAGCTCGATATGCATATCATATGGATGCCTTTCTTTGTAATCATGTTAGCCTGTTGATTACTAGAGGTAATTCGTTCAAGTCTCCTAACCGACACACCCAAAAACAAAAGAAAAGAAAATTAATGATTTTTGGAGTGTTATGTGCAAAAGGAGTTGCATTATAATTAATATATTGTCTCAAATTAAATTTGTCCATATTTTTCTGGTCATCGGAGTTGTGTAGGGTGCATAACGCATTCAATCATTTTTGGGCTTAGTTCCTCATCAGCTTATCGAACCTTTAGACCTCCCGATAATTACTAGCTCGACCGGAATGTCCTATTATAAAGGCAAGTGGGGCGGGCATTTTAACCCCCAAAAAAAAGTCAAAAAAGTGGTTTTTTTTTTGGGGGGGGGGGGTAATGATAGCATTGGGAGCTAACAATGCATTAGAGGCACCCATTGATCTAAACCATATGTTAAAATCAACAAATAATGGAGCATCTGTCCATTTCACATTGACACTTTGCCCAAATTATGTTATCACGTAATTAACATAACAATTAATTCAAATCAACAAGACAGAAGAAAAATCAGTAGGACCCCCCTCCCAAAAGGGGTAGATTTGTTACTTGTGAATTATTATTATTATTATTATTATTATTATTATTATTATTATTATTATTATTATTAAGGTTGAAGACAAAGCAAGGAAGGGAGTTGAGATCCCAGTGATAGTAACTGAATAATAATAAAATAAAAACATGCATGAAGATGCTCTGAGTCTTCTTCCTGTATTATTGTCATGATCAGTGCAAGGTAGAAGAAGCACAACAGATCCTCTGAATCTGTTCCTGTCTCTTTACCAGAAAAAATTATATAATTTCAGTGTTAAATTATTCACAAAAACATCATATGTATGCAATTCAAGGTCAAGTAGGATTTTAGATTATTTGGATCCTCACATAGTTGAGATAATAATTATGCATATGGGTCTTCACTTCTTTTTTTTTTTTTTTTTTTTTTTTTTTTTGGGTGGGTTTGTCTTTGAGACTCTGTTTTATTACAACGAGTTATTGTTGGTACGTAAAGGGATAGAGGTAACATATTGTTTTCTTTGATGGGAAAACTAATATATAATTATGCAGTAGTTGTACATATACATAACCAAAACGAAAGGATGAGACTGCATATCTATAATCCATATATAGTAGCTAGCGAAGACATTCTAAATGTGTTAAGATAATTCTATTGTCGATGACTTCATAGGATTAAATGTTTTCATGTAGAATCGTGCAAATAATTGTACAAATCAATAACATAAATTCGAGATAGCTCAATATTTATGATAAATAAAATTGAAAGTAAGACAGTTTCTTCAAAAATAGACAATTACAAATATTGCCATTGTTGGTTGGTTTTAATAGACATATTGTAAGGATTATGCTAAAAATGTAATAATCAAACTTGGTAGCTAATATACCAATTAAATTAAAGCTTTACAGACATATAAGATTACTGTCAATTTAACTTAAAAAAAAAAAAGAAATTTTCACGCATTTCTCTAGATGAATGTTAATTTTTTTTAAATTCAACTGTTGAACTTGTATTGTTTTAACCCCTTTCACCTATATCATATTATTCATACTCTAGTTTTAATTTTTTTTTATAGATTATAAATGTGCAAATGATTTCATACATGTAATATATTTAATATAATTAAGTTTATTAAGAAAATTGAAGGAAAGTTCCCCATGACGTCGGTGGATCTACGTTCACTATTATACAAAAATAGTGAACGTAAATCCATAATGTAAATACAAGTGTATGCCTTAATGTTTCAATGGAAGAATTAAAAAAATAGGATTTTTTTGAAAGGCGCTCAAAAGACTTTTAGAACGAAAAGAATAACAATTAAAAAAATAGGCTTTGCTTTTACATTGAATTAAACCTATGACCTCACTAGTCTAAGTAAAACACCCTTACTACTCCACCACTCACGCATTTCTACCATTAGTGCTGATTATAATTAATGTTGAACCAGATCGAGCACCTTCTGTATAATTTGCGGCTGGTGGTGGGCTCGGGTGGACAATTGAGTTGTCCACCCAGTTGTATGTAATAAATTGCGTCATCAATAATTTTTGAAATATGTTTTTAATAGTTACGATTATTTTAAAGTTAATATCTTGAAACTTAGTTATACCTTAAACATCAACAATAATTAATGGTGGTGTAAGAGATCAGGCTGTTGCTTTGTGGATGCAGCAATCTTCATGCATAAGACAGGCCATCTGAACTATCATTCAAAGACCCCCCCAAAAAAGGCGCCATTATATGGTAGCATCTATATCGAGAATTCAAGTCTATGTCATCAGTCTGATTCTTTACACGAATTACTTGTAATAACTAACTTGCAAAATAGATATCATGAAGAGATTCGTTATTCCTCACTCCTACTTCACCTAAATTACTATTTCTCAAAAATAATAGCCATTACATCAGTTAATTTAGAAGTAGTTTTTCAAATTACTACTAAATAAATCATATTTATTTTTTTAATTCTCTTAAAATGTACGCATATAAAGATAATATTAGATTTGGATTTAAATGTCGGCTTCACCATGGATATTTTGATGGCTCATTTGTTAATTGCTACATATATATATATATATATATATATATATATATATATATATATATATATATATATATATATATATATATATATATATATATATATATATATATATATATATATATATATATATATATATATATATATATATATATATATATATATAACTTTCGTATTAATCAAACATGCATGTTGCTCAATCTTGAATGAAATTCATGTGAATTGAAGTATGACATATATCTTCGATTACATGCCCCTTTAAACTTTGTGATAATTAAGAGGCTGCAAACTCCAACGCGTATATAAATTTAGCTCATTATATATGATTGTGATGGCTATTTAATCAATTTCTACTACTTTTTCCCTTCTTCTTTTTGGGGCATTTTTGGTGATGTATTAATTTTGATGTACACTATGTTAGTTGGGAAATATTTAATTTGTAGTATATACTTGTGGCCCTCTTTGGCCCTCCCCCGCATGTGCCCAAAATTTTAATTCCTAAATTTTGATGGTAGTTATTTTGCATATACATGTGTAAATTATAGGAAAAAATTCAATTATAAGTAACCATTATCTTGTCACTTCTGGTGTCGATTGGACGGTTTGTATAAAGTTGTTGAGGCAATTTGTACTAAACATCTCACTAGTACTATTACAAGCATATGTATAAGTCATCTCTAATGCATCGTACAGAAGGACAGCTCATGTTCTGAAATCTTATTTCTGATCTATCATTTTAATGCATGACTCCACATCTTAAATAAAAAGTGTTTGCAAATTGAATTTTTCTACTTAGAACTTCCAATATGTATATTCGCTGCCTATCCAAACTCTTAGCCTTCGCAATTTTTGTTTTTTTGGTGACAAAGAGGGGCTAATGCCCCTAAAGAAGTTTATTCAGTACAAATAGTACAAGGCCACGAGACCCCGAAAACATCTTCAAAGAGTGTAAAGAGGGCAACCTTTGCAATATAAACATCATAACTTATCAATGATCGAAAATGAAAAGATAGAGTTAAGATTGAGGAAGATCAGGTAAAATAATCAGATCTATTAAAGAAGAACACATTGATTTTTCACAAATTTCACCCAGCAAGGAAAGTTTATGTACTCTATGATTCAATCACCCCAAAAACTCAAGTCAAAACTCGCACCAGTAACTATTATATGAAGGACACTTTGGTTAAGTACTACTTGTAGATTGCATCCCAGTGCAGTGTGTAATAAGACAACGTAGGCCACAGTTGAGAGTAGATGAATAAAAGCCAAAGATAACTAACGTTGGAGCTCACTTCCACTTTAAATGAGAAGGCAAAGTACTTTTTGTAGCGTTGGCAGTTGGACCATACAATACCTACCAGCCATGTGCACGAACAATCCAAACCTAACTACATACACAAATTTGAGTTTATCCAAATTCCCAAGATAATTATAATACCCATTGATTAGATTAGGGTAATAAATACTTTAATTAGCTGAGTAAACATTATCTTATCCTGTCCTATGAGAAGTGCACATTTTAACATTCTTGTTGGCTATGCATTGATCCCCCCCCCCCCCCTTTTTTTCTAAAGGTTGTATAGCACGCTATAAAGATTGATGTTAATAAAATTATTTAAAATTGTGATAATAATAACCAAACATTTTGTGTCCTTTTGCTAATTCATAGACTATCATATTAGGGGGATGTTTATGGTGAGGGTGAAAGGGAAGAAGAGAATATAAAAGAGCAAATGGATGATATCAAATATAGCATGATTGAAGGATCTTAATGAGGGTTGTTCTTTTCAATTTATCATAATTAACTTATTATTAATAAAGTTTGATGAACGATCTATATTTTTCGACTTATTATAAGCAACTTATTGTTTATTGTTGTTAATGAGTGTCGATTAATGCTGAAATTATAAGTAGAAAATATGACTAGATGATGATTAATGCCAACCAATGTTGATTGCTACTGATTAGTGCTGAATGCTAATGATAAGTACTAATATGAGAAGTTGGAAAAAAAAAAGGCACGAGTGCTGATAAGTGTTTATTACTGTTGTTCCATGCTAAATTTATAGCTAAAAAAATAATTAAGTGTTGATAATTGTTGATCAGTGCTGATTGGTATTAATGAATGATGATTAAGTGTTAAACATTGTTCATAAATATTTGTGATAAGTTGAAACAAGGGGTTCAATCAACTTAATTAAGATAAGTAAAGGTATCAAATATATAATACCCCCCTCTTTCCCTGCCCTTTATTGAGAATTTGAAATGTTTAGTTCTAATCAAAGAAAAGGGAAAAGAGACCCCATCTCCGTACAAATTATATCATAGGCTCGAGTTTATGAACTTGAATACCTTTTTTTGTGTTGAAATGCGTACAGATATGGATTGCCTACTCGCTCAATGGTTGGTGTGTTTGCTATTGTCCTTCGTTATTAGGTCACATACTCGAATTTGCAACCTGCTGACTTCGTTTTGTTGTTTCTTATTTCTCAAATTTGTGGAGTTGAGTATTTTGTTTTATATATTTGATCAATCTATTGCATCAAGTTGAACATTTTATTTTACTCGAGCATTTCTCAAATCGGTAGATTCGGAACTATAATATAAACGATGTCCCCTCCCAAAGGAAGGTGAGCATCAACATCCTCTTCCCTTTCTCACCACTTACCAACACCCATAAATACAGCTCACTCGCATTCATCACTCTCTCTCTCTCTAACTCAACACCTACACCACACACCAAGAACCATCTTAGAGAGCAAAAGAGAAAGAATCAAAGAAATAGATCGATCACCATGTCAAAACTAACTCTAGCCAAAAACTTCCACCTTTGTTTCTCAATGCTCAAACACCCCAAACCCCAACTTACCACCGCCACCACCACCACTCACCGCTCACCACCACCCTCGGCCACCACCACCACCTTCACCAAATCCTACAACTCCCTCTATGAAGACACCCTCCCCGCCACCTCCTCCGACACCGAAATGCCGGATGCTGAGGCCCCCGCCACCCCGGACCTCTCGGCCGCCTACGCCTCGCGCCGCTTCTTCTTCTCCTCCCCTGGGCGGTCAAACTCGATCGTTGACTCCCTCTCCCTATCCAGCCTAGAAGAAGAACCACCCACCGACGAGGAAGAAGTGGTGGCGGGTGGAGTGGCGGTGCAGACGTACTCACCGGACCCGTACATGGACTTCCGGCGGTCCATGATGGAGATGGTGGCGGCGCGTGAGTTAACGGGCGCGGAAGAACCGTGGGAGTACTTGCAGGAGTTGTTGTTGAGCTACTTGGCGTTGAATCCAAAGAACACACACAAATACATTGTGGGGGCATTTGCTGATCTCTTTTTCTCTCTCTTATCTCCCCATGATAATCATAATCATGATCACAATCATGATCAAGATAATGCTGAAGATGATGTTGTGGGTTCAACTTCATTATCTGCATCATCGTCTTCTTCTTCTTCTTGTGGGGGTAATGGGGGTGAGATTATGGATGAATGACATTTAATTTAATGTAAATTATTAACGTGGATCTTAATATTTTGGGTTTTTTTGGTTAATTTCTTGAGATGGGCAATTATTAAATTGGGTGTTAAATTGTTAGTGGATGATGAGTGATATATATGTAGGGGCTTTTATTATTGGATTGGATTGTTCATTTCTACTAACAATAAAACATTTATAACTATAATCAAACAACAGTCCAACATCGATTCATTCAAGTGATTTCACACTTTATTATCTTAAATAAGATTTTAAATTTTTCTTTTATAAATGATGAAATTCTGCGATGAGAGAGTTTTTAACCTCTTCATGAGCTTACAGTAAGTTAACTCTATTAAAAATAGGTCCAAAAACTATACTTTTCTCCTTTATATTTTTTAAAAGATTGATACACTTGACTTGTTTCTAGAGTGATTTCTAATTCTAATACGATTATTTAGCGATACAATTCAAATTAAGTCATATGCTAAATGACTCAACCCAACGAAAAAGTTTATGTATAAAAAATATTAAACGAGTATTACGAAACATATGGATAGTAAAGTGTGAATATTCTTAATTAACTTGTACAGTACACTTAATTAACTTGTAAACCATGATCATTAGTACCATATTAGGACCTGCACAGTACATTTATTTAACTTGAAAGTGATTAATCAGAGCCTAATCAGCAACACGTGCAGTGTATATTAGATGCTTAATCTGATCCCTTGATTTTGCATTACCATATTTTCATTTTTTTTAAAAAAAACAATGATTATTAATTATTGAAGAATACTATTTAACACAATCTGTAATTCAATTTGATGGGACTAATTGTTTTTTAAAAAATAAAAACTAAATGCAAGTTGCAAAGCTGGCACTGGCAGACATGGCGAATCCCAAAATAACAATAATCAAAATTAAGTAATCAAACACCAGACAAGTATCATAAATCCTGATTTTGTTGTTTTCTGAATTTTATTTATTTTAATTTTTTATTGCAATAATTTGACTTATAAGTTTCATTTTTCATGCAAGATTCTGTCACACCGCTAATAGTTTAGCTTAGGTTAATTGTGTCATTATGCTGTTTAATTAATTTACAAATGGAAGAGGAATATACAATAATACATGGTGAATTATTTTTATATAATTTGTATATTTTTTAACCTTTTTCTTCAACGATGAATGTGGCCTCATGTGACCCCAAGAGACTTACCATGTTGGGTGGACCATTGAAGCAAACATCATTCCCAAATTATATATGCACAATAATTTGAAATTTAGATTTTTCTTTTTAAAAAATATTGTTTGTTCATATTGATTTCAGATCAAATAAAGTTAAACCAACTAACAGTGTTCATGAATGTCAACTGAATCAAGTTACAATTACGGTAAACAAGTAGGAAGGATGTCAGTATGTCACTCGATCCATGCTCCGCAGCTCTTGGACTCTTACTGCTTAAAATACGACCAACTGGGAAACATCTAAGGTTAAAGTCGATTTAGTACAAAAACAGCAATCCAAGTGAGAACCAAATCCTGCGAAAGCAGAACCCACACTAGGAGAAGTTGTATAGAAAACCAAGCGACAAAAAATGAAGCATGCTGCAGAAGATGATTCATGTCATTACTGTAACCAACAGGGTCAGTTCCCATGGTTTCTTCCATTTACAAAAATGCGCCCGGGGGGGGGGGGATGGAGGTCATCTTTTAGCATTCAACCCTACAACTAGATTACAGATTTTGATACTAGAAACTGTATGTACTACTAGGTGCCCTCGTTGACTCACTATTAACATTTTGCCCTAGATTAAGATGCAAACTGCATCCGGAACAATCTCAATCAATGGTCAATCCACACCACAATCCGCAAAATCCCCAGCCAAATTTCTTCATTGTTCCATTGCAACTTGAATGTAGTCAGAAATGATCAGAAACCTGCATTTCGAGCACGACATACACATACTGTTAAAGCTGTCACAATCACGGGTTTTTCCATATCAAGATGTTACATAATCCCTTCATCTCACCATCCCAGCTCAGATTCCGATAACTAGTTTTTATTTATTTGATTTGAAATAACAGAATACCGGATGAACCAATTAGGACGGAGAATACATAAGTGCATACCTGAAGGAGTCTAGTCTGATGACCCACCTTCCTTTCCGATCAAACACTGAGACTGGTCATTGTTACAATACCATGGAAGACTCATCCCACTTCTCTGCACAGAACACGCCTGTCTTCTGGTTTTGTCAGAGAGCAGGAAGCGATAAGAGAGCTTTCAACTACAACGCACTACTGCTGGCTAGAATATACATATGCATATATACAGAGGGCTCTGGTTGAACTTTCAAATCTCTATTTCAATGACCTACTAAATCTGAAGGTAATTTGCTGTACTCTGGTACGTTTTCCTCCATCAAATTCAAATCAAAGTCATGGGTCCTTTCCTCACGAGAACTCTTGATGGGAGGGGAACCTGTGTCTTGATGACCGTTTTCCAGAATTGACTGCACATTAGCATGAGTCAAACTCAGGGAATCTGTAGTGCTTTTTGCTACCTGATCAGAGTTTAACGTAGCCAAAACCAAAGGGAGGAGACCCTTTTCATCAGAGGAAGACTTCAGAGAATTGGGATTTGCACCATCTTCATCCAAGCTTTCCACCATCAAATTCAAGTCGGGTTTTAGAGCCCTCCCCTCAGTAGGATCCATAAGAGGAGCCTCCTCTGGCTGGACTGCGACTTTGTTTTCAGGATGAACAATATCATCTTTATCAGGTGAAGATTCAGGAAATGTAGAAGCTGCGCTGTTTAAGTCAAATGTACCATTCAGACAACCGTCATCAACCTCAGATTTATCAGCTCCCCCGTCTGTATGTTCAGCATTCCCAGATTCACCACATCTTAGATCATCCTCTGATGAAAGTGGTTATGTCAGATAATGATAGTATCAAGTCGACAAAATTTCAAAGTCAGTGTGAATCTCTCTTATAGATAGATACCTGTGGTGGTTATGCTTTTCTGTACAAGCTGCTGCTTTGAAAGCGGCTTCTGCAGCATGTCTGTGTGGGGAAACACCAACATGCTCAGTGCTCTCATTTCCTCTTCTACATTCTCTTCAAGATGCTTGAAACCAAATACCGAAGTCCATGTTTGCATAAGCTCAGGAATGGCAGGAATCACTAGGTTCTCGACATCAAGTGAGGCCAGAGCCTGAATACGGTACAAAAGTAAGATCACAATAAGACAAGAACCATGACAGATCACAAAAACAAGGGGGGGGGGGCCCACAGTGCCCTTAAGACCTGAAGATCCAAGATAAAATTTGGAAGGGCCGCACACAGAAAAGGCAAGGCAGGTAAACAGAACAAGAAAATCATGCTCGCAGGAGTTTCCATATTGTGACACTAATGTCGATGGATGCCAATACAAGGTGAAGTTATACCAACAAAGCTCCAAATCCAACACTGGTTGATCATGTTTAACAAGACTGAATGTTCTCAATCTTTTCGGAGGTACAAGATCACTCCAGAATCTAATCATAAGCAGCCTCGTCAACCCCTTTTTTTAATGACAGCTATGCATCTTTACCCACAGCACTGAGGAAAACATTTAGTCAAAGAATGCCTTAGGTTCTGGTTGCCTTTGCTTCTAGGTGCTGCTTTGGGGCGAAAGCACAAAAACAACTAGTGCTATTACTTCCTCCAAAGGCTAAAAATATTATGCTTCCCCAACGGCATGCTCCAGGAAAAAGTTGCAACAAAACCAAACAGAAATTCAGCCACTCCATTCAACTCTCTCAAACTTGTTATTTAAACGGTTACAAAACTAATGACAGGTTTTCTACTTCTAGTGTAACACTGACTAAATGGGCAAGATGACATTTGGACTTAGGATTTCTCTTCCTGATGTGAATGGCACACCAACAGAATCACTATCAGCTCATCTTATCAGAGCTTCCACAGTGCCTATTAATTGTTATAATCGAGCACATATGTAGACAACATCATAAAGACAATGCAGGATTGAAGTATAACATGCAGGTACTTCAACCAAATAATTCTCTGAATTAAAACTGACAAAAGAATACAGCATCATCGTTCAGAAAATAGGTCATGTATAACATCCTGAAGGAAATACAACGAGACCAGCACAAGGAGGGCAACTACGATAAATACATAAGTTGGAATAAAATTGCAGCATACCATAATAATCCTCCAAGTAGTAAGGAATTTAATGAACTCACCACTTCAATAGCATTAAGAAGCCGTCGACACATTCCTTGCCGCCTATAAACATTGCGTGTCCCAATGAATGGCATCTCCGATAGATGCTTCCCACGAATTCTGCTCCAAGACAGTGAAATATTAGTAAGCAATTTAGGTCAACACAAAATATATGATAACACAATTTCTTACCCCAGGCATAGAACTAAAAAATCACCAGTTACAGAACAAAAGCCCTATACAAATCATTACCATAACATTGTAAGGATAAAACTGCAAAAGAAAACTTCCTCTCACCTATTTTTGCAAATTTGTCACAAAATGCAAGCAAGATCTATATCAAGCATGAGTCAAGACAGAGACCAGATACATTGGCGATTCCAAAAAAGGAATCCAACAATCACTAAATTCACACCATCAATCCACAAGCAGAAAGTTTCTGCCTGTAGTGGGAAGTAAAAGATCCATCCGAGTAATTACTGATCGGTAACCCATAACATGTACGAAAACGACCGCTCAAACACCAGAATGATCCACCCTAATAAGGGCGAATTCCCAGGAAGATCATGTTTAAGCATGAAAACTAAATCATAATCTCTATATAGAATAAATATGAAAAACAACACAATTAATATTGTACACAAAACTGAACTATTTTCTAGTATAAAGAAAAACGAAACTCTATAAAAATACCAAAGATGGTGTCTTCAAAAAGGAAAGAAAACAAAGAACACATCAGATACATTTCTCATCCTATAGAGCTAACAGTTTTTCGTCCCTAGGATCTAGTGACACCAAGCAGGAAAACAGTATAAACTATCAAGCACCTAGATAGGAGAGGGAAGGCCCCAAGATTAAGTTAAGTATCAGCATTGGCCTGTAGCATAGTGACTCAATGCAAGGGTTCAAAATGCGGTTTACGTCGCAATTGCTATAATGGTGAACTACTGTGGCAATCGCAAAAATGCAGCCACTGTGTAGCATACAAAGTTGTTGCAAAGGGAAAGTGCAGTTGCTCCACTTCAGAACCCTCGAATGCACACGTTTTTTTCTTCGGAATGACCTCCTTTTGAATCCATACTTCGTAGATCCTCTCTGCTATGCCTCAAAGTGATCAGGTAAATACCAAGCAGCGCACGGCCAAAATAGAAATGAAATATGCTTGGAACTACCCAGGGGAGTACGGGTGGTCAAGAATTTCAATGTCTACTAATGCGGCCAAATCACCAAAAAGAAATTGTTAAAACAGTTTGGTCAATCTACCAGTTTGGAGGAACTTTGTAAGTGGAAAGTTTTGTCGACATAAACGAGTCCGTTATTTTGGAAAAATTACTCATTTATAGTTTACAGATAACGGTAATGATAAAGGGAATCAGGAAATTTAGAACCACAATAATTGAAGAGTATGGTCGAGCGTAATGTAAAGAAGAGGGTTTTGACAAAATATATTGTAGACTACAACATCTGAAATTCAATTTTCCGATACGAAAGATGCCTAACAACGAAGATCAAACTCCCCACTTCGAGGATCCAATGAATGGATTTATTATGAGAAGAGGATAAATCCACTTTGAGCAATCTTAGATGAGAGATCCCAACGACGCTATTGTCCTTATTAGAATTTAAATATAATTGGCTGGTATCCATTAACTGCTTCCTGCATCAACTACTAACCTGAAAACCACCACAAGCTTTTATCGCATCGTACATCCAGGTATTACATTCAACACCCCCCCCCACCCCGGCGGCAGGACATAAGGAACATAATTTCCTTGTTCTGCCTTACAAAAGGGCTGAATCACGTGTCATCCTAACCTGCAATCCAATCCCAGACTTCCCCTTGCTAAGCGACTTTCAGGGCTCCTATCCACAGGAAGCACACTGTCGCAAGCTGGCTCCGGTACCATCTATAGCGGGATGCATCCTAACCTGCAATCCAATCCCAGACTTCCCCTTGCTAAGCGACTTTCAGGGCTCCTATCCACAGGAAGCACACTGTCGCAAGCTGGCTCCGGTACCATCTATAGCGGGATGCCTAAACAATTACCAAGAATTGTCTTTTGGACTAAAGGCTAGCCCGTAAACTGCCAAAAGCCTTCCGTGCACCAAATTTTGGTAACTACATTCTGGTTCCTCTACGATGCTGAGATTCTTCTTGAATTGTAAAGCTTCATGCTCTATTAGGAAGACCACAACCAATCTAGGAAACAATATGGAACCTCATAACCCATTGCAACCCAAGGAATGAAAAGACTGAATTCCATGCCAAAAGCTTTGCGAAAACCCGAGGCATTTGTTTTCACAAAAGTAAGATAAAAATGTCTTCGACAGACTCCTTGATTATGCACACACAGGGAAAAGTGAAGTTTCTCACCCATGACCTCGGCATTTGTTTATAAGTTACTCAAAAGGGTTGAAACACCCTCCGCTCCTCCATTATAGAGTTGAAATACTCAAAGATACAGAGATACCACATTTTTTCTTCAAGTATGATAACTTCTACATCTGCCAATTGTCTAGTCATCACGGGTGGGAAATGGGCCAGTCTATATGATTAAGGAATCCAAAGTTCATGGGAAATTATAAGATTCCCACATCCAGTTTGGTGATAATTTTAACCTCCCAAATCAACGCCAAATTAAAGCATTTCACAATTAATGATGGATTCCTAAAACTTTCTACTCTTAAAGAGTAGATCAACAATTCACACAGGATATTTGCTTCAGACATTTGGTCTCCGCTGACCAAACTTTAAACAGAGTGAGCTCCTCGGATATCAAGCAAATCCATTTTGGATGCATTATCATATATTCCCCATGCTAATAAATAGTGAAGGAGGAGCAAAACTAGAAATTGGAAAAAGAAGGGAAATCCGATATTGTCTTTTTCTGTGGTAGCACATTATTTAAATTAATGGCACATCTGATCTTAGAAAAAAGTACTAAACAGTAATATAGGCGCAATCCACTGACATTAGATTCCTCCAAGAATCCGCTACAACTACCGCCAAAAAATCATATGCAAACCTCTCCATCAAATATGAAATTGGTTTAGAACTTATTATGGAAATATGCCAATTCAGATTTTTCGAAAAACCCCGTTCAGAGGCTTTGAATGAAGATTCTATCAGTTTTATCCCCCTAAAATGCACTGATTCCCTCAAGACATCTTCAAGTCTCAGGTCAAGACACGCCAAACATCATTTCAGCAATAAATGTCCTGCAATACGATAATCTGATACTCAGAGTGTTGAGATGAAGAAAATTAAAATTTAGAAAAGGAGTTTCCCACACAATAATCACAATTGTGATGCCTGTGAAGGTACATATTTTGGCAAAAAGCCCTTGCATTTCATCCAAAGAAACTGATAAAAAGACAGCTCCCAGACATTCAAACAGTAGAATTATCTTCCATTTTACTAGACAAACAATTATCCAATTAAGAATGAGCTATAAACAAACACCACTTGAAGACAGCTGACATGGAAACACCTTTTTTTTACAATTAGCACATTTATGGTGTTGACGAAAAGTTGACCAATACTTCCGAAATGTCATTTACTTGCTGCCAAGTAGAGTATGATACAATTACAAGATCTTAGAGAACAGCTCTACGGCAAAATATCCTGGGGGGCTGAGACTATAAAATTATGCTGACAACTACCTGATGGAAGCTGCAGATATGACTTCATCTCCTTTCTCCAAGACAACAGTAAAAAAGGTGCTGAAATTCAACCGCTTGAAATTGGACCTGGGAGAATGGGATAAATGAAAATCACAGAGTATTTAAAACAATAGAAAAGATTACCCAAATAAAAAATTGCATAAAAGCGAGCCGCTGTACATAACTGCTGCGGTATATGTTGAATAATAAAAAAGGGTCATTCAAACTGTTTATAAGACTAATCAATGATTGGCTGAAGTCAGTGCAACATACTGGAAATGCACAGAGGAACATCAATATCAAAGGAACTTGGTAATCACCGAAAAAAGAAAGAAGATATCAAGGAAGGAAGAGATGCATTTCCTACACACGCAACAAGTCCTTACCCACAACTGTAGACAATGTGGCGTATCAAATTGATGCCACTTCTGTGGTCAAGGATAGGTAAAAAGCACTCATCCATAATAGATAATGCAACAGCCAGCTTAGAATTGCTTAGAATCTTTTGAGGTTGCCATGTGGAAATATCTTCTTGAACATCAGAGCGCTGAAGCAGAGTACAGGAAAATCCATCTCCTAGATCACGCTTAGTCCCAACAAGACTCTGTAATCCCACAAATATCTACACCAAAAAAAAGGGGGAAACTAAGTGTCATTTGTATGCAGAAAGTAGAAATACAAAATGATTGAAACATATATAGCAATGACATAGTGAAAGATAGGATTGAACTCCATAGCAATGAGCAGAAGCAGAGGTCAACCACATGATCTTTAGCATATATACATGTCAGACTGAGAGGCCATTTGTTTCAAGTTTCCAGAAAGCTGTGTGTATATCAATGTCAACATAAGAATCAAAGTATTAATTTTATTCTTTAACCAATCAGAGGAACTTTGGGCCATAGACCCCGGGGGGGGGGTGGCTTATGTGGAAACCAGTAGTCCTATTCTCTACAGTACATTTCCTAAGACATGTATGGCAAACCTAACGAAAAGGGAACACTTCATTGTGACCAGTCTGCAGAACAGAAATGGTAAGTTGGTTGGTAAACCTGTTCACAATTCCTCCCGCAGAAGGTTGGCTGCTTGGATTCAGTGCAGACATCCTCATCATCGATGCAAGATGGGTGATCTACAAAGACCACATATTAATAATAAGTCAACAATAACTGTTAATTACAAAGAAATGGAGCAATCTGAAAATGGGATGACAAAGTAGTTACATTTCTCCTGACACAAACTGCAAGAGACCAATGATGAAGACAAGTGTTCACAATCATCATCACTCTCAGATTCAGCTTCACTAACACCACCACAATACTTGCATGAACAGTAAACACAGTGCCACTCTCCAGAAGGAACTTCCTGCAAATGTAAGAATAGAACATATTACACCCAATAGTAGACGCAGAACATAAAACCCAGTATGGTATAGTAAAGCCATAGTTGTGAGCTATAACACATTCTGCTTCTACAAACATAAGTGCCATTTAGTTAACGGAAGACTACAGCCTTCACATTAACCCTAAAGCTTCTGTGGGTGCCTGAAAAAAGCTTGTTGATGCACAACATCCATGCCACATGAGACTTCCATGCTGGGTTGGGCAAGAATACAACTTGATCAATGACCCACTAAACTCCTAGCTACCTAAGCATTATACTACATGGCAGAATAGCGCTAACCATGCAGAAATCAACCAAAAGGCCTTTTAATTGTAACACATAAATGGCATCTGTACTTTTTGTTTAGCTTCACTTATGTCATCAATTAAGACATAGGCCTATCTACCATGTGATAAATAACCGGATGTCCCCAGCATCTAGATACGTACTAAAGGTTATTCTTTATTAGCATAACAGCATGGGCATCAGTGGGAAATTTTCAAGAAAAGCAACATTTGCATGCAATACATAATGCCTGCCAGTGACTATAGGAAATGACAATTCAAGCAAAATCAATTGATGCACTCGAAATCTAAATCAGCACCTGCTAGAACATTTCAATTAACAAACAAATCAGGAGACAGTTCACAGAATGGCAAAATTACGAGGACAGGCACATGCGCAGGCAAAAGAAAGTATCTAACTATAGAACAAGATAGCCATATACAAAACAAATAGAAGGCAATAGCAATGAATACCTCTACATCAAGACAGTCATGGTGAAATGTTGACGGACAGCCATCACAGCACACCAACTCACCACCATCTCCACAGATGCCACAGGTATCATCATTTGGGTCATCACCATCCACTGGTACAGTATGAAACCCAGAACGACCAATCTCCTCTTGTTTGTTCCACGCATCCAGCTGGCATTGTAATAGTGAAGGACCACTTTCTAGATACATGTTTTCGTAAGGTTCACAAAGCTTGCTTCCTGCATGTTTCTCAAACTCAGCAACTGAGATTACCTCCTTGCAGCAGTAACAATGAATACCATCTCTTGTAATGCTGCCTTCAAGCATTGCCCTAGTTTTACGGCGGTTCATGTAATAAACCTTCCCATTAAGAGGGATGGTACCCGAATCAATCATCCAAGCAAGAATGCTGTGCTTCCCAGAATGGGCTACAATTCCATCACTTTCGGAATTTTTAGAGCGACGGACCAGCAAAGCACAACGCCTTTTGTTTTGCGACCCACTACGGATAGCAGGCTTCCTTTTCATACAATGCTTGCGGTCTCCATTGTCTGCGCCGTCGGACTTTTTTCTCTTGTTCTTGTCTGATCTCGTTTTCGATACAACCCTAAACAACTTTCTCAGTATTTCTTCTGGGATAGCGGTGAAGGAAAACTTTGATGTAGCGGCACCAGAGACAAGTTTACCCTCTTCAAACTCCTGTTTTAAAGTAAAGTAGGCCTTGGTGACTGACCAATGAGTCTTTCCTTCTTGGTTAACATAAACTGCATCACTATACTCCCTACCTTGCCTCGGCCTGTATTCAACTGTCCAACCTGCAGCTAGTAGCATATTCACAATTTGATTCCTTATCGAATTCTTTTCAGCTGAGAGGGACCCAGCTTTTTCAACCCTCTTACGCTTTTTGGACATATTATCTTTGGTCAACACTTTCTCTTGACCTTTTGAGGAAGAATGAACTACATTCGCTTCAGCCCCACTAGAAGAGATCTTTCTATCTGACACGACTCCCTTCAAGCCAAACACTCCATTGGTATGCGCTTTTTGCATTTTACCAGGATGGATGTCGCGTCTGCTCCTCCTGACTGGAGCTGCAACAAGAGAAACTTTCATTTTTGTAACATTCTTCACCTTGCCCTTGTCATGAAATGTCATCTTCAGTGCACTATTTCCTCCTTTCTTGGGTCTTCCTCGCTTGCGCTTCTTTTTCGAAGTTCTGACTGATTTCTTGCTTAATTCTTCATTTGCAGATTCAGATTCACTATTAACTTCTTGAAATGACACTTTCTTCACCTGCACTACTTCCTCTTCAGCATAAGAAACGAATTTTCTGGGCCTTCCACGTCTAGGGTCTGGTTCTGAATTTCCAACATGCTTTTTGCTTACATTTCCTGCCTCATGATCAACATCACAGTCAACTTCCCCATCAGGGAAATCAAGTGACTTCCTAGGCCTTCCACGTTTCCCCTTCTTTTTTGGATTTCTGACTGATTTACTATTCAAATCTTTCTCTGCAACATCAGATAAGGCATGGGGTTTGTTCATCTGAACCACATTTCCTTCAGGGAAATCTATAAATTTCTTAGGCCGCCCACGCTTTCCCTTCTGTTTAGGAGTTCCAAGTGCTTTTTTGTTCAAGTTTTTATCTACCCCTTCTGATATAAATGGGACATTGTTCAACTGAAGTACCTCCTCCTCAGGGTGATCAACAGATTTCTTGGGCCTTCCACGTTTGCCCTTCTTTTTTCGGTTTTTATCTGACTTTCTCTTCACACCTTTATCTGCAGCCCCAGCAACAAATAGGACTTTTTTATTGTCCAATCTTTCATCTTCATCCTCCAATAGAAATGGGACATTATTCAACTGAAGTACTTCCTCTTCAGGGAGGTCTAAAGATTTCTTAGGCCTTCCACGTTTTCCCTTCTTTTTTCGAGTTTTAACTGGCTTTTCAGAATCAACTTGGACTTTATTTATCAGAACTACTTCTCCAGAAAGATCAATAGATTTCTTGGGCCTTCCGCGCTTCTGCACCCTTCCAGAGTTGAAAGCAGATTTCTCACTTTCCTCCTGTGCTGTGACTGCTCCTCCTCCAGGACTATCAGTTCCTCTCTTCCTTTTCACTTGCACAGCTTTGAAGTGTCCACCACCACTTACGTCTCCATTAGCTGGCACAATCCTTGATCGCAAAACTTTGCCAAGAACTTGAACCCTCCCCTGCTCAGCCTCCATGTTCAGGCTTTCACCCTCACCATCTTTATCAAACTCACAATCAGATATCTCAGTACCAACAACTTTCTCCTCACCCCCAACTGCAGCTCCAGAATCTGATCGGACAGTATCAATCTCGACCCCTTGAGGACAGGATGCCTTGTCATCAATCTCATCATCCCTCCGCGAATTCTTCTCCTTCACTTCCTCAAGACTTGGATCCTTATCAAAATGCTCCAGAGCCCCTGAACTTGAAGTAATCACCTGATCAACAGCACCAACAGCGCAATTCACACCTTCTACTCCTGTTGCAGTCCCTTCTCCACCCATGCCAGTAGCCCCGCCCAAAGTCCCAGAACAATCACAAAATTTCTCTTTGCCATTGACCATCACCACCAAACAATTCAGCACATTCCCATCAACATCGCCCATTCGATCATCCAGACGTCCCCGCATTTCCTTTGTCTCACTATCATCAACCTTGCTGCATTTGACACTCTGAAACCCACTTTTCACCCCCTCAAGCTCAACTTCCATACCCTTGCACTCCTCTTCATCAAGAACTCCCCCACACAATGAACCATTGGACTTCCCATTGATTTTGCTCACTTCACTGCAACACTTCCCCTCTTCCCCACTCAAAATCACGTCAGGATCTCCTTTGACATTCAAATCAGGAACCTTTACCCCTTCCAATTCACCAACATCATCACCTGAATCGACCTTCTCAACCTTCCTCGAACTACTGGACCTCAACCCCTCCCTCATCTCATTCAACAAAAAAGAAGACCCAACAGCATGAAAAGAAAAGATCAAGCACCCAAGTCAAATTTCAAGTCTTTAAATCCACCAACATGATAAGAGATCGCCCTAAAACCAAACTCAGAGCAGCTCTTTAAAAAAAACCCAGAAATTAATCAGCCCTTCATACTTGCTTCCCCCCAACCAAAAACCCCAAATCGAAAGGTCTCACATTAACCCTGAAACGGGAAAAACCCACCAAGCAATTAAACTAAAACAAAGAAAAACCAACATCAAAAACAGCGAGAAATCTACTGCCCAGAACAGCCCACCAGAAAAATCACTCACCTCAAAAGTAGCTGATGAATGCCATTCAACCCAGGCACCCAGAAGAAACTGAAACTTCCACGGAAAGAGAAGACTCACCCAATTGAAAGTGTATTGACAGAATCAATTGGTGAAGCTTTGGTTTGAAATTTGGGGATTTTTGGAGAGAGAAGCGGGGCAGAAGAAGAGGCAAGAGGAGGTGAAAAGAGGGGGTTTAATTGTTTTTGATTTTTGGGTACCAGTTTAAATCTTTTTTCTTTTGTCTTTCCTGATTCCTGAATTTGGGTGTATTTGTACACTTTTAGACAGAAATCACAGCATACCAAACCAGTCCACCCCAGACCCTTGACGGAATTCAAGGGGTAGATTGGTAAATTCAGTTATGGCTGCATTAATAAAAATGAAAATCCAATTTTCCCTCCATTACTCCACTGCCAAAATTCCTATTTGGCGAAAAAATGGCTCCATGTTTTGCTAATCTTGCCCTTGTCACTACATTAAAATAAAAATAAAAAGAAATCTTGTGGGACCCATTGATGAGTGTATCTTGGATTTTAAAGCCCAATGGAAAAATGTTTTCCATATCATTAAAGGGTTTTTGGGTTGATTGTTGAGGTATGCTATCCATGGGGATTCCGTCTCTTTATTATTCTTGATTTGGGGATTTTGTCTAAATTTTTGTCCTTCCCTTCTGGTAAAACAATGAACTTGCTAATGAAAAGTAATATGATGCTTAATGCAATATAGAAATTTCTGTATATAATAAAAAGTAAACTATATGTATAGATTGCATTTGCATTTGCATTCACATTCGCTGACTATTCGATTACGTAATTACTTTTGGGCTAAAAAATCAACAATAATTCTCCAAACGTAATACCACAATTTTCTATAAATTCGAAAAAAAGACTAGCAAAAATATACAAACCAACTATAGGATTTTCTATAGCATTTGCAACATACAAACTCACAATTGTACTATTTCCTTGAAGTGAATTGCATGGAAGCAAATTTTTATTAATACTTTCGAGAATAAATCTTCATCATAATTATAAAACTTTTACCTTCTTTCATACCAAAAAAAACAAAAAGAGTAAAATAAACATACC
>JAKOGI010001386.1:0-77500 GCA_029747015.1 Carnegiea gigantea
TGTATGTATGTATGTATGTATATATGTATGTATGTGTGTATGTGTGTGGTGTGTGTGTGTGTGTGTGTGTGTGTGTGTGTGTGTGTGTGTGTGTGTGTGTGTGTCTATCTTTATATAACATGCACATGTACATATACATTGGGGTTTGGATGATACTGTTCCATTACGTGGGTGTTTGCATGATAGTGTATAAAAGAATGGAGCCATCATCATCGTTTAGAAGAACACAAAGACAACTGCAACAAAAAAATGCCAGATTGAAGGCAAGGCGTCGGTTACTGTTCAAGCGCCAACACATTTATCAAAATGATGTGGTGGCACACCGTTGTCGCTTACTCGCACGGGAGGCTCGCCAAATGAGGTCTACATTGATGCGTTTGCATCGAACACATTCGCTGCATCTTGAGAACCAGCACGAGCACCAAAATCCCATCTCATCGCATAATATCCATGATTGTGGTAATAGTTCATCTGTATTGGTTAATATCATACCCTTGCTCATGCAAGAATGAAAACTGCATAATTAATGCTTTCTTTGTAATATAAACAATTTATTCGCAGCATCGGATCAGCGAGCTGGTCATGATGAGAATTCCCAATTTCACAGATTTCCTTATATAAGACATCCGCCCACAGACCATGTGACAACATCATCCACCCTAATGAGTAATCCCCTAACACTTCCCAACGTTTACAGACCTCGACCCAGCATGATTTATGAACTCACTTACCCTACTACCACAATTGCAGGAGGGACACATCCAGTCCACGACACTCATTCTCCACCCGATGGGACTTTGGGATGAGAACAGCTACATTTCCACATTGCACAGCTATTATGTGGATAGAGGAACGAGTTCGAAATAGTAGTATTTCCAATCCCAGATTCAATTTGTGCTGTCAAAGTGGACAAGTTAGTCTACCCTTACTTCCACCATCACCTCCATATCTTGAATCATTGTTGTCAGACCAACATTTTCATGACAATATCCGAATCTACAACTCCATATTCTCATTCACTTCTATGAGAGGAAGAATTGACCATAGCATCAACGATGGTAGAAGCCCATATGTTTTCCGAATAAATGGTAGCAATCAAGATAAAATCGGATCCTTGCTCCCACGATCTGGACTGCTCCCAAAGTTTGGGCAACTATACATCTATGACACTAGCAATGAACTCTCGAACCGTATGACTGCACTTAGGGCATCCGGACGTTGTTCTAGCATCAGGCCTGACGTAGTGCAAGGGTTGCAACATATGTTGGATGCTGTTAATCCGTATGTTACTGTATTTCGAAAAGCTCACGACATGTTACGCGACCATGGCGAGGTGCTTGATTTGCAAATCCGAATCATTCAAGCTAGAGAGGGTAGACAATATATTAGACCCACTGCAGAAGAGGTTGCTGGACTTTTAGTTGGTGATGGCACTGAGCACTATGGATCCCGTGATGTCATCATTCAGAAAATGGATGGGACCTTGCAAAGGATAGATGAGATTCATCCATCATATATGCCTCTACACTATCCTCTATTATTCCCATACGGCACTGATGGGTGGAGTCCAGACATACAAAGAATAACTAACTCCAGTACCTCCAGATCTACGGTTGCTATGAGAGAATTTTATGCGTTTCGCATCCAAGATCGAGTAGGTGAATCAGCCGTTATAAAGAGGAGTACTCGATTGGGCCAACAATTCTACGTATATGTATGGGCAGCCACTGAGCAATACAGACTTACGTGGTACCTAAACCATCAAGGTTGCCTAAGGACAGAATTGTATAGTGGCATTCAAGATGCACTTAACGCAGGTGATGTTAATCCAGAGTCCATAGGACGACGATATATTCTACCGTCTTCGTTCACTGCAGGTCCCCGTTATATGATGCAACATTATCAGGATGCAATTGCAATTTATCGTGCAATGGGGCCTCCAGATTTTTTCATCACATTTACATGTAATCCAAGTTGGCCTGAAATCACTAATGCGTTATTGTCCGGCCAGCGATCAGATGACAGACCAGATCTAATAGCCCGGGTTTTCAAGATCAAGCTACGCCAATTGCTCGATGATTTCAAGACGAAAAAAATTTTCGGAATAGCCATTGCTGGTGAGTTCCTGATATTGTTATACAAAATATTTTCCGTCCTGTCACAGTCAACGTACTAATCATATCCACTATATCTATTGCAGAAGTATATGTTGTTGAATTCCAGAAGCGTGGCCTTCCTCATGCTCATATTCTCTTAACGGTAGCCACGGAAGATAAGCCTGCATGTGCAGAGGATGTTGATAGGCTAATTAGTGCCGAACTTCCTGACCAGACCACGGACCCTCTGGCATATAAAACTGTGACAAGATTTATGATACATGGCCCGTGTGTGTCATGTTTGATTGATGGAAAATGCTCAAAAAATTACCCTAAAAGATTTTCCAACCAAACAATATTTGATGAGCACGGCTTTGCTCAATATCGAAGGCGACGCACTTCCCAAAGGGTGGTGGCGAATGGTCGAGAAATTGATAATCAATGGGTGGTTCCATACAACAGAGACCTATGTGTAAAGTACAATGCCCACATCAATATGGAACGCGTAGCAGTACGTAGTGTGATCAAATACCTATATAAGTATGTCCATAAGGGTCATGATCGTGCGATAATTGTCATTGAAGGAAACAATGGAGGTCGTGACATTGATCAACCTCGATAATATGGAGGAAGGAATGAAATCCAAGAATATTTGGATTATCGCTATGTATCTACAATTGAGTCATGTTGGCGGATTTTTGAGTTCAGCTTACAGCATCAATATCCTTCCGTATAGAAGCTTCAATACCACTTGCATGGGGAACAATTAGTCATCTTTAGTGACAGAGAGGACCTCTTTGATATTGCAAATGAACCAGATGCGCAGAAAACAATGTTGACAATGTGGTTCGAAGCAAATAAGGAGTTCCCAGCTGCTCGACAGACCACATATCTCAACTTCCCTACACAATGGGTATGGAACCGTTCATCTAAAAGATGGACAATTCGTCAAAAAGGTTCTTCTATTGGTCGCCTTCTATTTGTACATCCAAATTATGGTGAGCGATATTATTTGAGATTGCTTCTAACAAAGGTCAGTGGAGCAACTTCATTTGAAGACATCCGTACAGTACATGGGGTTGTACACCCAACATTTAAGTCAGTATGCATGGCATTGATGTTGCTTGATGATGACGGTGAATGGCATGCCGCTCTGAATGAAGTATCAACCTGGGCTTCAGGTGTTCACCTGCGAAATCTATTTTGCTCAATGTTGATGTTCTCTGAGATTGCTGACACAGTGAAGTTGTGGGATGCTCATTGGATGCATCTAACAGATGACCTTCCATATGTCATAAGAAGGCAAACAGGAATCCCGGATATGGACTTACCATCTACTGAACTCCAAAATCTTGGGCTACTTGAAATAGAACGTACGTTGGACCGAAATGGAAGGTCACTCCAAAATTTCCCTCCGATGCCCCTCCCTTCTGTCGAAGCTGCGATGCATGCAACAAATCGGCTAATTATTGATGAGCTTGATTATAATACAAATCTGGAGACATCAATATTTGAAAGCTTCGTACGAGGGTTGAACTCAGATCAGTATCATGCATACAGATCGATCCTCGATGCTCATAATAGAGGTGGAGGGGGATTGTTCTTCGTATATGGTAATGGTGGCACGGGAAAGACTTATCTTTGGAGTACATTAATCTCTAAATTCCGATCAGATAAACATATTGTTTTGGCTGTAGCATCATCAGGTATAGCTTCTTTACTGTTGCCCGGGGGGAAGACAGCATACTCAGTGTTGAAAATACCCTTATAACCTGATGAAACTTCAGTTTGTTACTTTGATAAAAGGTCTGAACGTGCTGATCTCATACGGGAAACAACATTGATTGTTTGGGATGAAGCACCAATGATGAACCGATTAGCATTTGAGGCAGTAGACCGTCACCTCAAGGACATATGTGACAATGAGAATGCTTTTGGAGGGAAATTGGCTCTTCTTGGAGGAGATTTTAGACAGATATTGCCTGTAATTACACATGGAAGTCGCGAATCTATCGTCGCGGCTACGGTCCATCGAGCCACATTTTGGAATGAGTGTATTATTATGCACTTGCGTATAAACATGAGACTGCAACGAATAAATGAATCAAGTCAGACTATGCAGATTGTGGAAGAATTTGCTCGATGGATATTAGAAGTTGGGGAGGGTCAAGTGCAGGGAATTTCTATCTCCGACGACGGAGAGCCTAATTGGATTAAGATTCCGACAGAGTATCTCATTCAGAATGACAAAGGTGGTTTGCACAATTTGATCGCATCAACTTATCCTGATTTTGGTACTAAGTACAATGATTGGTCATATCTTAGTGAGCGAGGGATCCTTGCGCCAACAAATGATGATGTTGATGAAATCAACACAATCATGTTGTCTACGCTCCCTGGGGATGTCAAAAGCTATCTGAATTATTGCATTCCTTAAAGATTTCTGGGCTGCCAAATCATTGTCTAGATCTTAAAGTTGGTGCACCTGTTATATTACTACGGAATTTGAATCAGTCAATAGGGTTGTGCAACGGTACTCGATTGATTATCAGTAAACTGGGAGATAGAGTGATTAAAGCAAAAGTAATATCTGGCTCAAAAGTTGGTGAGACTGTTCTAATACCAAGAATTGATTTAACCCCATCCAACCTTCCTGATCTACAACTCAAAAGAAGACAGTTCCCTCTGAAACTGGCATTTGCAATGACAATCAACAAAAGTCAAGGGCAAACATTCAATAGAGTTGGTGTCTACCTTCCACGTCCAGTGTTCACCCATGGCCAGCTTTACGTTGCACTGTCACGTGTTTCGCCTCCTTCTGGATTAAAAGCACTTATTTGTAATAAGAGAGGTGTTCTATTAGATGTTACAAAAAATATTGTGTACATGGATGTACTGCACCATTTGTAACTTATTATATCATGCAGATAATTTATTGTGTCTGTTACATTCTGAATGCTTGATTAATCCCTTTTGAATCATATAAAAATCGTGTCCTGTACATTAATGTACGTTATTAAACAATTAAGGTGTAGTCATTACATTGTTGTCATACCATTCTATTCAGTTTTATTTATCCATGCTCACAGACATGTCTGCTTCAGTATATACTACCATGCTATATGCACCATCAACCCTTGTAGTAGATCTGTGACACTATTGGTTCGACTCATGCGAGTTATGAGTGTCCGAGCATATGGGCAACGTACATTGTGGAAAGTGATATTCATGGACTATCAGGTATTTGACGAATACCCTAATATAATTCCCCATCGTGTACATGTATGTTGCTGACGACAACCTTTGATCACTACAGTGTGATGAGATTTTCGGCAGCATAGAAGGTGATGTTGACATTTCTTGATAGAGAGCTTTGCTCATCACTGGAAAAGTGTACCACATCTCTGGACTCTCTGTTGATGCTGCTACTGATGGCGAGAAGAATGTGGTCACCAACAATTACAAGCTGGTCTTCTTGCCGAGAACGAGACTTCTTGGCGTCATTGACGATTGCCCAGATATACCCTTCCAGCACCGACCACCTTTTCTGCCTTTCATTGATGTCCCTCAGCACCTATGAACACCAAATAATATCGTAGGTACGTATTGTTCACATAGTACACTTCACTAACTACATTCCTACATATAGTTATTCTGAATTGTATATAATGGTCACCAGTTTTTGTTATTTGCGTAGACGTTATCGGCGTGGTAGTTGCTATATCTCCTTTAGAGAGGACAAGAGATAGGAACACTGCAAGACGGGAGTTGTTACTTTCTGACATGCAGTAAGTACTATCATTATTTAACATTTTTTTGCGTACTACGTGCCTCATTCCCCGAATATGAAAATTAGTACACAACCTACATATTTGTAGGATGCACCCATTAAGATTGACATTATGGGGAGATTTCGCGGAAGTTGAGGGCAGGTACATTGAGCAACATTTCACTGCGGAGAACATACTTCTAGCTTCCAGAGTCCACGTTAGAAACTATCAAGGTATCCTTACCTCAATGGCTGTATTTTCATTCCTAAATTTGCATAATTTTCATTAATATGATGATATATTTCATTAATATGCTGTCTTACCTGTAATGTGTATTTAGGAATTTCGATTTCTACTTTACCCGTTAGTAGATTGCTGATCAACCCCGATATTGAAGTAACAGAAGACTTTGAAGGATGGTATACAAAACATATTATATTTATTTCACTTTGTATTTGTTGTGCAAGTTATTGGCACTTGACCTCTCACATGTGCCGTTTGCTACATGCACTAGGTACTCTGGCACTAAAGGTGTTATGAAGCATTTTGATTTGATGCGTGCGAGAACATTACGTATGCACAATCTAGAAAAGTTGTTCGCTGCTGAACGGATTAGATTAGATCAATATGCAACTGCATCAAATGTAAGCAGCAACATTTTTATCCCAATGTTAATTACACATACATATATTCCTTCAATGTCACATAATGTGCAACATTTGGTACATGCAGGTGAGATATTTTCATATTTTTGCATATATTGTTGAAATCCACCCACTGTTGTATGATGCATGCACTAATTGCAACAACAGGACCCATAATTACGTATTCGCGCTTAATGTATCGTACTGTGCATGCCAACCTCCACGTCTGACTCATAATAGGTTCGCATAATTGATTGCCTACTGGTCGGTACTCTGTCCTAATTTTTCTAATTTCGTTTGTGCATTATTGTAACCACTCTATTACATTCACATGGATAGGTTCATCCTCAGAGTTGTCTTGCAAGATACTACAGGGTACAGGAAGTTCACTATTCTTCATGAAGATGCTCGAATCCTATTGCATTTGACATCTTCCTAATTGGATATATATGCAGCGTAGGTACTAGCATTTTCAATGCTACTAACGTGAATACGACTTCTTTTTTAAATTGTTGCGTAACCCATGTTAATATTGTGCACAGCCATATGGTCATCTATCGCTCTATGCGATTATAGATGACTATGTAAGTCAACCTTGGGTTTTCAATTTGGAGCCTCCACGTCCCCACGAAGTAGAAGCCCCCATCGTTCTTATTGTGCCAGTCAATTGGGAGGAAGAGGTTCATTACATACGAAAAACTAATGTTAGTTACACCAGGTAGATATTATGTATATGTAACTGACAATTATATTATTCTCAATCAAATAATTACTACATATTCATTTCCTTTGCAGGTACAAGAGGAGGAGGTGGATTGATCGTAATTGGCGTCATATATTATATTATCATCCTCCATTGTGCCATGCTTCGTAACAAGCTTATTATGTCATTTCTCCGGGCAACCGATTAGTTATCGACGAAATTGCTTCAGAATTACTTATTCATTGAAATTTTGCATTCTATCAGTATAATTACAACATTAATTATGTCCACAACAGCTTTCTATTTACTATTTTCCTACATACTTTGAAAATGTCCACTTGATCATGCTCCGTGCAAAAGCACGGGCCCAGACTAGTTAGTATTAATTTTGCGGGAATCGATGTTTTATGTTAGACTAGCGTAGCCAAATTTGTTAGAATGTGCTGCCTGAGATTGGATTCTGAGATGAAACATACATGCTTAGCTTCGAAGTGGATCAATTTTGTTAGTTCATGCATGAGATTTAATTTCGAAGCGATTTATATATGTTTAGCTTCGATTCGAATCAATTTAGGTGAATTATGCATGAAATGTTAATTCAAAACAATTCATATACGTTTAGCGTCGATTCGAATCAATTTAGGTGAATTATGCTTGAAATGTTAATTCGAAGTGATTTACATATATTTAGCTTCCATTCGAATCAATTGATGTAAATTATACCTAAAATGTTAATTCAAAGTGGCTTATATATGTTTAGCTTCAATTCGAATTAATTGACGTAGATTACGCCTGAAATGAATTATGTATGCTTAGCTTCGATTTCAAATCAATTTAGTTGATCCAAGCTGAAAGTTTTAATTCGAAGTAAGGTAAGTATGTTTAGCTTAGATTCGAATCTATTTACTTAATGCATGCCTGAAGATGTCATTTGAAATGAATTATAAACGCTCAGAATTAACGTATATATGATTAGTTGTGTCATAATCGTATATGAATCATAATCATATATGAATCATAATCATATATGAACTTCGAAATGAGTCGTAATTATTTAGAATTAACGTATAAATATGCTTAGTTATTTCATAATCGTTGGTTAATTTCAAAGTGAATCGTAAGAGTTTACAATCAACGTATATGAAAGTTTAGTCGTCCATGATCGTCTACAAACTTCGAAGTGAATCGTTTTATGTTTAAATAGAGACTTGATTTATGTTAAGCTTGAAAGGCATGAATAGTTAAGCTTGAATGGCATGAATAGGCTTAAATGTAACTTCGAACCGATACTTGTCTATTTAGTTGAATTATGCTTATACAATAGCTTTAGACATAGTATTTGAATGACGAACTGAGCATGTTTACGTCCCCTAACTGCCATACATGAATGTAATCATATTCCATGCCCAGTTAGTTTAACTTGGCTTACTAAATTAAGGTCGTATGAGTGTCTATATGTATAAATGTGTGTACGATGTAACCGTTGGTTGCAGCGCACTGGTAATTGCTAATTGCTTACTCGGTAAGTTAAGCATGGGTAAGTTTATGTAAGTTTACATATTACTTTTCAGTATATCATGATGATTAGAATGCTAAATTGCGAAATGGAAACCGAGATGGTAGTTGGATGGTTTGAAGTAGAACTATGAGTGGTTCAAGGTCTTTGTAGTACGGTGCTTGTGAGGAGGGAGCCTGGGTTGTGAATTAAGCGCAATCGTGTGGATTGCGAGGCCGTGTGTGGCTCATTGTGCTGAATTGATTATGAAGTGCTTAAATGTGATACATGTGGACCCCCTTCCCTTCTGTGTCCTCAAGTTATACTATGTGCATAACGGTGAGTTTTTCAAAGAAGGATTTCATGTTTGAAATGATAATAGTCATAAATATTAGTGCATAATGGCATATTTTAACTAAATGAATACAGTTTTGGGAGTGAACCTGCTTGAACGGGGGAATCCTAAAGAGTTTTACAAAGGCGTGAGTTGCATGATAAATGATTTCGCTGTGAGAAGCAGCAAAATTATTAGCCGTTATGGCCCATACGCTTTAAAGTGGCTAAGATAATGTGCTTCGGACAATATGAAAAGAACGATGTTAACCTAGGGGAAGGTCCGGAAACCCTAGAGGCCCTAACGAGGGATAATATAATGGTCCAATATGTTATATGTAGCCATCCCGAGAGTAAGAGCTTAAGTGTGAGCGTTAGGTCTCACTATGGGGTTGAGAATAGATCTCACCCAATCAGCACCTATAATGATCTTATGCCAGAAGTACTTTCATACTAAGTCAAGAAAAGCAATTGGCAGTTGGCCATTTTATATGTTTTGAATGAAAGAAAGTTTTTCTGGGGCCTAAGTGGCCATATGGAATGATGTATGAAAAGTTTATGAGGGTCGTTGTACGACCATTATGAAATGAAATGCCTTTTGAAAGAACAAGAGCCTCAAGAGACTAAGCAAAGTGCTTTCAAGAAAAAAAGAAAAGTTTTCTGTGCATTTATGTGCTTTTCTTATGAATGAAATATGAATGAGATTTCAAGTAAGGATAAGTGAAGTATTTTCACGAAAAGAAAGAAAGATGCTTGTGCAAGTCATATGAATGAAATCTAAGTAAATCATTATGTGAACATTCCAAGTATAACTTATGAATGAGATGCTAAGTAAGATACAATTATGAAAAAGAAAGCCTTATGAGCATGTTTCATGCATACCCTATGAATGAGACTTGAAATGTGTGTGTGCTTTATGCATATCATATGAATGAATTGCCAAGACAAGAATGATTATGAAATAAAAAGATAACTTTATGTGCACATCATATGAATGAGGTTTCGTGCATAGTTTAAACTGGAATGCTAAGAAGTTATATTTATGAAAAAGAAAGATCCCTATGCTTAGGCTATAAAAGAAAGTTTCTACGCTTAGCCCTCAATGCCTGCTTATATGCTAAGTGCTTCTTAATTAAGAAATTCAGAGGCCTAAACGTGAGCCTCAACGACTAAAATGAAGTTTATGGTTAGTAGTATTTTATAAGAACTCCAAGAATGCCTAATATGATAGTAAAGTATGAATATGTGATATGTGACTATTAAAGATACTATTGCCTGCAACGGTTTTGGTTTTAAGGGGGTCGGGGGACACTCACTGAGCATGTGGTTGCTCATCCCACTACTCTTTTCTCTTTTCCCCAGGTATTCTTTATAACAGGAAAAAGATTGAATCAGCTATGACAAGATGAAATCCGTTCATGCTTGCAATGTATCGTTTGTGCCCATCGAAGGGATCTTACGTGTTTAATGAAGTAACGTTATGTATTCTTAGTTTGAAATGTTTGTAAACAGGTATTCTAAGTTCATGTAATATATACTGTTTATGAGTCGCTCTGAATGGCCTTATGAGCCAACCATCTAGTCAGTTAGATGTCTTTTGGCTAAAGTTAGTTATGTTTTGGGATGTAAACCCCAATACTCCGGTTGTGTGAACCGTTGAGTTGCATCTTTCCTTTCTTCTTTATTCTTGAATTAATCTGGTTGGTGCACTCCGAGCGAGTGGCTCGTTGAGTTGTGAACTCCGACATGTGGCCGTTGAGCTGCTTTTAAATGTTTTACGCTTCCGTGTAATTGCAGGGATTTGTTGTAAGGCTTATAGCCTGGAAACAGCCAGTTTTTAGGGGAAATTCTATCCGTTTCGTCCCAGAATTTAGATAAAAAGTTAAAAAAACGTAATGCTTCTGGCCGGAGGGGCTGGGGGTGCTACACCTATAGAACTGGTACAATACATTGAACTCCTCCTAGTTCTATGAATAACTAATATATGGTTTCATTGTGGCTCATTATGCTATTAACCTCTATCCTTATTTGTAAATGATCCTTGGCTTTTTTCCCACATGAATTCTAGAAACATATATCTTTTTTCCAAAACACACAGAACAACCACTGTCAATATAAGCACAATTCATATCTATATTATATCCCTCTAAATACATATTTATTGGGATATAAATGCCATTAGTATTAGTATTGGTGACTTAGTAGCATGTCTCAATGGTCATATTTTTTACTAGTTCATCCTCATAACTTGAGTCACTAACGGTCTTTGTTTTGTACCCAATGACTTTTCTATCTAAACATGTACTTCGATCTATATTTGTCATATGCATTCAAAAATCATTCTACTCTTTTATCTAGTCATACTAATTGTATCATCTTCTTTAAACTCTTCTTTAATTGGCAAAGATGCTTCTTCCTATTCTAATCTTGTACTTAAACTTCTTAATAATTGGGTTTAATGGTCATTTTTTTTTCCATTCTCATCAATTTTTATTACATTTGTCTTATTGATTTTTGTGAGATCAGCAAAGCTAGATATCAAAGACCTATCAATTTTTATCTCCTATTGATTGGATTTTATTCTTTGAATAATGGAGTAAGACTCTCAAATTTTTCTGCCTCTATAATTATTACCTTGGTTTCTAGATCTATGGCATTATCTAATTTGTAGATTATTTTCTAAAAGATCCTCAGTGGGCAGCTGCCTTTCTTAATGTCCATCCTAACTGTTTTATCTTAAAGGACAAGAAGTTTTTAGCGAATTCATATTTTAAACTCAAACAATATTCAGGTCGGCAATTAAATTCTTCAACCAAATTGGTCTTAGCCCTTGTGATAATTTGATTATTAAATTTGGTGTACCAGATGTCACAAAACAAAGTATAAAGATCAATATCTTTATCATAATACTGTAATAATGTAATTTGGATTTGGATACTTCTAACATGGATATACATATACTTTCTATCCTTGTTATGCTCGAGGACATTTTCCCAATTAGTCAGATTTACTTCCCCAAATCATATTCATAGTCTTTTATCTCTAAATCCCCTGCCATCATTTCACATATGTACTTACTTTTTAACTGAAAGATGAATTTTTTGTGGATCGTATCCTTCTGTATTATAGGAAATACCAAATCTCCTTTAACTTCTTCTTTCTCATTATCTACTGCAAATTCTTCCTCTTAAAGGTGACCAAGACTAGTTTGTTCATAGTCGCTTTCTTCATACTCATCTCCAATTACTATCTCAACAATCTATTTGTTGTTTTTGAGGGTTAGGTCTAGTGCTTCTTCCTTGTTAGGCTTAAAATGGTCTAAACCACCTAACTTTCAATAACTTATTATTCTTCCTATTTTTACATTCGTTTACATAATGACGTACTTCTCCTCTATCCCAACACTTACAACTATTTTTTCTTATTGGATAATAAACAGCTTTTCTAAGAAGTCTACAGCTTTTGAGACTTAACTTGTTATAATACTTTCTTTTGTACTTTCTCCCCTTTGCCTGTTAAAGCTTTTTTTCTTATAAAATTTTCTTTTTCATTTCTTGATTGATGAGGATTATCCCAACAAGTTAGAAATTATTGCTTCAATTTCTTTTGTTTTGGAGATCAAAACATTGATCATTGATCCATTTTCTTAAATAAGAGATTCTTATTCTAAGAGTATCAGTGGCATTGCTTTTTCAAGTCATGTAATGTATTTTTCATTGATTATGAAATTTATTGGATAAAGTAATTTGTCATAAAACATACCAAAATTGGTTCATTATGCCCAATTTTGTAACAACATTCACTAAATTCAACTAGATAATTTTTCAGATATCTCACATCCTACAGCCCTATGTTGCTAGTCTTTCGTTGCGACTTTCTAGCTTTTTCTTTGAAATCAAGTTCAGCCCCAATAAATTTAGTTTTGATTTTCTTACATGTTTTTTGAACATGTAGTTGATGTTTCTATTATTCCTAATATATGTTTACCTTTCTTATCTAGTGAGTTGTACCAGCCAACTATAGTGTCAGAAAACTATGTTTGATATAGTTCAAGAAATTTCAAGCAGTCCATGTAGTATTCAAGTTCAGGATACTTTCATGCCCTTCTTCCAATGTTCAAATATTTCTTCTCCATTACAAGCCCCATCGATGTTTAGGATGTAACCTGCTTGGTTAATTGGGATAAAGTTATTATCTTCAAAGGATGTGGTTTCTCTTGGGACGAACCCAAAGTAAAAGTTGGTTGTATTTCCTATTGGAATATACCTAGGTCTCATAAATTGGGTATTTCTTCTAGACAATTCACTAAACTTTTCAGCTTGAAAAATAACATTGTTAACTAGATTGGATTCGATATCGTCGATGTTGAGTTCTTCACCAATCTAATTGATTTCACTTTCAGCTACCAATTTTTCGTGTTTTTTCTCCAGTCTTCTTGTAATTTCTCTAAAGAAATTCTGTAATTTAATTAGGTTCACCTATTATTATTATTATTTCTTCTAACTGGATAGTATTTATCTCTTCATTATCATCTGATAGTACTTCTTGTTTTTCTATTATTGCGCTCATACTTTTGTTTAATTCTTCTAGATTTTGCTCTTTATCAAACATATTTTGTAACTTCTCTAGATTGTACTGTTTATATTACATCCTCTTTCTCTTCCTTTTCTGATGATTTTTCAGGTGATTTCCTACTTTTTTCCGATTTTTATCATAGGAAAGTAAATAAAAAAAATTAAAAGATAGGGAATAAGTAGCAAATATTTTGCTTATTTTGGACAAATGTGGTCAAATATGAAAATAACATAATTTTAGAGTACACCAAGTAATTAAAAAAGTTAGGTTTGGTCAAATTTGGCACCAAAAATTATTTGCCCAAAGTTGAATGGACCAAAAAATATTTTCCTAAAGTGTGTTTCCTTTGAGGATGAATATTATAGATTTTTTGTGGCTTCATTGGGGAAAAATCACTGCCAAGTGCCCCACTTTGTGTAGAAATTATAACTAGGGGACCATGTTATTAGAATATATTTAAAAGGAATAATATTCTGTGAAAACTATTTTAAGGTGACTATTCACTGTTTACGTTTTCTTTTAAGCCCTTAAACTTTTCATATTTGAATTTTAGCTCAAATCCTTAAAAACTCACTTTTAAAAATCCGAAAATTGTGCATGTGAAAATTTTCTTATACTACTCGAAACTCTCTTTAAACTGGTATCATAGCTACGTGCACAAAAATAATTAAGATAATTAATCTAATTAATGACTAATTAAGCTAATTAACTGCGATTAATGTTTGAATCATCACCTACTTGCCTGGGTTCTAATTATTCACATGTTGTTCATTCACCGAAAGGTAATATCTCTTTAGCACCTCAATTAAATTATGTCACTAATATAATTTTAGAATTAAAAGTAGAATTAGCTAAAATTAAGACTGAACTGAAGGAGCTTAAGAATCAATTAACCGTTGTCCATCTTTCTCTTATTAACGAAGTTAGACATAGCGAAAAAGCTACTCCTAGTATTAGTACTCCCTTTCAACATAAATATCCTTTTCAAAACCCAAAAACCAAAATTCTATTTCCTTTGCAAAAAATAAAAATTCAAAAAGAAGTAGGAGAATAATTTGGTGAAAAATCGACTGAAAGAAAGAAAAAGAAGATGGAGTATGAACAATATACTTTTGAAGAGCTACAAAAAATGTTCGGAAAAGAACAAAATTCGGAAGAATTAAATAAAATTATGGGCGCAATTAGTGATAAATATGACATTTTTTCTGATGATAATGAAAAGATCAATAATGTTCAATTAGAAAAAGAAATATATCAGCAGATGAATCTAATTAAATTAGAAGATATCAATATGTTATAATTAGATGAAATTAGAAGAAAACTTGATGAGAAATATGGTAAAATGACTACTGAAAATGAAATCAATGAGATTGGAGCAGAAATCGACTTATATGAAACAAAGATTTATCCAGTTAAGAATATCGTTCCCAAACCTGAAGAATTTGGAGAATCATCTAAAAGAAATCTGATTTCCTAAGACCTAGGTACGTTCCAACAGAACGTACAAGCAAATTTTTTCTTCGGGTTTTTCCCAAGGAAAAGCACGACCTATGAAGAGATTGGCCTTACCCCAATTAGCCAAATTGGATATATCTTAAAAATTGATGGAACCCGTAATAGAGAAAAAATATTTGAGCACTAGAAAAGAGGAATGAATAGTATCTTAAACCTAAATACTACATGAACTGCAGCAAACTTTCTAAATTATATCGAGCATAGTATCTCTAGCACTGTAACTGATTGGTATGATTCATTAAGTGAAGAAGGTACATTAAGGGTGATAAAAACACCAGCTGCTATGTTCAGAAGTTTGTACAAAGAAATTGAAATTAAATTCATCAGAGCTAAACTTGATTCTGAAAAAAAGTAAGAGTGACAAAGAAAGATTAACAATATAGAACTATGGGATATGAGATACCTTGAAAATTATATAGCAGAACTCAGTCAATACTATCACAAAATTGGACATAATGAAACAAATCTTGGTATGTTCTATGACAAATTGTTGTATCCTATAAATTCCATAATTAATGAAAAATACATGGCATGACTTGAACGAACAGATGTTGTTGATACCCTTGGTTCAAAAATTTCCTATTTACGAAAATGGGTCAATAAACAATGTCTTGATCTTCAAGAGCAAAAGAAGATTAAGAAACAATTCTTAACTTGCTGGGATTCACCTCACCAATGGGAAAAGGAACCTGAGAAAAGAAGAAAAAGAAAATTCTATAAGAAAAAGAGCTTTAACAAGCAGAGAGGCGAAAAATATAGAACAAAATATTATAACAAACCAAGTCCTAAAAAACGAAGATTTTTTAGGAAAGCTGTTTATTGCCCTGCAGGTAAAAACAACTGCAAGTATTGGACATGTGGAGAAGTAGGGCATTATGTTGATGAATGCAAAAACAAGAAGAATAACAAACTTATTGAAATTTTGGGAAGCCTAGATTATGTTGAACTTAGTAAAAATGAGGCATTAAAACTAGCCCTAAGTAAAAACAAAGGAATTGTTGAAATTATATTAGACAATTAATATGAAGAAAGTGATCATGAAGCGACAAGTCATATGATGGAAAGTAGTTCGGTTAGCCTTGGTGATCTTTAAGGAGAAGAATTTGTTATAAACAATGATTATGAAGAAGTCAAAGGAGATTGGGTTCTTCCTATAATCTAAAAAGGCATGATCTATAAAAAATTCATCTTTCAATTAAAAAGCAAATACGTATGTGAAATGATGGAATGAGATCTTGAGATAAAGGATTGTGAGTATAATATTGGGAAAGTTAATCTCATTAATTGGGAGCATATCCCTAAGCATAACAAAGATAGAAAGTATAGGTATATCCATGTAGGAAGTGTCCAAGTTCAAACCACTCTATTACAATATTATGGTAAAGATATTGATCTTTACGTTTTACTCTGTGATATTAGTACACCAAATTTAATAATCAAATCATCACAGAAATAAAAATCAATTTATGTAATGAGTCAGTAGGTTTCAACTTTTGACCTGGATATTATATGAGTTTAAAAGATGAATTTGTTAAAAATTTCCTATCCCTTAAGATAAAAACAGTTGGGATGGACATGAAAAAGGAGGATATCTTTTAAGAATATTTTGAAAAATTATCTACAAGTTAAATAATACGATAAACCTTAAGACTAATAGAGACAGAAAAATTTGAAAGTCCTACCCTTATGCATAAAATTCAGAGGATTAAGTCCAATTCTTAGGAGATAAAATTCGATCATTCATAGATATCTAACTTTGTCAATCCTACAAAGATCAATAAGAAAAATATAATAAAGATTGATGAGGAAGGTAAAATTACCATTAAACCCCAATTATTAAGAAGTATGAGTACAAGGTCAGATTGTGGAGAAGGATCTTCATCAGCTAAAGAAGAGCTTAAAGAAGATGATACAATTAGCATGACCAGTGAAATGAGTAGAATGAGTTTTGAAACTGCAAGACCCAGTGTACATCGAATTATGAGTGTAGAAAGAAAGGTCATTGGGTACAAAATTAGAACTGTTAGTGAACTAATTTATGAGGATGAATTAGTCAAAAATATGACTATGAAAATATGCTATGGAGCAACCAATACAAATTCTAATAGCATCTATATCTCAATAAAGGTATATTTAGATGGATATAATAAATATGAGCTGCATGATTACGTAGATAGTGGTTGTTCTATATGCTTTGCAAAAAGATCATTATTTCCTGAGCTTATGTGGAAAAGAGCTAAAAATTGTTTACAAGGATAGCTGATAATAGTGTTATGAGCCACAATGAAGCCATAGAAGGCTAATCCATAGAATTAGGAGGAGTCCATGCATTATACCAGTTCTATGGGCTACTGATCAACCCTCTCATGATATGATTATTGAAAACAATTTTCAAAGATTATATTCTCCATGCACCCAGACCATAAACCAAATAATATTTACAATTAATGATCACTCAGTCCCAATTAAAAAATTAAGTAAGGCTTACACTCATCAAAAAATTACATTTACATGCAGCCAGCATGGTGAGAAGATAATGCCTACAAAAGGAGAAGTAGCATTGACAATCTCATTACTTGAGTTATCTGTTAAAAACCAGATTGTTGAACAACAAGAAAAATTATGTAAAGAACTCTACTCTGACAATCCTCTAAAATTTTGGGATAAAAATAAAACATTTGCTAACATCACTTTATTAAATCCCAACACTATTATTTAGGTTAAACAAATGGTGTATACCCACCAGGACATTCAAGAGTTTAGTAAACAAATCAAAGAACTTCTGGATAAAGGATTAATTAGAAACAGTAAGAGTCCTCACACCAGTCTCGCCCTTATGGTAAGAAATCATGCCGAAGAAAAAAAAGAAAAAGTTAGAATTGTAATCAATTATATAAAGCTTAATGATAATACTATCTTTGATAGTTACTATATTCCTAACAAAATATTCCTTTTCAACAGAATTCAAGGAGCCTCTTGGTTCTCGAAAATGAATTGCAAAAGCGGTTATTGGCAAATTAAAATGGATGAGAAAAGTATTTCTTTAACTGCATTTAGTGCCCCACAAGGACATTATGAATGGATAGTAATGTCATTTGATTTTAAAAATGCACCTCAAATATTTCAGAGAAGAATGGATAATATCTTCAAAGATCTTAATCATTGTTGTTTAGTTTACATTGATGATATTCTTGTCTTTTCCAAAACCATAGAATAGCACAAAGATGATGTCTTAACTGTCACCCAAAGATGCATTGATCATGATATTATACTTGGAAAAAACAAGTGCATTTATGCTGAACAAGAAATTGAGTTTTTAGGTCTAGAGATAAAAGTCGGACAAATTATTCTACAAAAGCATATTTGAAAAAAAAAAAGAAAATTTTCCTGAAAGATTGAAGATAGAAAGCAACTAGAAAGGTTTCTTGGATGCCTTACCTATACTTCTGATTTCATTAAAGATTTGGCTAAACTAAGAAAACCATTGCAATAAAAACTCAAGAAAGATGTCAGCTGGACATGGACCACTAACGATTCAAAGATTATCCAGAACTTCAAAAAATGTGTAAAAATCTTCCTGTTCTTAATTTACCTAATGAGGGAGATGATTTAATTTTTGAGACAGATGCTAGCAATGACCACAGGAGTACGGTACTCAAAATCAAAGAAGGAGAAAAACTTTACAAATACTGCAGTGGAAGTTTTAATAATGCAGAATGCAACTATCCCACGATGGAAAAAGAAATCCTTGCAGTCATAAGGGGAATTGAAAAGTTCTTAATCTTTTTAACCCCAAAACCTTTTCTTATTTGAACTGATTGCAAAGGAATACTTGGTTTTGTGAAAAAGAATTTATCAAATATGCAAGCGCAAGGGAGACTCCTGCGTTGGCAATTATGCCTTAACCAGTTTTCCTTCTCTATTGAACATATACAGGGATAGATGAACTCTCTGACAGATAGTTTAACTCGAGAACTTGCCAATGGTGATCATCAAAGCCGACCTCGTACCAGAAAAGGAGGAAATCCTTAATGAAATATCATTCCTACTAGAACGGGTTACGCCTTCTAATAAAGTCCTTATCGATAACCTAGAATTCTATACAAAAAGCGGATCATGCTTTAGTCTATTATCTACTGCCTACCTAATAGCCCAAAGATTTTTCCTTCTAAAGTTACAAATTAGTTACCTTCAGTGTTTTGATGATATCCAAGAAAAAAGAAGTGGTCATGTTCGAGAAAAATGGTTCAATGAGTGGCATGCAGCCTGCATCGACTTTTATCATCATTATTCCTATGATATTTGGGAATCATGGGGTACAACAATCTACTTTCTCAATAGGTCTGGAGTTGGTGGTGTTTGTTTCCTAGTAAATTTATTATCTCCAAATGACTCTGTCTATAAAGCTGAAAATACGGAATGGTACTCTACTTCACAGAAATCCCATATCCTAATTTTTCATTTTTCTCAACCTTAACCAAATTTCAGCAATGCATGTTCAGAATGATCAATTGGATTCTTACATCTCCTAATGGTCCAATGAAAACACCAGTTTGTAGATGCTTAAATTTAGAAGTTTATAACGCCCTAATTGAATATGAGAATGGAAGGGCCAAACCAGCCCGTTATCTTGTCCAAATTGTTGATGGCAAAGATGCCAATGATCCACAACAAAATTGGATTCCTGAAAATCCAGTGTGTCTAGTTACTGATCCTGTTTTATCAAGAGCAATTGGATTTTTTAATATTTATCATCAATGTTGGGCATTAATCAAACAAGAAAAAATATTAATGCATTGTGAAAACACTACTTTCGCTTACGATAATGAATTTAAAGAATACATAAAGGTGGAAGAAGTAGTTTCAGAAGATATTTTTTATTATCTTTTTGATGTTGGGGCTGAAAAATTCTTATTAGAAAAAGGAAAAAAATATCTCCTTGAATTATTTGAAGAATGGGATCCGAAACATCTTAAGCAAATTGATAAAGATTTTGATAATTATCCTGAAAATGATGATCCAGAAGATATAATTGGAGACGAAGGCATGCAGAATCTCAATAATGATGATTAATCTAGTGTGTACTGTAACCATGTGAAAAATCTTTATGTACTGTAATCATTAGGGCATCCTATGTACCCTCATCCCCTCTATAAATAGAGAGGTCGAGCGCTGAGAAGGGACACGGTCATTTGAACATTCTTGAGCAAGAGAGAAGTTAGGATTCTCCATTTCTCTATAAGCAAGCATCTCTAATGATCCATTACAATATTTCCACTTTCAAGCTGTCAATAAAAGAAGTTTTTCCAATAGGGTACATTATCCAATTGAACCTTATGTCTTAAATATTATAATTTTTTGATTAAAGTCTCACTATCCTTTAAAAATTAAAACTTGATTAAAGACTACAGTCTGAGGTATGAAACGAAACGGATTTGTGCTGTGCCTGGTCTAATGAAGGCAGGGTTGAGATTAGCAATCTCTGTAAACCGAAAGATAGAGGAATGCCGGAGTCCAGTGCCGACTACGTTCAGGTAACAGTCAAAACTCTCTAATTAAGTTTTAATTATTTTATTACACATGGTGGCCCGTTAATCACAGAAAATACAATATTTATGATATAAGTAGTAGATTGTGATAACTAGTACCAATAAAGTCATTATAAGAAGTCTAAATAAAAATATAAGTTTAGTTTTATTAAGAAGTACCAAAAAGTTGAGTATTTATATGTTAAACCTCATTTTGGGCAAAAATTATAATTCAAAAGGTTCAGGGACTGAATTACAAAGAAAAACTTCGGTAAGTAATTATTTTTAAAAATATTATCCCCTATTAATATAGTTTATACAAAATAGTAAATACTTTAAAATACAGTCTAAAAATATTAATCTATAATAATTATTTTTATAGAATCAAGATACCCCAGGATCATGAATTACTTCATTGGTAAAGCATCTTAATTCTTGGAAGGTGCTCGAGAAGATGGGAAGGAAACAATCTATGGTGTTGAGGGTCTTTACTACCCTTCGTACTCTTGTCATTTGCTAACGTCAGTAAAATTCCAATCCCAATAGCCTTATAACTCCTTGTGGGGCTCAAAGTAATTAATAAGCTCCTTACAGGCCTAAACCTAACTTCAACGGCGCATCCCCCTGGTCCAGTAAACTCCCTTGAATAACAGTGGACAAGACATAAAAGGGGCAGGTCTGCTTATCTTTGTACGAAAAATTTAAAGAGGTAGCAATATGTGGTTATCATTAGTTGTATTTAAAGTTGGATAACAAATCAGGTCAAATTTGATTTATATTTGTATCAAATTTAAATAGGTTGAGAGTTTCTTGAAATGAACCTAACCTGTTTATTAAACGGGTTGAAGGATCTTGACATGTGTCCATTTAATTTCTAAACAGATTCATCCGTTTAACCTGTTTAAAATAAACAGGTCGAGTTCAGCCACCTAATTACCCATCAGTGCATTTAATATTTCTAACTAATACGTAATTACATAGCGTTAAAAATTAAGTTTACATATCACATTAAATAATAACTCTCCAAAACTCCTTGAATTCATCATCATTCACATTTTTGTAATTTTTGTATTCTTAAGTATTTAATAAAAAGATAAACGGATAAATGACAAAATGAAAAAATGACTTGACGCATTTAATCTATTTAATTAAATAGGTTAAATCGGTACTTTTTTTCATTTCGAGAATCTCGACTTGAACCCAACCCTTTTAATTAAACAGGTTAAACATGTCAACCCATTTAATTAAACGGGTTGAAAATTTATAAGCAAATCCATCTGGCTTCATGTCGGTCGGGTCGGTAATTGTGTCGGGTTAATTTTGCCAGCTCTAGTTGTATTACTTCCATACAACTAAAAAAGATCAGCCAATATGAATTATGGTCGAACAATTTCTTTTTTTTAGGGGGAGTGTTCTTTCTAGAATTGGGACACAGGACGGTCCACAGCAACCTGCCCCTTCGAAAAGGTCCTGAAGTCACACAACACATTTTTAGCAGACAGGAGGCGATTCGCGAAGCATGGCAAGCTACATCTGATCGGGATTTAGTCGATTAGAAGGGTTAACCATTTTAGTTATACTGTACCATTAAAATTAGTTGACCTAAAACACATCCTACACCGCAAAAATAAACAGGACGGGTCAGCCACCCCATAACCTATTGGCTGCAGGCCTAGGCTGGATTTGACATGGTGCGGGTCTGCGTGGGCCAGGGTCAAACCAACCTAGGGCCCAGCCTTAGTTCTATCTGTGTAAATAGGCTAATTGTCGCTTAGCAGACAAAATGCTAATAGGCATAACAAAAAGGGGTTGCTCTGAACGTGTGTTCAAAATGAAATGCTATAAACTTCTGTTTGATAAACTCATTTTGCTAATCCGCTGTTTGGGGGGGGGGGGGGGAGACATTATTCGTGCACCTTGCAATACTAGTGACAATTGATAGAACATATGACCCAGAAAAGAGGAATTTTAACTTCATAAAACTGTAGTAAACGATGATAATAGGCAAATGCAGTATATCATGTTGCTTACGTAATGAAGTACAAACCCGGCGAGGATTGAGAGGAATAAGTCGGATGACTCAAATGCACATACAGCAGTATTATTCTCAACATCCATATCCTAACCCAACCTTGTACAACCAACATTGCAATCGATGATTGCCCTAAATATAGCAGAATGACATCACCGACACTGTAACAGGCAGGGCACGTTCTTAACTTCTTATGTTTTCCAGTAGACCAGCTACCTTCTGCCTCTGGTGCAGTATCTGTAAGACAGCATACTACTAGTAACGAATCCATTTGGAGAAAAGGCTGCAGTTGATCACAAATACGATGCTAGACATAGTGGGGAGAAGTAATGCCAGATGCATAGGCCAATAAAAAGTGAATGCCTGCGGGGCAACTTAAAACTGCATTAGATAGTACCTTTAAATTGGCCTACAGGTCATGAATCCACTAAGAAAAGGGCTGCAGAATGAATAGAAACATGATGCATGAAAAATTACTGGTAACAATCATTTGCCTTAAATAGAGAATGCCAATACTGCAGAAGTGAAATACCTTGATAGTAAAAAGGTGCATTATCCGCAAAGTATCAGCAATTCTCCTTCTGTTCTTCCACTAATGAAGGCATGGTGTCGAATTTCACTGATGCCTCCACAGCTGGTCCTGAAGATGAGTTGTAAATCTCAATCAAATGGGCTACAGAATTCTTAATTGCAAAAGGAGTCCTTGTCCCTGGACTGGCCACCCCACAGAGGAAAGAAAAAGAGCCCGAACTGAGATTTGCTGATTGGCTGGGCTTCTCCTTGCACAATTTCTCCCGATGTGATAGAATTGACAAAGAATTGTCCTCATTAATGAGATTTTTAGACTTAAATGTGCCATTTGATTTGCTCTGCATCTCCATCTCATTGGTTGTGGTTTCTGTTTGAGCACCAAATCCGTCCACTTGCTGCTTAGCTTGTCCATTTTGCATGACGTCAATTGCCCCATACCCTGAGTCTTGATTCCCATTACCTGGACCCTGCCCCACACTTTCAACTATATTCTGGCATGCATGTATGGTGCTGCTCTTAAGACTGTCAGATTCGCCAACTTGCTGAGATGGTTGGACACCGTCCATATCACTGTATTCTTTTTTATCACTTGGAACCTCATCAGAAGATGGATTAGCACTTAGATCTTTTATGCCATCAGTTATATGTATAGCATTATGTAAATCTTCCGCAGCACTTGTTGCCTGTTTGGTTGGTAACTGCAATTTCCCATCCAGGCTTGCATCTTCCTTGGCTGCAGCTAAGTTGATGTCATCTGCAACCTCTGAACCAGAATCAGCAACGCATTTCCCTCCATTAAGAACTTCTCCACATTCTTCTGACGTAGGGTTAAGTGAAACGTGTTTTGAAACTTTGGAGGAAGCCTCAGAATGAAGTTCAACATTCGCAGTATTTAAGGTATTTGGTGGACCCGTTGAGCAGTCATCTAGCTGAACTGGTTTGAGATTCGTATCTGCTCTGCGAGGTTCAAGTTTGACAGCTGCTTTTGGATTGTTTGCTGCCACAGAAGGGCTGCCATTTAATGCTCCAGATCTAGGAAGGTTACTGGGTAAGGCAGGGCGAGATCGTGAACCACTTGATGGAGTCTTCGCAGCAGCTTTCACCTATGTAACCCACACCACATATAAGGACTATATCAATATCAACTAGTAAAAGAATTACTACGAGAATATGGACCAAAACAAAGTGCCAATAATTATAGGACAACAAATGATAAAAGGGATCCCACCGGCCCAAATTCCTATGCAACTCCTTGTGAGTATGCACTCCCAAGAGCCACGTAAATGCATATGGATTAAAACATTTCTATATGGCAGATACACATGGGGTAAAAACTGGCACTGGCTCATGAGAGTATTCATTCCCAAAGGGCTTTTTTTTGTTTCGGGGGAGGGGGGGGGGAACCATGCCTCAGAGTCAGAATAGAGAGCCCTCTTCTTTAACCATTAACAAAACATGAACTGCCAGAAACTGACCCCATCGAAGAAACCGAGTTTTGCTGACGGCATCCGAAGACCTGATGGTTTAGCAGAACCTGGACGAGAAAGGGAAACACCAACCGCTGTGGAAGGCTGCTTTGCAGACTGGTCTAACCCTGCCAACTGATTTTCATGTCCACTAGAAGCACTGTCTGTAGAATGGCTTTGTGATTGAGGAACATTGCTATCCATAATACTGTCTTCAGTAGAAGTGAGACAAGGCGTCAAACCAATCAGTTTTTGATTAATTGTAACAGTTGAAGAAGATGATTCCGTGGACCATTCACTGATAGAGCTGGTTGGGGATATACTTGCAGAAAGCTTTGATGTAGACTTCAGATAATCTGAGAGATGGGAATCCCCCGAGCGACATTTACTTTTCACTGCAACTCTAGATGGGGCTCTGATTTTGGAACCAGATGGAAAATTGGTTTTCTTTTCCATCTTTCTTCTGTTTGCATCACACTCAGATTTACAAACGGTTTCAGATGAAGAGCTACTAGAGCTGTCACATGAAGAACGGGAACTACGCACTGCAGCAGCTCTGCCCGAAACTGAAGAACCTGAAGACAACTTGGAAGAAGCCAGGGTTCTTGGCACTGTGTTGCTTGAATTCACTTGATAAGAACCCTTTGACAATGATGCTACTTTTCCTGCAGCTCACATCCAGGCTTGAGTTGAATACCATACTTGCCATGTTTAGTTAACAATAAATATCTGGATATAAGTCAGTCGCCATACCCTTTGGATTTCCTGCAGTAGTACTTTCTAATTTAGCCCGGCCAGCAACAATTGATGTTTTCTTGGTTGCTGCTGCTCCTATCAGGCTGGGTTTGACTGCTGCTTCAGCTGGCCGAGGAAGCAATAACTTTGATTCTGTGTTCCTGAAAGCAGGCTTTAATAGCAAAAGAAAAGGTTCATGTCAGTTCAACTCATGCTTCAAACAAGTTCCATAGCACTGATCTATTGGAACATAAGCACCAACGCATAAAACACTTAAAAGCGAAAGCTGCAAAAAATTGGAGCACATTAAACAACAAAATAACACTAAAGATGGCTAAAAGCATGGCAGAAAGCATGCAAAGATCTCAAGCATGTAGATGACAATTCTTAGAGTTAAAACACATACCTTAGCAACTTGTCTGGAAATAGGTCCTGGCTTTAATGTCCTTGATGGTCCCTGCACACCAGCAGTAGGCTTCTTGGAGGCCAGCTTGGGCTTCACCTGACAGATTCAGAACAATCCCTTACTTAGAGCAGACATTAGGAAACTCCCATTAAACCTCAGCAACTCCACCTACCATGTTTCCCGAAGTATTCTCAGATGTCTTTGTTGCTGGGGAAACAAATAAACACGTTAGTTTACAAGTGACTTAAAAACCATGACAACTGCTTAAAAACCATAACAACTGCTTTACCTGAAAGATCAAGCACTTGTGTTAGTTGTGTAGTTAGAAGAAACTTAATAACAATTCTTGTAGTCAATTGTATCTCCACCTTCCAGGAGTAGGGGGCAGAAAAGGAAAAGAAAGACCTTTCCGCTAGGCTGAAAATAAAAGAAAGATAATTCTGCTACGCTGTTGGCACTTCCGAAAAGGGACTGCTTAGTGCCCAGCCAGCCAAGGCATTAGCAGAATACTAACTGTTAATTCAGCAGATGCATGACCAAGGCCTCATGCTAAACATGAGGGTTCAAATTCAGCTGTCTACACGTGGGAAATGTCTGATCTAGTTTGGGTCAATTACGTCGGGCCGCTCGTTTGAGTTGTTTCAGGTAGGTCGTAGTCCTACTTCAGGTTTTTCATGTTTGGTCAGGTTTAGTTCAGATCATTCTGTTCAGGAAACTAGAACAGCTAATGAGGCCAAATTCACAGCTGCCTTTTATATCCCCCTAGCAGGATGAAAGTTGTATTTTTATATCACTGTCTTTGACTTTGACCCAAGATGAGACCCACCAGCAGGATTGCGTCATTGGCGTCAGCTTTTAACTTGAAGTAATTAATGGTAAGCATAAAGCGGCAGTACCAGCTAAGAAAAAGCATGAAAAGGGAATGAAGAGGATGGAAACCCTAAATGAGGAATTGTTGATGTTCGCCCAAAAAGGACCTATATATAAAGCTAAAGGAAAAACAATGTCATAAACAGCTTACAATAGGTAGCTTTAGCAACTCGTTAGCACTCTTGCTTTCAAGCTATCCAAGTAGCAGATAAAATAGGATCTTGGATGACCCAACAAAAAAGTCCCATCACCTAGATCACCACAGTGCAATGGCACTAGCACCATTGCAATTAACCAACTTCCATTTTAGCAATTTAAAATGGAGACTCAAAGCAAACTCTTAGATGCTATCCAAATCTGAAAAGAGATTATCATGTACTTACAACATCCATTTGTTGATTCTGTTTCTCTTTGCATTTCAAAGCTACACCAATTCCCCTGGGCAGAAGGCCTACTAATTCTCTGGATCGAAGCTCTTATATCACAGAAAAGATCAGCCTCAAGACCTTCTATTGTCAAATTGTCACTTTCGAAGGTGGAGACTGAATCACATGATTTGCTTAAATCCTCTTCAATTCCAGGTAAAAAGTGCTTCTGTTTCACACTGGTTTCAGTTCCTTCAATTATACTAGATAACTCCTCAGGATCAAGCACGCCTGATGATGCATATACATGATAGAGTAAGAATGAGTGACTTAAACGAAAGAGATCAATGACAGTGAAGGCAGTAATTTTGCAGCACTTCAATATGGTTTTCATGGAAGCTTTACCTGCATTTGTGAAAAAGGCACTATCCCAAGCCAAACTTTTCCGTAGGTTGCACTTGCCAAATTTTCTAGATTTTCCTAGTTCTGTACAATCAGACGCTTGGTTTGTATTTCCTCCTTTTGCCAGGATTTCATCTGGATTACCTACTGTAGTGACATCTGTGCCCATCAAAACAAGATTATCTTGAGGATTAGGATATACAAGATCAAGTAAGCAAGCTTCTGGGTTGACTGTACAGCAACAAATTAAGAAAGACAAGTTTAATATCTTGAACATTTGAGCAAAGCATGCAATATCCGCAGCAACCAGTGTGCATCCGCCTTAGCATGGTCAAGGGAGATTCAAATGTGGCCCAACTTACTCTTGAGCAAGCAAAGAGGCCAATTCATGGAGACCCATAATTTTATTTTATTTTTGGGTAGAAAACTTGATTCAGATTAAAACCTTCGACAAAACAACATCAAAAAATATTTGAGTGAACAAGATAATAATAGTCAGGGGCACGCACACAATGACACAACTGTTAAACATTACAAAGCAATGCGTGACGCCTACTTTGACTTACCCAAGGGCCAAGTTATCTTCATTCGTTAAAAAAAAAAAAAAAATTACATGGATAATGTCAATTCTTTGGGAGCATGCATGTAACTATTGTTTGCAACCTTCAAAAAGTCCATGAGCAGTTGAACTTCTCATGTCTGCTAACATTTACAAAATAGCATACGGTGTGCATAAGATACAATTCCTAAGGGTTGTGTCTTGTAGAAGTTTTGAAGTATGCCTTTGGTGAAATCCATACAAAGTGTCCTCTACAGACTACAGACTACAAAGTTAAAAATTTGAAGCAGTTCTTACACGGCATAGCTACACAATGGAAAATGTGCATTCACTAAACCCATTCAATGGTTTACATAAGAAAAACATTCAAAATGGCAAGGAAATTGCAATTGGAATCATCAATATCTCAAAATACCCGAATTTATGAGGATAGAATCCCTCAAGACTATTTCACAAGAAGATGGAATCCTTGCAGCTAGTTACTGACAGTCGTCGCAATTATTCATTACAAGTAATCTTGACCCAATAACCTATAAGGAAAGATAAAGGCCAGACTCACAAAACCCAGAACAAACAAATACACCACCAATCCATCAGCATTCAGTCTACCTTATCCATCACTCACGATTTCTACTTCAGAAAATCAAAAGTTCTCCGTCAATTTCCAAAATTTCAAACTTGTACAGAGAAATTGCATTTTCTTTCAAATCAACACAGGCAGGTACTACCCTTCTTGAATAGATGGTTCAAAGAAAATTCTACTGCGGTAAAATCGTTTTCTTTTCTTCTATCGTTTTTCGATACCATGAAACCTCTAATTAAGTTAGGATCCATAACAATGGTACATATTCGCTGATTTATGAAGAAAAAGAAGGCGAAAAAGGGAAAACCCAATATAATAACAGCAATTGAATCCACAGAATTTGCACAAAGTGGACCACATTAGATCTCAGATTAACCCTAATTTGAACACCTGAACTCAAAAATCGGGGCTTGACCTGAGGAAGAAGCCAAGAGAAAATCATCAGCGGAAGCAGAAACATCGATGAGAGAGAAATCAGCAGCTACGTCGTCAACAGTGTGAGCAGTTTCAGAATCAGCAGTTTCAGAATCTTTCATTTTTCCCTAATTTCGCAGATTCAACGCTGATTTCAACTTCGATTCACTCAAATTCAGCACAATCAGAGTAGAAGAATTAGAAATCTCAAATCGTTTGAGAAGATAGGGGGAGAGAGAGGGGGGGTGGGCGCTGGGGAACGCAAATAGTGGAGGTTTTTGAATTAAGGAGTAGCGCGTTCAGATTTTCGCATGAAGTTCAAATTAAGAAAATTTTGGTTTTTCGCTTCTGAAGAAAACTGTGGAAAATTATTGACGCGGACCGTTTGTGTTTGAAAATACATACAACAGATGTGCGTGTGTATCAGGAATGGACGGCTACGAGCCTACAATGAGAAGAAGAGGGAGCACGGACTGGATTTTTGTGGCTGTAAGGAGTGGTTAAGGATCGTTTGTTTGTGTGGGTGCGCGCACCGGATCATGCCAGCGTCGTTGAGGAGGAATGTTTTGCGTAAAGCATCTAACAAACATATTACGGAAATTAGACTATTCAAAAAAAAAAAACAAAAAGAAGCCAAAAAAGCCACATTCAGAGAAGAAGCCGTTGTAGCATGTGGGCTATGGACTACTCCATAAAGAGGAGCAATGAAAGCCCCTTATGCTGTGGGCAAAATTATTTTTATTCTATAGAAACTATGAGCAAAATTAGAGTCTTTGGTTAAATATGGCCCAAAACTTTGTGAGCTTTAGGTGCCTCATTTTTTTACATACAATACAATCATCTGAACTTTTTGAACGAGTAATATAGGTGTCTAGTTTTTAGAAAGAAAAAAATATTTTTAAATAAAAAAATATCAGCATTATTTTGGCCATTTTAAAAACAAATATTATGCATTGAAAGAAGGAATTTGTAATTTTTTTTAAAAATCACCTTGAAATTCTTTAAATAAAGAAAAAAGTGATTGAATATAACTTAAATTTCATTTTGCATATCTAATAGCATGCAATATAACAGGTGATTGGAGTCTAAATTTCATTGTAAAACTCCCCTATCTAAGTAATTCTCAAATTTCACTTTGCATATCGTCCTGTCGTATGGGGATAAAGCATTTCATAGTATCTCTTCATTTATATCTCTCAATCTATGTACAGAAGAAGAAAATGATGAACACCATTGCCATAAGGTCTTAGATGTTGCGACAACCGTGAGTCAGTAGTAGGTAGGAATGGCAATGGGGCGGGTACGGGGCAGGTTGAGCCGTACCCGTATCCGTACCCATTTTCGAAAATAGTACTCATACCCGTACCCATACCCATCGGGTATTGAAAAACTACATCCATATCCTTACCCATCGGGTTTTTGCAGGTTTGAGGGTTTTATTCGGATTTGTATAGAAAATAAAAATTAATACCCATATTAAACCCATATTTGAATTCAATATTAGTAAATTCAACAAGTCATCAACACGTTTTTGTTGAACACCTACTAAGCATCCCCTGCCATAATGTTTGGTCACAACAAGTAGCAACAATCCACATGAGGAGCATAGATTACCTATCCACTAGTAAGATATGCAAATTTGGACTAGATATTTGGGCTGCCAAGCTTGATTAATTAAGTCATATTAGGTTTTTTAAAATTAATAAAAAAAGGGGTACGGGGCGGGTTCGGGTACGGGGCGGGTGAAGCTCGTACCCGTACCCGTACCTGTATCCATTTTTCTCAAACCCACGCCATACCCGTTTAAAACCCATTTTCGTCACCCATTTGGGTTATAAACGGGGCGGGTTTTCCGGGTTTTAAACGGGTACGGGTTTTATTGCCATCCCTAGTAGTAGGCAGCACGGACGCGAAGGATGAGGGCAAAGAGAGCTCAAAATTGATAAAACTGCTGTTTGTTTGAAGAAAAGTTTTTTTTTTTAAAGAATAGAATTTCAAAATCGGTTTCTTTTTTTGACCTTTTTTTTTAGTTGTATAATACTAATCTTTGGGTTTTTTGTCATAGAGTAATAGTAATGGTATTTTTATTTAAATATATTTTCACTAAAAGTTACGAGCATATATTAACTTGTTGAAAAACATTTAGGGTCTGTTCTATTTTGCGATAAGATACAACTATAAGTTGTAAGAAAATATAAGGAGATGTAAAAAGCTGTAATGAGCTGTAAGAAACTGTAAAAAGATACAAAATGTTGTAAAAAGATGTAAAGAGTTGTAAAAAGATGTAAGGAATTGTAAGAATAGATGTAAGGAGTTATTGAATTATTGAAGAGTTGTATAGTATAATTTGTGACAATTATGATATATTAATCATATTTACGACTAAAATTTGATACCGTCAGTAAACAATATATTTCTTAATATAATTGAAATGAAATATGTTTGTTTTACAAAGAATGTTTTGGATGAGAAACAATAATATTAAAATAATAAACTTACTGAAAATAAACTATTAACTAAGTTAGTTACATAACAATAAAATGTATTAAGCCCCATAAATTTCGTCAAGAAAATTTTGTACACTTGATGTGATTTTTTATATTTATATTAGTTTAATCCAATAAGCAAAGTATAAAAAAAAAATTGACAAAATTGAATACAACTCTTAAAATAAAATTCTATTTTAAGTAAACAATTTTAAATGTAAGTGTAAGGTCAATATTGTTACCAAGAAATTTTATAAATGAACCCTTAAAATATTAATTAGCAATGCTTAAAATATGAAAATTGTATTGTTATATTAAACAACCAAAAATTAAATATTACCTTCTAAAATCAAAAAAATTAAAAAAAAAATGAGAACTTAAATGGGCAGGCAAGAGGCCGTAGAAATTTTACTGCCAGTATAACTTTTGCCTAACTATTTTCTACTTTTCCTAAAGAAGCCTACCCACCTTTATATCAGTTGTAATGCTTTCCTCGTATACAGTTTGACAATTTTTATGTATGCTTCAGACTAAAACATGAATAAAAGCTTTGCATCATAATTTAAAAAATATGATCATTTATTCCATCTATAATAAGATATATTATTCATGTCGAACCTCAAATATAATTTACGCCGTTATATTATGTTTTTATGTTTATATAAATGTTGTGTTCATAAGATATTTACAAATTTTGTATATGGATAGCATAATTTAAAAAAATACATATTTCTATAATTAAAATAAATGAATGTTATAAAAAATCTATATGGGATGTAAGGAGATATAAGGAGATATAAGGAGATATAAGAAGATGTAAAAAGATATAAAAAATTATAAGGAGATGCAAACTCTCAGTTAAATTCTTAAAAAAGGAAAATAGAACAGGGCCTTAGACACTTGCATTATACGTAAAGAGCGTTGAGGCATCAAATGTTTACAAAGCTACAAAATTTGAACGCCAATTTGACTAAAAACTCGGCAAAAATGACTCAGGTAATATACATCTTTTTCTCTCTCTCTCTCTTTTTTTTTTTTTTGGGGTTTGATCCTTTATTAATGGAAGTCGAGTTAATTAGTTCACAAGTCCCCTTCATCTTAAAACTCTAGTCTCCTCCCCCCTCTCTCATCTCAAAAAATAAAAATAAAAAACCTTTTCTTTCTTATTTCTTAGGAACTGTCATTGGGCTTTTTTGCAAATGTTAAACCTCAATTTTTAGTTATTTTATTGTCTTTATAATATTTCTTCCCCTCATAGGTGTTTTCTCTTCATTTATGAGTGTATCTCTTTATCTTCTGTTTGTTGGTGGTTCTTTTGCTCTTGGAACGGTTGTCTTAAGTCTGGGATTAAATTATTAATTGATAACTAGGTTATATTCTTGCGATGCAAGGACATAATTCAAATATTTTTTTAAATATGTTACTAACATAATGGATAGTTTTTTTTTTTTCAAATAGTAAAAATAAATTGCTATGTTAGATTATTTAATTATCAAAAGTTGAACTTTTTTTAGATTTTTTTTTGGTTGTAACAACATCGTCTTCATTTTTAATTTGAACTCTTTTTTTATTTCATCTGTTTAGTATTTTATCGTTGAACATTTTTCGAGAATAAATTTTATTACTGATTAGTAATGACTACGGCCCTGTTTGGCAAAATTAGCTGTTTAGGTAGCAAACAACGGTTCAGGTAGCGTATAACTGTTTAGATAGCGGATAACATTTCTAATTTAACTGTTAGCGGATAGCTGTTTAGATTAGCGGTTGAAACTAATGTGTTCGATACATTTAGCTGTTATGCTAGTTGATTAATATAAATTAACATAAAACGATATAGATAATTTACAAAGATAAAATTTTTAAAGGATATTTTTTGGCTAGAAAATATGGAACGCTACTTTTAAATGTCAAACGTTAATACTATTAACTTTTCAAAAAACGCTGCTGAAAACGCTAAACACTACTTGAAATGCTAGTCAAAACACTTGTTTACCGAACACCAAAAATTAACTAATTAATGTATCGACCTGGTCAAAACGCTAAATACCACCAAAAATGCTGTTGCTGAACATGACCTATATGACATTGAGTCACTTTAATATATAGAATTGATATTGCATTACAAAATGATAAGGGATATTGACGATGATATACTGTACTTTGGGAGTATTTGACAATAATAATCCCAACTTTGAACTTGGACGTCCGTACACCACACTATAGGCCTATTTACTGTTTATATACTAAGACAAAGTTTGGGTGTATTTTTATCAATGTAGTGCAACAATTTTACAATGATTTGTAAGTGCTTATGTCTAAAATCCAAGAATTTTTTCAAGTGTATACAATGACATATATTGAATACGCACCTATATTACCAACTAAAAATACCTTTCAATTACAAAATCGTTCTTGGTATAAACGTAGTAAATATGCCCATAGTGTGGTGCACGGACGTCTAAGTTCAAAGTTGGGAGTACTATTATCCAACACCCCCAAAGTATAGTATATTATAGTCCAATATCCCCATAATTATTTTTTTGAGTTATCATTTGTTCTTTTTCCATTAAATTATTCTAAATTCGTTGTGTATCTGTAACATAATTATTTATTTCCTACTTTTTAAAAATTCTCTAATATACGGGACATCTTTTATTTTGCGGGCAAGTTTAGATAAATGGACCAACTTTTTATTGATCTTAATTTAATAAAAATTGTATTCTTGTCTTACTAATGACTACATAAGATATGTGAAAAGTACATGTAACAATCATGGCTAATTGTTGTTTTAAGTTTATTAAATATAAATAAGCAATAAAAACATATCAATTTTAAACATAGTAATAATTCTAAAACAACATAAATATTATTTTTTGAGTTATTATTGTTTATTTTTTTTCATTTTAAATCACTTAAAATTTCTTTGTTTTCATACCATAATTATTTATTTACTATTTTCTTCTCAAAATTCTCTAATATATGTAACATCTGTTTTTATGGACAAACTTTGTGGACCACCTTTTTAATTTATTAATGCAATGCGTATTTTACCATAGTACATTTAAAATATATAAGATATGCAAAAAGTTATTTTTTAAAATAAATATAGTATTGCATTAGTTTAACCGTAAATAGACATTTATGTAATTAATTAATTCTATATGGCATTACACATGATATCCTATGTGGCATGACATATAGCACTCATATGTTAATTCTATCCACCTTTTAATATATATATATATATATATATATATAAGATCGATTTGCGATTGATATCAATTCTTCGAATATGGACTATGAGAGCAGATCAATCTTTTCGAAGGAAAGGCTATACAAAATTTCTAGTTTTCTTTGTTCAAGGCTGCATCAAGAAGTAGTGATTGAGTGGAACAACAGGGTTCAAAAATGCTTCAATTATTTTTCTCAATGGAAAGTTCTGTTTCATTATTTTAGTCCCATATTTGTTTGAGTATGATGTAAATTGTAGATGTCATATGACTGTAGATTAACAAATTCATCATTTGCTCTCAAAGAAGTCAAGATAATTTTAATCCTTGAGAGATGTAGTTGTCCCCCAAAAAAAAAAAAAAATTCAAACTCAAGATCTTATGTAAAGAGACTTGAGTGTCATTGTTGCACCATTTTAAACCAACATATATACATGAGCTAAGATACTATGGGAAATAAACATTAACATTATGGCAAAAGTCATTAATAAGATCTTCTTGATACCCAGTAGTAAAGTTTAGCTATAGTATATGCAAATATAACCAAATATATCATATTTATGAAATCCCGTTGACTAAGGTGATTGCCACGAAATGGTGATTGCAACAACTATTGTATATCTATCCTTTTTTTTGTTTTGGAGTAAGCCACTTTCAACGATGCTTCTCTCCCTTTTCCCCCTTCTTTTTTCTGAGTGTAAGTAAATCACGTTTGCCAAATTTCATTATAAAAGCAAGCAAAATCTAGAAAATTTTCGAATTTCAAATCAAAAAATGCCAACCTGAAATACTTTAACAGACACAGAAAAGCAAAAGGGGATGTCTCTCCTTCTCTAGGGCGACCAAACCCTAGCGCTATGAGAGTTTTGAACCCTCGACTTGCCATAGGGTTTTCTGGGATCTTGGTTTAGCCTCTCTTTGTAGGCTTTGGACCGACAACCATGGTATTGTTCTCTTCATTGTTGCGTTGCTTGTCTCTATCTTTCTTCCTGCTTGGAGGAGTACTTCTAGGATTTTTTCCCGCAAGCCTTGGTTTTCTTAAGGCACAACAAACGAAGTGCAATCAATGGCGACTGGTTTAAAGGAAGATTGGCAACGTCTGAAATTAACGGAGGAGGAAGAGGAAATCGCCATCTGTGATGAGGAGATCCTGAGCGAGAAGGTGGAGCAGGTTGCACTCTGTTTGCTGGGGAAACTGCATACTGAGAGCTACTTTAATCCGGGGGCATTGAAGATGGTGCTGAAGAATGCTGGGAAGCCATCAAATGGCGTTATCATAAAAGAACTGGATAAAAATTTGTTTGCTTTCCAGTTCTTCTTAGAAGCTGATAAGAACTTCGTATTTAATGAGGGTCCTTGGACTTTTAATGGAAACATCTTGCTCATTAAGGAGATGACGGGATTGGAACAACCCTCTGAAGTTGTATTTATGGAGCCAAGGATGTGGATGAAAGCGTATGATGTTCCAGCTTTGAGACAAACTTCTTCATTTGCCTAAATTTCGGGCTCAAGAGTAGGAACGTTTGCGAGGTGCAATGAGGCTACGCTATGTGGGGTTGATAGGTCTCTTAACTTTAGAGTGGATGTAGATGTCACCAAACTGCTGAGAAGAGGAGTTCGGATTCAAGTTGATGGAAAAGCAATATGGATTCATTTTTAATATGTGACATTGCTAGACTTTTGTTATGCTTGTAGTAAACTGGGTCATGTCTATAAGGGTTGTGTGCTATTTGATGAGAAGCTTTCAGAGGATAAGCTTCAGTGTGGTCATTGGCTAAGAGCATCTCCCCTCAAACCCAAAGGCAAAAATGTTGAAGCTGAGTTGCTGGATGAAAGGCGCCTCATCCAGGCATATCGTAACAAGAAGACGGAAAGCGGTGCTAAGAAAAAGTTGTATTTTGACGCTACATCTTCTGGGTCCATTACTGTGGATGTTGGGAAGAGGACGACTCAATAAGAGATTAACCAAATGATGATTGATGAGGCTGTACCTATTGTTCCTAGTGGGGAAGCACTCAAGTGAAAGCATGCTGATGGTGTTGAGACTATGGAGACAGAAAAGGTGAGATTGTTGGTTAACCCTTCTAGCACAGAAGTGTCTGTAAATTCAAAGGTGGAGGCTGCCCAGCAGCCCCGCCTACTCCAACGAGTCTTTTGTGCTTCAACTACCGGGGGTTGGGTGAGACCCAGGCAGTCAACAACCTTCGTGGCCTTTCACGGAGGTTATCGCCCAAGGTGGTCTTCTTGTCGGAGACCAAGAAGAGTAACGTGGGCATGGAGCTTATATTACATAAGCTAGGTGACTTTGTTGGTATTTTTGTGGATTCCATGGGCCACTCGGGGGGGGGGTTGGCACTACTGTGGGAGAGGTCTGTTAACATCCAGTTTCTATCGTCCTCATCCCACCATATAGATGTTATGATCCAGTGAAGCAACGTTGATCTAGAGTGGAGATTTACTAGTATTTATGGATGGTTTGAGACCCAACACAAACTAAAAACTGGACCGATGGTTCTTGACCTTTATCTCCGCTCTTCCCTGCCATGGTTAGTAGGGGGAGATTTAAAGGAGATTTTCTACAATACGGAGAAGGGGGGTCCCTCAAGGTCTTTGACATATCTAGATAATTTTCAAGAAGCATTTCTAGATTGCGATTTGTACAACTTGGGTTTTCGGGGCATGAATATACATGGTGGAATGGTCGGCAGGATGATGGCTCTGTTGAGGAACGACTTGATCGGTTCTGTGCCAACACGGACTGGTCGCTTATTTTTCTGGAGGCCCAGGTAACACATGTTGATTTTGAGATGTCTGACCATATGCCCATTTTGCTTAGGACAAAACCAGTGCATAGTAAGAGGAAGGGGGGTCAAACAATATTTTTAGATTTGAGAACATGTGGGCCTCTGAACCCTCATGTCTGGATACTATTAAGGGTGCTTGGGGCTGTGTAAACACAGGTGATGTGGTTGATAACTTTCTAGCAAAAATCGAGATTTGTTCAAAGGAGTTGGCAAAGTGGAATACAGCTACATTTGGGAATGTCAGGTTGGAGATTAAAAAGTTCGAGTTGCAATTGAAGAGCAAAATAGATGCTGCGAACAGGAGAAGCATTCTGACTTCAATTAGTGAGTGGAGGAAAAAGGAGGAGGTTCTTTGGTGGCAACGGGCACGTTCCAACTATCTAAAATATGAGGACTCAAACATGAGGTGGTTTCACTCCCAAGCGAGCATGAGGAGAGCGAGGAATCATACTGATGGCTTTTTGGATGACGCAAATGTTTTATATACTAAGCCAGAAAAGATTAAGCAAATTATGTGTAATTATTTTGCAGGGCTTTTCTCAGCTACCCTACATTTGGATATGGCTGAGGTTTTGGACTGCGTTGAGCTGCGTGTAACAGATGTTATGAATGATACATTATACAGACCATACTCAGTTGATGAGGTGGAGACAGCCCTTAAACAGATGCACCCTCATAAGGCCCCGGGACAGGATGGTATGAACCCCTTTTTCTACCAACGGTACTGGGATGTTGTTGGGCCTGCGGTGTCCTAAGCTGTGTTGGCAATCCTAAACGGCCATGCTATCCCTCCAAAGATGAACCATACTTTCGTGACACTCATCCCATAGAAGCAGAAGCTGGATTCTATTACCGACTTCTGACCAATTAGTCTCTGCAATGTCTCTTATAAGTTGGTGACAAAGGTCATTGCAAATAGACTGCAGGGATTTGTATCATCAACTATTTCCGACTCTCATGTGGCGTTCACTCCAGGTAGACTTACTATCGACAACATTCTCATTGCCTTTGAGATTGTTCATGCCATGAATGGGATTCCAGTGTTGGTGGGTCTATGGCGCTAAAAGTGGACATGGCGAAGGCTTATGATCGTGTCAAATGGCCTTTTCTAAAGAACGTCATGCTTCGTTTGGGCTTCCAGCCTCAGTGGGTTGAGTTGGTGATGCGTTGTGTACAATCTGCCTCTTTTTCCCTTTTGTTGAATGGGGTACCGACAGGGCACATCGTTCCTAGTCGGGGCCTTCATCAAGCGACCCCATCTCACCATATCTCTTCCTGTTTATTTCTAAGGGATTGTCAGGGTTATTGAGAAAATATGTGCATAATGTAGCTATAAGAGGTTACAGATTATGTTTAAATGCTCCTATTATTTCTCATCTGATGTTTGCAGATCATACAATAATCTTCTACAATGCTGAGGAGGATCAAGCCAGAGCCATTTAGGAACTACTTGGTAAATATTAAGGGCCTCTAGACAACAAGTTAACTTTTCTAAAATCAATGTCTCATTCAGTAAAGCAGTTCGGCAAGATAAGAGAGTCCGGATTACTAGTTGCCTTGATATCCGGGAGGTCTTATCCTATGACAAATATCCAGGCTTACCTACCAGCATTGGCAAATCTCGGAAGAAGCCTTTCTTGTATATTGTGGACCATGTCAAGAGGAGGATGGCAGGCTCGATGGAGAAACTGGTTTCCTGGGCAGGGAGGAAAGTGCTGATAAAAGCTATAGCTCAAGTAGTCTCGACCTTTGCAATGAGTGTTTTTAAATTCACAAAGATTTTATGTTGCTTAATTCAATCAGCTATCAACTGCTTTTGGTGGGGTCACAAGCAAGAAGGCCAAAAAATTCACTAGCTCAGTAGTCGAAAATTATGCCAGGGTAAGGACAACGGAGGCCTAGGTTTTTGGGATATAGAGGTTTTTAATGAAGCTCTATTAGCTAAGCAAGTCTGGAGGATACTTAAGGATGGGAATTCCCTTGTTGCCCAGCTATTGAAGGTGAGGTATTTTCCTTCTTACACCATTCTTGATGCTGCGTTAGGGGAAAGATCAAGCTACACATGGCGTAGCTTATGGGGTACTAGAGACGTTGTCATGAAAGGATCCCGTTGCCTTATTGGTTGTGGTGAAGAGGTCAGTGTTTGGAACAATGGGTGGATTCCTCAACCACATACTTTCAAGATTATTACAACCAAGCCTGAGGAGTTTATCAATCTCAAAGTACGGGACTTGATAGAGTTTGAGGCCGGTACTTGGCGGGAGTCACATATTAGGGAGATCTTCCTTCCCTGCGATGCAGAGGCTATTCTTGATATACCCCCATGTGTGTCTTGGCCTGCGAACAAGTTAATTTGGCACTTCACAGCTACGGGGGTTTTCACAGTCCAATTAGCGTATCATATGCGATTAAACTGGGTAGACGCTATGAGTAGTTCTTCTGAAAATAGGTCCAGCAAAATGTGGAAAATGCTGTGGGCTCTTGATGCGCCTCCTAGAATAAGGTTGTTTGGATGAAGAATGTGTTCGGGGGTTTTACCTTCTAGGCTCAATATCGCTAAGCGAGTGCCATCATTTGTGATGTCGTGTGCCATTTGTGGTGCTACCGAAGAGTCCGACGTGCATGTATTATTGGAATGCCCTCTAGCGGTGGTGATCTGGGTCGGTGAAGCGACGATTTTGGGACATCAAAGTGAAGCTGATGGTGGATTGCATCAAGTTGGCCATGATTGACATGGACAGACGGCAGATGGGGGAGTTCTTTTCCATTCTGTGGGAATATTGGAACGCTAGAAGCTGCTTTATTTTTCAACAACCGGATAAAAATCTTGCTGTGTTGGGTGATAAAGCTGTCTCGTTTGTTAGACGGTATAGGGAGTGTCAGGCTCTTGAGGCACTTGCCCCTACATCTCAGACTGCCCCTACGCCTCTGACTGCGAGTTGGAAGCCTTCCATGGCTGGTTTTTTGAAACTAAACTTTGATGGGGGTAAAGTGGGGGTTATTAGAAGGGGGGTGGCTCCGTGATCAGGTCCAGTGATGGAGATATTGTCTTGGCGGGGGTGGAACAAGGAGGTAGTTTTGGGGGCCCAGAAGTTGAAGAAGCAAACACATATTTGTTTGGTATCAAGTGCGCTCGTGAAACTGGTCTTGATAACCCAGTCATTGAAGCGGATTGCCTGGCACTTATTCAAAAGCTGAAGCAGAGTACTATCCAAGACAATGTTGTGGGTTCTTTTATCAAATACATTTTGAATATTTGTGGTTCCTTTAATTTTGTTTCTTGGTCTTATGTCAACGGGGGTAATAGAGTCGCGCACGATCTTGCCCATTGGCAACCTTTTAACCATGGGAAGAAACTGTGGGACATGGATGTTCCGGGAAGCATGACAATCTGGGCGTTTGAAGATATGTATGTCTTCCGTAGTTCAAATCTAATGCAATAACCCTCTTATTTTTATCAAAAAAATTTAGTTTTTTTGGAATTAAGATCACATTTTATAAAATGAATAAAATTTTAATAAATATATAGAATGATTTTTTCTATGTAATGTTTACACCGCATAATTTTTCACCTCTTCAGCCCTGAATCCTGATTTAGTATTCACTACTAGCTCTTCCTCCTGTCATGTTTATTGCGGCTACTACTCACCTAACTATAGCCAATTTTTACTTTGATTCATTCAATTCATTTTAATATACAGTGGTATCTTACGTGTATTCAAATAATTTTTCTTTCCATGTGAGAGTTAGGTTTCTCTTCTTTTTGGTAGAGTTAGGATTTTCCCTTTTAAGATTTTATTTCTCCCCTTCTGTACGAGTTATGTTTCGTGCTTGTCTGTGCAACCTTTATAAGGGTTGTTGATTTGATTAAGAGTAGTTTGACGATGGAAGTTCATATGGGTCTATCAAAATGATTTTGTTCAAGTTTGATCTATTATGTCACACAAATACTTGTCCTATGAAGCCATACAATAGCTCAATGGCGTTCAAGAAAGACAAACTGGAGTTAAAGAGCATAGTTTGTGACTAGAATCATGCTATAAGTTTAGAGCTGATTGGAAGTATAATTACCATTAATTTTGTTGAAATAGATATTTATTTTGATATATTAGATTATTCTTGCCATAAAATTACTGATGTAGATGTCATATAACTTTTCATTAATAAACTTCCTTTTTCTATAAAAAATAGATGTCATAATTTTACCTTTATCTGAGCAAGAAATAACTAGATTAAAAGAGAGATCAATAGGCACAATTACCTAGCGAACCCCCCCCCCCAAACCACCGATGTGCCTCTTTTTTTTTTTTTTTTTTTTTAACTCTGTTGCATGCTAGCGTAACTGCGTAGGGTCAACCTCTAACGATACTTCCAAATCTAACCCTCCTTTAAACCTACCACCCTCGTCAACCCCATCGCCCGTATCAACTGCCAATCAGTGTATCCATTTATTGACAAACCTTCTCTCGAACCTAGCCTCCAACAAATTTGGCTAGTTCATGCCTACATCACATATAGAATTCTAGCTCTTGCCAGTGCCACTCTTGTTTGATTGATGGTGTAGCGTTTCTTGCAGAAGATTTATTTTCTTATTTTTCCAGATCCAAGCCAAACCTTACTTGCTATAGGCATACTTTTTATATTTTTCTCAACGTTTTATTATTTCCAAAGAAAGATTTGTTTCCTGTTTTTGTTTTATGAATATGTGGCTTATTATTGTTTTTGTTACACATGGACCATGAAAAAGGTATGTTGGTGTAGTGGTTAAGTTTCCTTAAATATAAGGTGTATTGGTTTTGATTCTTTTTAAGCGACAATTTTTGGGGAATTTTTTTTTTCCAGGCATCAAGCCGTATATATGGCTATCCTGTGGTTGCCTTAATCCACATTCTACTATAAGATAGTGTTTGGTTGGGGGGGAAAATAATTTTTTCGGAAAATGATTTTCTAATTTTCTATTGTTTGGCATAATAAAGATTGGAAAACTATTTTCTAAGAAAGATGATTTTCTCCCCAATGGAGGAAAATGATTTCCTTTTGGAGAAGATAGGAAGTTAACTTTCCTCGTTCAACTCTTTCATAATATGGTCAGTTGAATTTAGGTGAAAAATTCAATTTTAACAGTTTGGATCGAAACTTGACTATCAAATTGAAAAGATTAAAATAAACTCAAGTCTAAATTTTCAGCTCAAGTTTCTTTCATTTGATCTACATTTATCTTGACTACGGTAACTTAATCGACATTTTTTGCCACTAAAATAATTCAATCGACTCGGCAGTAAAACAATTTCAACCGTTTCGATCGAAACTTCATCATCAGATGGAAAACATTAAAACAGGCTCAAATTTGGATTTTGAGCTTAATAATCTTTCATTTGCTTAACATTTTTTTTCACAACGACAATTCCAAATTGATATTTTTCGCCCTTAAATAGTACATTTTACCACAAGAACAATTTCAATAGTTTGGATCAAAACTTGATCATTGAATAGAAAAGATTAAAATAAACTAAAATTTAAATTTTGAGCACGACATTCTTTCATTGGTCAATATTTTTCTCCGCTATGACAATTCAATCGATATTTTTCGCTACTTAAACAATTTAGTTGATGTTTTTCATCATAAAAATAATTTCAACGGTTTATATCGAAATTTCATTATCCAAAAGGAAGTATTGAAAAAAGCTCAAAATGTGAATTTTAAGCTTATCATTTATATCAACTAGACCATTCAGTCAATATTTTTTGTCACTAAACAACTCAGTTGATGTTTTCCTCTTCTTCATGAAAAATGATTTATTTTGTATCAAACAATGGAAAATGTGATATAAAAATTAATTTTCCTTGGAAAAACATTTTCCATAGAACATGATTTTCCGAGAAAACCATTTTCCTTCCAACCAAACGCTACCTAAATGTAAATTTATCAATTAAATCTTAGATACAATTGATTTGCTTCATCTCAATTACATATCTCTCCTACAATACAGAATTTTCTAAGCAAATACAACAATCATGGTGAATTAAAGGCAAAGAAAGTGAGTTCAACCCATATTATTTTTTTTTATTATGATGAATGTTTAAGTTATCAAATTTTGTTATCATGTAAAAAGTCAAATACTTTTTATTTTTCCTCTTCAATTTGTTCACCTTTTCTTCCAAGGTGTTATTGACAATCTTTGAAATAATAACTTTAGAAACTTTTATAAGTTTCTAATTAAAATAGATGTCTCAAACGAATATTTTTTCTTTATATATTTTTTTATAAATTTTATAATTAAATATGTAGACTTGGATATTCATTGCTAAATTTCGCTTCTTTTTTTTACTTGTGGAAATCAAACAAGAGGAATTCATGTAAGATTCAAAATGATTCATGTAATTGCATATAAAATTTTACAAAAGTACTCGCCCAAAGGGAATCAATGAAAAATTTGTTTTCTCTAGATTTAATTGTTACACATTATATTATGGAAAAAGGATACATTTGAAGAAAAATTTTGCTTAAATAATTTAGAAAAATGGGTAACTAAATTAAGTGGACATTTCTCTTGTTCCAAAATTATATGATGATGCTTTAGAAAAATTATCAAAGTGATCGTCAGACTATCCATTTACGAAGTTCACTAGGCAAGACTTTGGTAACTCAAAGAATAAAATTGGTTAGCAAAGGATGGATCTTAATGGTAAAGATGATGACAACTCCCGAATCACCAGAATGAAAATTCCTATAGTCTTGAAATACTTGCTTCAGTAAATCGTACTTTAACAATGGGTTTGACACAATACAAGATAGCCTAATTATTATAAATTAACAAAAATAAAACCTTGCTTGCATAAAACTTAAAACGCCAAGGCAATCAACTCATAGAAAGGGGTGGGGGGAAGTGAGGTCGTTAGTCAGAGATGATGACACGAAATCAACAGGTCAAAAGTTGACATAAAAAAAAATCACTTGTTGAATAAAGATAACACAATTTAACAAAAACAAAAAGACTTTCCATGGGAAAATGGAGACACGATGGTATTTAATATTCTTTATCTCGTTGTACAGCTTGTCAAATTGTGCGGTTTAGATGATTTGAATCAAATACTGCAATGTGGATCCTATGAATCAATATTTTCGAAGATTTAAGTGCAGTTAATTTTACTCCAAACAAACACAAAGAGTCACCATTGAAAAAGGAAGATACAATAGTATGACAACAAATACTTCATTTTTTGGGGCCTTAGTCAAGAGAAAATATTATTAATATTAACAACTACTAGTAATCCCTTCTCATGTTGTACTACTTATTGAATCTATTAGTGTCTACGATGTGTGTTGAACAAATAGGACTAACCGGATTGCGAAATTGACTGTCGATAATAACCCACGTCGGTAGTGATGCTAGGCAGCTACTAGAGTCACCTTAGAGTTTCCACGTTTTAGACCTGAGACCCACTGGTGATGGTAGGGCAGCCATGAGAGGAGGAAAGGAGAGTGTGAGATTTCTGCTTCAATGTGCATGTATAATTGACCTCCTAAAGCCTCCTTATATATGTTGGGGGAACAATTAGAGTTCTCGCTCTAAGCAGTCTTAGTGACCGTCGGGCCTAAAATATTAGGATCGATCAATAGCTCCCACTCGGGCACATAGGCCACAAACGCATGCTCTCTACGAATCACAACTCTTCATGCGTCATACCAGGAATAGGACGTGCGACCAAAAAGTAATAAGTAGTGTTATATTAAGTTACCATCTAACTAACATAACACTTTCATGAAACACGATACCCTAAATGATCCTAAAGCATTACCAGTGGCATCTCTAATCCCTCATTCTATGATATATCATATGATTATATACTCAATATAATCGCCGGGACTGATATTGATGATGATGAATAGATTTTTCCTTAAACACTCATGGTGCTGCATCTCAGCTTAACTACTTTCCTAACGTACTCTCGTTGAACTGTATACATCGTGGTCCTTAAGAAGCATATTAAAGTAGCAACATCAAGCTTTTGACTTTATACCATAGTTTTAAGTCAAAGGGCCATCATCCAGGATTACACAGTGACAAAAGATAGAGAGGTCAGTTCTTACTTCATGTATGGGTCGTCTTCTAAGCACACACAGTATGAGATGTGTGTCATGATATAACTCCCACTTACCTGAGCTCATCACTCTATATGCCATGTGAATTGCCAATCTAGATTTTCACCAAAAAAATCTAACTTGACCCACTAGATTAACATACTAAATGCTAATCTTAACACTCAAGATTTGACTTTTAAGACTTCAATATGAAATCATATCTCATATTCGACTCCCTTAAGTTTCATCTTAGACTTACTAAGGTGACTATATCATATTCATATACTTCCAGTATGAGTAACTAATATTGCACACCTAGTGTCAATATGATTCAGTCTCATCCTGCCTGCTACTCAAGTGTTAGGGCGATTGCCTGTGTAACTAGGCCAATCAGAAGCATGTGACATTTCATCATGTGTAACAAATAAATTATAAAGCATTTAGAAAAAGAACCTTCAATTTTATTTCATAAATGCTCATTACAAGAAAAACGTATCTATCATACATAACAAGATTTCATCCAAAAACTAAACTCTACGAAGTCCTAGACTCAACAAATGTGCTTTAAAAGCATCTCTAGGAATTGGCTTAGTTAATGGATCATCAATCATCTTGTTAGTAGGTCTATACTTTATGGCAACTTCCTTTGTCTTTATGGCGTTTTGTTCGTGCCAAAAATATATTATTTTTACGATATTTTTACACTTGATTTATGCTCGTTATAATTGTTATTTTTAGGTTTTTAATTGATTTTATTTTATTTTGTCGGTGTTGAATAAATTGAGGGAAGCTTTGTGAAAAAAGGCCAAAAAATACACAAAAACAAAAATAAAACCTAAACCAGGCCTACCCATGTAGCACTCATGTGACTAGTAAAGCCCCCTTTTAACTCTCATTTTCTCTCTCCTCTACATCGGCTTCCAATCCCCCCAAAACCCGATACCCACTCCCTCGCTTCTCCATCTTCGTCCTCATCATCATGTTCTCTCTCTCTCTAACTCATCTCTATCTGTCATCACCAACACCATACCACTTCACCATCTTCATCCGCCAGCACGCTAGCACATCACCGTCTTTCACGCATCAATTGCCACCTACATCCTCATCCCCACCATCCACGGCACAAGCGAATCGAGGGTTAAAATTGAAGCTTGCTGGGTACAAATTGAAGGGAGCCAGCTCCAGAGAAGAGGTTAGGAAGTTTTTAGGGTTTGAATTAGTTTTAATTTTGAGTTTTTAGGCGTCAATTTCATGTGTTTTCGATTTCTAGATTTAGAATTTTTAGAAATTTGGTTTAGGGTTTGATGTTAGATTGGTTTTTGGTTCTGAATTTCATGTAATTAAGCTACAATTTCAATCTACTTTTGTAAGATTTTGGATGTTGGTTCATTTAATTTTAGTCACCCCTTCCCTTGTTTTTATTTCATTGAGCATGGTAATGGCGTTTCCACCATTGGTGGCGATGGTTGAAGCTTGTTTCTAATTTTGTTGGCTGAAATCTCGTTCTTCTTCTCGGTTCTAATCTAAATTGGTTGCCGATAATGGGTGATGAAGAGTGATCCACGGAATTGCTTGGTCTCACGGCTAGTGAGCTGCTTCTTCTTCTTTTCATGTTTGCTATTCTCTAAATTTAGGTGTATCAAGTTGTTCCATCTGCTTGCTCTGTTGCTCAATTTTCAGTTTTTGTTATTAGTTTGGTTGATTTGATTAAGTTCTAATTTAGTTGAGTTAATTGGAATTACTGATTCTGGATGGGAAACTTGCAAGCTTCAATTTCGAATATGGATTGTTTCTGGCTTGTGCGTTCTGTTGTTCTAGCTGGATTTTTGCTCAAGTATTAGGTCTGTCATGAATCATGATGCGATGTAGTCTCTGCCTCCTTCACTCTCTGTCTTCTTTACTATGTTCTTCCAATTAACTTTGGTTCTTTTGATTAGCTTTGGTGTTTACTGCTTTAAGGGTTCTTTATTCTAGTTGTTAGTCTTGGCATCTTGATTGTTTTTTTTTTTTAACCATTGTAATTTATTTTGAGGTATGATGGGTTAGAATTTGATTAGTTAAATGCTTTGATGTTACATTTGCTATAGTAGGACTTTGGGTTATTTAAAGATAGATTATTTTGTTTATCTCTCACGATATTTGATTTTCTTAATTTGGATCTTTTTATAAGATTATCATTATGTTAATTAGTTTCATACCCCTGTTACTTTAAGATTACTCGTGACCTAAATCTCTTCCATCATCCCTGAGGAAACGACCCTTAAGTATTGCAACGAAAGTTGTACGCTTGCAGCACTTTAGATTTTACTCAAATTTATCCTACAAGTTTTTGGCGCCGTTGCCGGGGATGACGGCATAAGATTAGGTCGCATTTTTCTTTTTTGTAGCTACTTTAGTATTAGGTTGCTTTATTACATTATTCAGTTGTAACTTGATTTAGTACATTGCTTGAGTTATTCAAAAATCCAAAAGAAAAGGAAAAGCCTAAAATTGAAGAAAAAAAAAAAAGAAAAACTTGAAAACCAACCCAAAAAAAAAAAGAAAATTGAAAGATTTAAAAACTCCAAAAATAAAGTGGCAAGTTTATGTTTCACTCAGTTTGAACACTTTTCTTTTTCTTAGTTTCGTTCTTATTAGTTGCTTATGCTTTGACTTACTTTGTTTATTTGTTACTAGTTGTGATATATTTAGTTCATTTCTTGAAAAAAAATCCAAAAACTCATAAAAATTTAGAAAAACTTAAAACTTCAAAAAAAGGTTTCATTGAAAAACTCTAAAAACAAATGACTTAGAATTGATTTATAGTTTAAGTTGATTAAGGTGTTTTGTAGTTTTAGAATTAGTAATTTGAATTTAGTTTTTATTGGGATGTGTCCTACCTTTATTTTAGAGATTGATTAACCTGTTGATTTGGCTATCTTTTGTTGTAAATTGTATTTAAGGTTGAGTAACATTTTGTTTTGATTTTGTACTTAAGGAAACAAGAAAAAAAAATTAGAAAATCCAAAATTCCGAAAAAAATAGGAAGAGAAAAAGATCAAAAATAGGACTTTTGTGAAGGTGTGAGGTTTATATGACTAATTGGGTTAGAGACCCTAAAAATCTTGCACCAAATGGCACAAGAAAGGACTTTGAGTGATATTTTCTATTCTTCTAGGACTGCTTTGCCATCATGCTTTGTTATGCCTAATCTTGCACCAAATGTGACCTTCGAATTGAAACCCCATTATACTAAAATGCTCCCTAAATTTTTAGGTTTAGAGGATGCTTATTTATTTTTGAGGGAATTCGAAGAAGTTTGTTGTATGATGCATTTTCCTAATATTCCCATTGATGTTGTGCGAATGAAATTGATTCCTTTTGCTTTGAAAGATTCTGCTAAATGTTAGATGTATGGCTTGGCTGCTAATTCTGTTACTTCCTGAAATGATTTTGTAAGATTATTCTTAAGAAAATATTTTCCTAATGCCAACACTGTTAAGTTGAGGAATAAAATCAATCAATTTGTGCAACTTGATTGGGAATCATGTTGAAAATATTTTGATAGGTTCAGAACTTTGTTGGCCCAATATCCCCATTATGGTTTAGACCAAGCACGCTTGTACCAAATTGTATATGAAGGACTTAACCAACAGATTAGAACTATGGTAGAGTCCATGTGTCAGGGTGGCTTTCTTTTTAAGAACCCCACAGCTGCTTGGGAGTTTTTAGAGGACTTGACTGAGAAAACCATGCATTGGGAAACCGTCGTGATGATAGCCTGAGTTCTAGGATTGCAAGGAGTGGGTTGCATTATGTTTTCAATGTAAGTCACTTGGAGTCTAAGATTGCTATTGTAGAATATATGTTGAAGGGGTTATCTCCCCATATGTCCTAATTATCTCAGACATCGACAGTGTCTTGTTCTTATTGCCAGGCCTTAGATCATTCTTTGAGTGCTTGTCCTTATTTTGCTCATCAGTTAGCAACTGAATAAGAGCAAGAGAGTATGGCCTTCCAGAGACCTATGAATGACCCCTTCTCCCCTTATTACAACCCAGGGTGGAGAAATCACCCTAACTTTTCATGGAATGGTGGACCAAATGCTACGGTTCCTAATTCTCAACCTGGGATGTTTCTTAGAAACAACTCACAATCCATCTCTCATCCTTCAAATTCCTTTCAGAGACTAGCTTTTTCAGGTGTGCCTAATGCACCTAAACCTCCACCTCCTATAGCTCAAGTTCAACCTCCTCCTGGTTATACTAATATTGATAAATTGGTGAGGAGAATCAATAATAATGTGGAAAGAATGATTAATGCTAACATGGAAAGAATGATGAGAATGATGACCAAACAGTTTTTCCGATTAGGTACTTTCCTGATTCAACCTGAGGTGAACCTTAAGGGTCACGCCTCCCCTTCTTCTGGTAACCCTAATGAGCCTGTGAGGAAAGTGAATGCGGTTATATCTCTCCGTTCTGGTCGAGAGGTTGATAACCAAGTGAGGAATCCTAATGAACCTTGCAGGTATCCTCACCAATGCTTCCAAAATTCTTTTGCCTCTTCTCCTCTAGAGACTGGTCTATCCAGTCAGTCAGGGGATGCTACTGACGGTGTACCCAATACTTCAGATAATCCTTCCTCTCCTGAGTCATCTTCTAAGAAAGATGAGCCTAAAGAGAAAGACTTCTCTAACTCAACAAGTTCTTCACCTTCTAAGGATTCTTCTTCCCCTTCTTCTTCTGAGAAAATCCAGATGCCTTTACCTCCTTTTCCCCATAGGCGAAAGAAGAAAGATCAAGATCATATTAAGAAGATGAGAGAGACCTTCTCTCAAGTAAAGATTAACATTCCTTTGCTCGATGCTATTCAGCAGATGCTTCCATATCCTAGATTCTTAAAGGAGCTATGTACGACCAAGAGTAGGAAGGCTTTCTTGACCTCTGGTGCTAATTCTATTCTTTCTCAAATCCCGTTAAAGTATAAGAACTCCGGTTGCCCTACTGTGTCTATAGTCATAGAGGAACGACGCATTCACAGAGCATTGCTTGACCTAAGGGTTAGTGTTAACTTGATACCCTTTACTGAGTATGAGAGGTTAGAGTTAGGTGAGCTGAAACCTACCAAGATGGTCATTCAATTGGCTGATAGATCAACTAGGGTACCCAGGGCGATAGTCAAGGATGTGCTTATTAGAGTGGGTTAATTCATTTGCCCAGTGGACTTTGTTGTGATTGAAATTAAGAAGGTGTCCAACTTAGCTAGTCAAGTTCCTGTGATTCTAGGATGTCCTTTCTTAACTACTGCCAATGGCCTTATTAATTACAGGAATGGTATGATGAGACTGTCTTTTGGTAATATGACTGTGGAATTGAATATTTTTAACATGCAAAGACAGCCTTCTGGATTTGATGATGTGGAATTTTCTGCTCTTAACTGGGTAGGGGATTCTGTATTCGATGATGCTTTTGATGATGTATTTGCTACTGAGTATGAGTCATTTCTTATAAATGATGAGCCTGAATATGATGTGTTTGAGTTTGATGGCTTATGTTCTACTGCTGATTGTCTGCTCACTGCTGTTTCTGAATCTGCTGCTAAATCTATTTCCCCTGTTGCTCTTGAATTGAAACCTCTTCCTGACTCTCTTAAGTATGCATTCCTAGGATCCCATGAATCCTTACCTGTCATTGTTGCTTCTGATTTGGATCAAGACCAAAAGGACAAATTGATTTCTGTACTTAGAGAGAACAAGGAAGCTCTAGGATGGACTTTAGGGGATATCAAGGGTATTAGTCCTTCTATTATACAATATAGAATTCATTTAGATGACAATACTAAGCCCAACCGTGACCGCCAAAGGCATTTGAATCCCATCTCATAGGACGTATTTAAGAAGGAAGTATTGTAATGGTTAGACCATGAGATTATCTATCCTATTTCTGATAGTGAGTGGGTTAACCCTATTCAAGTTGTTTCTAAGAAGACCGGTCTGCCGTGATTAGGAATGATAAGAATGAGTTAGTCTCTACGCAAGTTCAATCTTGATGGCGTGTGTGTATAGATTATAGAAAATTGAATGCTGCCACTAGAAAAGACCATTTTTTCCTCTCCTTCTTGGATCAAATGCTAGAGAGGTTGGCTGGACATTCCTTCTATTACCGTTTAGATGGATATTTCAGTTATACCCAGATCTCTATTGCTCCTGAGGATCAAGAGAAGACTACTTTCACCTGTCCATTTGGGACATATCCCTTTAGAAGAATGTCATTTAGACTATGCAATGCCCCTGCTACCTTTCAAAGATGCATGATTTCTATTTTCTCAGATCTAGTTAAGCAATACATAGAAATTTTCATGGATGACTTTTCTGTGTTTGGATCTTCTTTTGATGACTGCTTATCTAATCTAAGAAAGGTGTTGGAAAGGTGTAGTGAGAAAAACTTAACTTTAAACTGGCAGAAATGTCACTTCATGGTTAAAAAGGGTATAGTCCTAGGACACATTATTTCGCGAGATGGAATTGAGGTAGATAAAGCTAAGACTGACCTGATTGTTAATCTTTCCCCTCCCACTTGTGTGAAAGAGTGCGGTCTTTTCTTAGACATGCTGGCTTTTATCGTCGCTGCATTAAGGACTTTAGCGAGATTGCAAAGCCTTTGTCCAATCTGCTAGCTAAGGATGTGCCATTTTATTTCTCTGAAGAGTGTCATGAGGCATTTTCTAAGCTTAAGGAGGCCTTAATCTCTGCTCCTGTTTTTCATCCTCCCATCTAGGGAGAACTATTTGAATTGATGTGTGACACGTCTGATTATGCTATTGGTGTTGTTTTACGACAGTGTACTGATAGGAAACCCCATGTTATTTACTATGCTAGTCACACGTTGAATGATGCCCCAGCTGAATTACACTATTACTGAGAAAGAATTTTTGGCTGTGATCTTTGGTTTTGAAAAGTTTAGACCCTTTTTGATTGGGTCATATGTGATTCTTTATACCGATCACTCTGCCTTTAAGCACCTTCTTTCTAAGAAGGATGTTAAGCTTAGACTTGTGAGATGGATTTTACTTTTGTAAAAATTTAACTGTGAAATCAAGGATAAGAAAGGTTCTGAAAACCTTGTAGTAGACCATCTGTCCAGGATCCTATATGATAGAGAGAGTGAGTCCAATGTTTCTAAGTGCTTCCCCGATAAGCAATTGTATACTGTTCACCCTGATCCTTGGTATGCTGATATTGTGAACTATTTAGTCGCTTGTAGGATCCTTAAGGGTTAGACTAAGAATGACAGAGATAGATTCTTCCACCTGGTGAACTTCTTTGTTTGGGATGACCCTTATCTATTTAAGTACTGCTCTGATAAAGTCTTTAGGAGGTGTATTTCCGACCATGAGGTGAGAAGTGTCCTTTCTTTTTGTCATGACTAGGCATGTGGGGGACATTTTAGTGGTAGGAAGATAGCAGCTAAGGTTCTTCAATGTGATTTTTACTAGCCTACTTTGTTTAAAGATGCATGTGAGTACTGCAAGAGTTACCCTGGATGCCAACAATTGGATAGAATAAGTAGGAGAGATATTATGCTACTGAACCCCATTATTGTTGTAGAGGTTTTTGATGTGTGGGGTATTGACTTTATGGGACCATTTCCATCTTCCTCTGGGAATGAGTACATTTTGTTAGCTATGGACTATGTTTCTAAATGGGTTGAGGTCATCCCTTCTAGGACCAATGAAGCTAAAGTCATTGTAAAATTCCTTGGGATAACATCTTTGCTCGATTTGTTATGTCTTGTGATATTATTAGTGATCAGGGTACCCATTTTAATAATAGATGTTTTGATGCCTTACTACAGAGGTATTCTATAGTCCATAGGCTTGCTACTCCCTACCATCCTCAAACCAGTGGCTAGTTTGAAGTGTCTAATTGGCAGATCGAATAGATTTTAAAAAAGGCAGTGAGTAGGAATAGGAAAGACTGGGCTGACAAGCTAGTGGGTTTCTTTGGGCATATAGGACGACTTTCAAAACTCCCTTAGGTATGTCACCTTATAGGGCAGTTTATGATAAGCGTTGTCATTTACCTGTGGAGATAGAACATAAAGCTTGGTGGGCCATTAAGAAGTTTAATTATGACTTAACTGAGGTGGGTGATGAGAAACGACTGCAACTGAGTGAGCTTGATGATATTAGAGTTGAGACTTATGAGAGTGCTCGATCTTATAAAGAGATGGCGAAGTTGTTTCACAATCGACAGATTTTTAGGAAAGAGTTTGCCCCAGGAATGAAAGTACTCTTGTATGACTCTAGGCTCCATTTGTTTTCAGGAAAATTGAGGTCTCGATGGACGGGTCCTTATATTGCCTCACACGTTTTTCCTTAAGGTGTAGTTGAAATTCAGGATCCTCAGAGTGGTGCCATCTTCAAAGTGAATGGCCAGCGTTAGAAACAATTTCTAGAGCTGCCGAGCCAAGAAGATGTGGAGTGTCTGATACTCCACAAACCAAGCCGTGATCAGTGATTGTGATGTAAGATAGCTTGGGTGTACTTAGCAGTTGACCTAGTTTGCTAGAGCTAGAAATTTCTTCTCTTCTCCTCTCTTCTTTTCTCTCTTTTCTTCCCCCTTTTTCTTCCTTTGTTTTATTCTAGTTTCTTTGTGTATAGTTGGTTGCTTTTCTTTTTCCAATGATTGGTTGTTTTATTTTTGAGTCTTGTTTTTATTTTTGAACATATGTTTTCTTTTTAGATTTTTCTTTTTGGTCTTCATGTGTCTGTCCCACTCCCAATGAGGACATTGTGAGATTTTGGTGTGGGGGTGAGGTGCTCATGTGTACATACTTTTTTTTGAAAAATTTTGAAAAATCCAAAAAGATTTTTTTGTTTTTGGGGACGATTGTACTAGTTCTGATTAGCTTGAATCTCCTGTGCTTTGATTATTAGCTTGTATGTAAGTAGGATATGCATGATAGGTCTCGGGCCTCAGTATGTCATTCTAAGCCCTAATTCTAACCTCAATTGTTCATTATAGATGTGTAATCCAATCCTTGTCTATCCCTTCATCATTATCTTTAGGTCTTAGGCTTCTATGAATGATTCTTCCACTTGCTTATGATACGATTACTCTGGTTTTTACCACTTTCAAAAAAAAGAGGAAAAAAAATATTATGAATAAAGAAGAAAAAAAAAGAAAAAGAGATGAAATAAAATTTGGAATGACATGTATCCCTTTGAGGCATGTGCTATTACGCGTTACCCTTTGAGACACGTGCTACTGAGTGTTATCCTTTGAGACAATATTGCTGCTGGAAGAGCTTGCTTCCAATGTTAATATGTCAATAATATAGTTGTGTCACTCAAGTGGGATTGAGTCTAATTCTGGTAAATCTAAGTCTTGGGATAATGATACACTTGCACACAAGCACTGGGATGAATTCAGAATCTTGACATACAATGGGTGAAAAATTAGTGCTCTGATGTCATTTATGAGGTAGAGGGCTTTGGAGTACATTCTATTTATATGCAACTTGGTTACATGGGTGATTTAGTGGATTAGAACGTATATATATCTTTTCCCAATTTTGTACATATTAGCTTTGAGAAAAAACCAAAAAAATTTTGCTTTTTGAAATAATTTTTGTGGATATTTCACTTGAAAACCCTCACGAGACCTCACTCATCTGTTTGGGAGATCGAGGGGTTTAAAGGGCTTGTTGTATGCGTTAAATGCAACCGTGATTCCTACGACAGTGAGTTAGGATTTTTTTTTTCTTATTTTCTGTTTCTTTTTAGTTTAGTTGTTTTACTCGAGGACAAGCAAAATCTTAGTGTGGGGGTATTTGTTTGTGCCAAAAAATGTGTTATTTTTATGATATTTTTACACCTGATTTATGCTCATTATAATTGTTATTTTTAGGTTTTTAATTGATTTGATTTGATTTTGTAGGTGTTGAATAAGTTGAGGGAAGCTTCGTGAAAAAAGGCAAAAAAATACACAAAAATAAAAATAAAACCTAAACCAAGCCTAACCATGTGCCCTTCACGTGACTCGTAAACCCCCCCTTTTAACTCTCATTTTCTCTCTCCTCTACCTCGGCTTCCAATCCCCCAAAAACCCGATATCCCTCTCCCCTGCTTCTACATCTTCATCCTCATCATCATCTCCTCTCTCTCTAACTCATCTCTATCTACCATCACCAACACCACACCACTTCACCATCTTCATCCACGAGCACGCCAGCACATCACCATCTTTCACGCATCAATTGCCACCTACATCCTCATCTCCACCGTCTACGGCACAAGCGAATTGAGGGTTGAAATTGAAGCTTACTGGGTACAAATTGAAGGGAGCCAACTCCAGAGGAGAGGTTAGAAAGTTTTTAGGGTTTGAATTAGTTTTAATTTCGAGTTTTTAGACTTCAATTTCATGTGTTTTCGATTTCCAGATTTAGGGTTTTTAGAAATTTGGTTTAGGGTTTGATGTTAGATTGGTTCTTGGTTCCGAATTTCATGTAATTAAGCTACGATTTCAGTTTACTTTTGTAAGATTTCGGATGTGGGTTCGTTTAATTTCAGTTAACCCCTCCGTTGTTTTCATTTCATTGAGCATGGTAATGGCGTTTTCGCCATTGTTGGCGATGGTTGAAGCTCGTTTCTGATTTTGTTAGCTGAAATCTCGTTCTTCTCCTCGGTTCTAATCTAAGTTGGTTGTCGGTAATGGGTAATGAAGAGTGATTCGTGGAGTTGGTTGGTCTCACGGTTAGTGAGCTTCTTCTTCTTCTTCTTCTTTTCATGTTTGCTGTTTTCTAAATTTAGGTGTATCAAGTTGTTTCACCTGCTTGCTCTATTTTGGGATGCCTACTTTGAATCCCTCTCCCCTGTTGCTCAATTTTCAGTTTCTATTATTAGTTTGGTTGATTTGATTAAGTTTTGATTTAGTTAAGTTAATTGGAATTACTGATTGTGGATGGGAAACTTACGAGCTTCGATTTTGAATATGGACTATTTCTGGCTTGTGTGTTCTGTTGTTCTGGCTAGATTGTTGCTCGAGTATTGGGTTTGTTGTGATGCGAGGTAGTCTTTGCCTCCTTCACTCTCTGTCTTCTTCATTCTGTTCTTCCAATTAACTTTGGTTCTTTTTATTAGCTTTGGTGTTTACTGCTTTAAGGGTTCTTTATTCTAGTTATTAGTCTTGGCATCTTGATTGTTATTTTTTCTACCATTGTAAGTTGTTTTGAGGTATGATAGGTTAGAATTTGATTAGTTAAATGCTTTGATGTTACATTTGCTAATATTAGGACTTTGGGTAATTTGAAACTAGATTATTTTGTTTATCTCTCTCACAATATTTGGTTTTCTTAAGTTGAATCATTTTATAAGATTATCATTATGTTAATTAGTTTCGAACCCATGTTACTTTAAGATTAATCGTGACCTAAATATCTTCCATCGTCTCTGAGGAAACAACCCTCAAGTACTATAGCGAAAGCTGTATGCTTGCGGCACTTTAGATTTCACTCAAATTTATCCTACACGTTTCGCAGAAAGTAATAACGCCTCTTGATATGCTTGGTCTTCCGATGGAACTTCGAATCCTTGGTGAATTGGATGGCAACTGTGTTGTCACATAGCATCTCAACAGGATCATCAACTCTAGGAGTGAGGTTAAGATCCTGGAAAAAACTCCTGAGCCACATTGCCTCCTGTATCGGTAGGCTACATGTGATATACTTCACCTCCGTAGTCGACAGAGCTATGCAGTCCTGCTTCTTATTACACCATGATATGGCTCCCCAACCCAAGGTGAAGACATAACCTGATGCTGACCTAGACTCATCTGGGTCACCACTCCAATCGACATCTGAGTATCCTTTCAACTTAAGGTTCCCACCTTGATCGCATAGGACCAAGTCGGTTGTACCATGAAGGTAACGCATGATTCTCTTGATAGCTTGCCAATGAGCAAGTCATGGAACAACTTACCAAACCAACCGCAAAGCAAACGTCAGGTCGTGTATATAACATGGCGTACATTAAGCTTCCTACGGCACTAGTGTAAGGGACATTGCTCATTGCCTCCTTTTCTCTATTTGTTTTTGGGCATTGGTTAAGGCTTATGGTTAAGCCCTTCTCAACTGGAGTGTTTATGGGTTTGGAATAATGCGTACGGAACCGTTCTAAGACTTTCTTGATATATGCTTCTTGGCACATACCTAAGAGTTTCTTAGGTTGTTAAGCCAAAAAATCATGCATTATTTTAACAATTATTTTGATTATATTTTACATATTATTGCGTCTATTTTACTTTATTTTTTATATTTTTCAAGTTAGGCATTAATAAAATAAAAAGGAGAAGACAAGTCGTAAAGGCGCGGGTTTTACACGCTTGGCTATAAAGACGGTCCAAAAATAATAATTATGAAAAAAATTATTTTCATAATTATTTAGTTTGGGCTAGGGTTTCAAGAGTTGGGAAAAGGCTAGAAGTCTTGAAGGATAAGAAATCTAAGGAAGAGATGAAAGAAACCCTAACTTACCAACCCTAATCCCCCTCACTTTCCATATATACCTCCACCATAAATCAGCTTGATAAGACCCCATCACACGCCCTACACCCCATCTCACGCCTTACTCCTCTGTCTTCATAACCTCACCATATCTCGCCTTCAATTTTCATTCAAGCCCCATCATCATCCTATCATCTCATCACCATCATCTATCATTATCATCGTCTTCTTCTAAACACACAATAACACATGGCTGCTTCAATCCCTCATGCTTATATTACCACCGCCTCACTTTCATGGTTAATAAGTTTTTTTTTTAGTTGTTATTTTTATTTTATTTAATTAGGTTAAACTCCTTAAATTATTATTACACATGAAACCTTTGCTAAATTATTGCGATTTAATTTTCAATATGAGTGAGTAATTTTTTTTAGTTAGTATAATCTTCTTGAAGCCATGCTAAAGTTACTATTTTGAAATAAGTCTTATGCTTTGTTGCCTAGTTGATTCATATTCATGATTCTATAGCGATTAGTATTTATCGTTCATGATATTCGTGTTATATTAATTAGAATGCATGCTAGTTAGTTTAATACGAATTCATATGATAGTTTAAAAAGCTTTAATACGTAAAAGTCATCGTCTATTAAGCATTAGTATCACCCTAGTTAATCATAGATGGCTCAAACCTATCTCTTTTAATTAGGTAATTGTTATAGATCTTTGTTAAATCGATTTGCTAGTAAATTAGTTACAAAGCATTAGATGATGTTTTTCTAGTACGTAATGCTCTGATTTGATTAAATTCTTACGCTGGTGTAAGGGTTATCAAATTAGTAGGGTTTACATTAGGGCTGGACTTAATTAAACTAGAATCTAAGGAAAAACGGGGAAGAACCGCTGGTGGATGTCTTCTACAGTTTAACTCATGAATGAAATTAACTTGTGTGTTATGATAAATATTAATTTGCATGGTGGATTGAGATTATACTAAGTATCCGTCATAAATTTGACAACTTTTGATCATTATTTGTTGCTTAGAGTTGATTTGATTAGTTTGTTAATTTTTGTTTTATTTTTATTAGCTTCAATATAATTTCAATCGCCCCCCCCAAAGTATAGTCTTTTAGGAGTGTCTAGGTAATTTTAGATAGTTTAGATTTTGATTATTAGAGTGGTTATAATTTTAAATTGATTTATATTCAGTTTTAGTATTGAATTACCGGTTTGTTAGAAATTAGACTACAAATAGTTATTTTTGTTCTTTTTCAATTTTTATCAGTTCCTAGAGTTTATATAGTGTCCTAGTCTGCCCATACTTAATTCCGTAATTTTTAGAAGTTATTTGATAATTTTTCAGAATTATTTTGTGAAATTAATATGTGCAGGTTTTTAGGTTATTAGTTCTAAAAATTTCGATTTTAATTGTTAATTCATGATTAGCAGGTATTGTTAAGTCCAAAAAATTGTGTCCTAGAAGTACGGTAATTTTATTGATTATTTTTGTATTTATATTTATGCAGATTATTTTATTTCTAATTTCAGATTTAATATTCTGGATTGATATTTTGTGGTAATTTTCTGATTTGATTTTTCTGAAATTATTTGGATACAATTGAAGAGTCATAAGCTTATATGCCTGAATAATAATATTTTAGGTTACTGTTTGACATTTTTAATATTTATCTTCGGATTATTATTTGCTATTTTGATTTTTAATTAGAATTTCAGCTACTATTCTGTTTTTTATTTTTTTTGATTATTTAGGAAAGCTTTTTACTGTTTTCCTTCCATAATATAATCCAAAATATCTACGAGCATCATTGGGTGTTTTTCCAGATTTTTATTCATGAGATTTTAATTATTTTAGAATTATTAAGATTAGATTTAATAAATTGGATTAGTAAAATCATTTAAGATTAAGCCAGCCTTTTTAAAACAATCTTTCCTCGTGGATTGATCCGTACTTCCCTATGCTAGAAATTGTATTTAAAAATCAAAGTAGTGGTTAAATTTATGACTCCACGACAAGCTTTACAAATTTTTGCGCTGTTGCCGGAGAAAGAAAATTAAATTGCTAGTTTACTTTTATTTAATTTTACGGCTTTTATTGTTTTGTTTTTATTTTAATTTTGCAGATTGCCAGCAAGTCTTAAGGTTAAAGAAGTAAGAATGTCTACTCTTCGAGAACTTACTACCCCTAACCTCGAAACCCAACCAATGTCCATTACCTATGCTGTATTAGATAAACCCCTAAAACTGAACTCTTGATTCATCAATCTATTACCTAAGTTTCATGGATTAATTGGAGAGGACCCATACCGTCATATTAGTGAATTCCTTATTACATGCTCTGCTATGGTGCCTGAGGGGATTCCTGAAGACCAAATTAGATTGAAAGCTTTTCCTTTTTCTTTGCTTGGTAATGCTAAAGATTGGTTGTATTACATGCCTGCTGGATCTTTCTCTACATAGACTGCATTGCATAAATTATTTTTAGAGAAATTTTTTTTAGCATTCCGAATTGGATCTATTAGGAAGGATATATGTGGAATCAAACAAATGAATGGGGAAACTTTTTGTGAATATTGGGAAAGATTTAATAAATTGTGTGCTAGTTGTCCCCAACATCAAATAACTGAACAATTGTTGATTCAATATTTTTATGAAGGGTTGCTTCCTATGGATCATAATATAGTAGATGCTACTAGTGGGGGGTTCTAGTTAATAAAACCCCAACAGAGGCTAGAAATTTATTCAATTTGTAGAGAGTCAGTTATCTTATATTACTGCTATGTTGAATAAGATTGTTACTAGGGGAGTACAAAAAGCAGTCATATGTGGCATTTGTTATCTAGAGGGGCATCTTACTAATGCATGTCCTACACTTCAAGAGGGTAATGTTAATGCTATCTATTCTAACCAAGGTCAAAGGAGGTATGATCCCTATTCTAACACTTATAATGAAGGATGGAGGGACCACCCTAACCTTAGGTATGGCCCTCAAATCAATCCACCTGGTTTTGACCAAACATCTCGTTAGCCTTCTAACTAGGATAGGACCAACTTTCTACTAGAACAAGTTCTTGAGAAGATGGATGATAGGTTTCAAATTTTGGAGATAACTCTTAAGCAGGTTCAAGAGAAACAGACTACAACTGATATCATAGTTAGCAACTTGCAGGCTCAAATGCAAAATAGGTTACCATCTCAGCCTTACCCTAACCCTAAGGAGAATGTTAGTGCCATAACGCTTAGGAGTGGGAAAGAGTTACAAGAGCCTTGGAAGAGTAGAGAGGTTGAGCTTGAGTTCGAGGTCAAAGGAGCTAAACCAGAGTTAGATACAAATTCTAATCAAACTACTAAGGAAATAGGAGAGGAGAAAAGAGAACCTTATAAGCCAATTCCACCCTTTCCTAATAGATTTCGAAACCCTACTTCTAAGATGAATGAGGCTAATCAAGAGATATTAGAGATATTAAAGAAGGTAGAGATCAACATACCTCTTCTTGATACCATTAAACAGGTACCTCGTTATGCTAAATTTTTGAAAGAATTATGTACTACCAAAAGGAATTTAATAGGGAATGAAAAGGTAAGTGTGGGGAAAAATGTGTCTGCTGTTTTTCAAAGGAACCTTCCCCCTAAGTGCAAAGACCCAGGTGTGTTCTCTATTCCTTGTAAAATAGGACATCTCTACTTTGATAAGACTATGCTTGATTTGGGTGCTTCCATTAATGTTATGCCTTGGTCTGTTTATGACAAACTGAACTTAGAAAAGTTAAAGAAAACTGGTGTAGTGCTTCAGTTAGCTGATAGGAGCAGTATTTATCCAGATGGAGTGTTAGAGGATGTCTTAGTCCAAGTGAATGAACTTGTGTTTCCTACTGATTTTTATGTAATGAACATGGGTGATGTATGTCATGATATTTTCATCTAACTTGGCAGGCCATTTTTAAAAACAGCTAGGACTAAAATTGATGTGCATGAAGGAACATTATCCATGGAATTTGATGGTGAAGTGATTAAATTTAACATTTTTAATGCCATGAGATTCCCTGCCGATGTGAATTACGTGTATGCACTTGATGTTATTGATGAGTTCTAAAATATTCATGACTTGTCCAATGAAGATGAATTTTTGACTGTGCTTACTAATAGTCTTGATCATATTGAGTTTCAAAAAGTGTCCTACCAGATTAATAATAATTTATTGGAAGAGATCCAACTAGAGGATCCAGGAGCTTCATGAAGTCGAGCCAACGACTATAAATAAAGGCGCTGGTTGGGAGGTGACCCAACGTTTTTAGAAAAGTATTCATTTAATTTTGCTTTTATTTTTATTATTTCTATCTTTTTGCATGCATTAGGGACAACGAATGAATTAAGTGTGGGGGGTGCATCCTGCATTTAATTCTTGCAGTTTTTATTCTTAAAAAAGAAACAAAGAAAATCGAGAAAATTTTTTTTTCTTATAAATAATGCATGATATGAGTTTATGCTAGGCTTGCTTGTTTAAATTTTTTTGTTTTCTTAGCTATTTTGTAGTTTATTCTTTCAGAATGAAGACTTTTAAGCATGCTAGCTGTCTTTCCGAGAAGTTTGAGTTGATCCTCATATATCTCTTTAATGAGTAACTGTCATAATTATTCATCTTATTTTATCATGTTATATAGCCGTTCAGAGGCAATAAAATGACCTGACCTATTTCATAGACTATTGAATTAGTAAAATAACTCTAGAGAGAGAGAGAGAGAGAGAGAGAGAGAGAGAGAGAGAGAGAGAGTCCAATTCGGGAATGACAAGTATCCCTTTGAGGTATGTGCTATTGGGTGCTACCGTTTGAGGCAATACTGCCACTGGAATGCTTACTTCCCATACTAGTGAGTCAATAAAATAAATAAAAGTAATGATGAGAATGAAATATTTGCTCCAGCACCTCTATTTGGGTGAGAGTGAGACAGGGACTGTTTAATTTCTAAGACCCTATATGGGCCTCGAATTTGTGCGAAAGTGGAGTTTGAAGGGGGAAAAAAAAGAAGAAGAAGAAGAAGAAGCAAAAAGTACAAGGCAAGTTTAGAATCAATATCAATGAGTTGTTCTTTCTAGTTCAATTGTCTCATAGCCATACCATACTTCAACTTTTCTATCGTAAATATTTTAGACCTCTTGATCAGTGTACGTATACTTAAAAGAGTTGGATAATTATTGATCTTGTTACTTCATTACGGAAATATTGTGAGGCTGATGAATAAACTCTCTGATGGTAGTTGAATGTCTAGCAGTTATTCACTTATTGGAGGAAAAACTAATTAATTTTCAATAGAACTATTTTTAAAGCAAGCTAAGGCCTAGTCTGAATATCATAGTATGCATGACTTTATAAGAAAGAAAGAGGGTAAGTTTAAGTCGAGTCTAAGATTTCTTTACACGAGGACATCCAAAGTGTAAGTGTGGGGGAATTTGTTAAGCCAAAAAATCATGCATCGTTTTAACAATTATTTTGATTATATTTTACACATTATTGCGTCTATTTTACTTTATTTTTTATATTTTCCAGGTTAGGCATTAACAAAATAAAAAGGAGAAGACAAGTCGTCAAGGCGCGAGTTTTACACGCTTGGCTATAAAGACGGTCCAAAAATAATAATTATGAAAAAAATTATTTCCATAATTATTTAGTTTGGGCTAGGATTTTAAGAGTTGGGAAAAGGGTAGAAGTCTTGAAGGAGAAGAAATCTAAGGAAGAGATGAAAGAAACCCTAACTTACCAACCCTAATCCCCCTCACTTTCCATATATACCTCCACCACAAATCAGCTTGATAAGACCCCATCACATGCCCTACACCCCATCTCACGCCTTGCTCCTCCCTCTTCATAACCTCACCATATCACGCCTTCAATTTTCACATCATCTATCATTATCATTGTCTTCTTCTAAACACACAATAACGCACGGCTGCTTCAATCCTTCACGCTTATATTGCCACCGCCTCACTTTCATGGTTAATAAGTTTTTTTTTAGTTGTTATTCTTATTTTGCTTAATTAGGTTAAACTCCTTAAATATTATTACACATGAAACCTTTGCTAAATTATTGTGATTTAATTTTCAATAAGAGTGAGTAATTTTTTTTACTTAGTATAATCTTCTTGAAGCCATGCTAAATTTACTATTTTGAAACAAGTCTTATGCTTTATTACCTAGTTGATTCATATTCATGATTCTATAGCGATTAGTATTTATCGTTCATGATATTCGTGTTATATTAATTAGAATGCATGCTAGTTAGTTTAATACGAATTCATATGATAGTTTAAAAGGCTTTAATACGTAAAAGTTATCGTCTTTTAAGCATTAGTATCACCCTAATTAATCATGGATGGCTCAAACCTATCTCTTTTAATTAGGTAATCGTTATAGATCTTTGTTAAATTGATTTGCTGGTAAATTGATTACAAAGCGTTAGATGATGTTTTTCTAGTACGTAATGCTCTGGTTTGATTAAATTCTTGCGCTGGTATAAGGGTTATCAAATTAGTAGGGTTTACATTAGGGCTGGACCTAATTAAACTAGAATCTAAGGAAAAACGGGGAAGAACCGCTGGTGGATGTCTTCTACAGTTTAACTCATGAATGAAATTAACTTGTGTGTTAATGATAAATATTAATTTGCTTGGTGGATTGAGATTATACTAAGTATCCGTCATAAATTTGACAACTTTTGATCATTATTTGTTGCTTAGAGTTAATTTGATTAGTTTGTTAATTTTTGTTCTATTTTATTAGCTTCAATATAATTTCAATCGACCCCCCCAAAAGTATAGTCTTTTAGGAGTGTCTAGGTAATTTTAGATAGTTTAGATTTTGATTATTATAGTGGTTATAATTTTAGATTGATTTATATTCAGTTTTAGCATTGAATTACCGGTTTGTTAGACATTAGACTACAAATAGTTATTTTTGTTCTTTTTCAATTTTTATCAGTTCCTAGAGTTTATATAGTGTCCTAGTCTTAATTCCGTAATTTTTGGAAGTTATTTGATAATTTTTCAGAATTATTTTGTGAAATTGATATGTGCAGGTTTTTAGGTTATTAGTTCTAAAAATTTCGATTTTAATTGTTAATTCATGATTAGCAGGTACTGTTAAGTCAGAAAATTGTGTCCTAGAAGTGCGGTAATTTTATTGATTATTTTCGTATTTATATTTATGCAGATTATTTTATTTCTAATTTCAGATTTAATATTCTGCATTGATATTCAGTGGTAATTTGCTGATTTGATTTTTTTGAAATTATTTGGATACAATTGAGGAGTCATAAGCTTATATACCTGAATTATAATATTTTAGGTTACTGTTTGACATTTTTAATATTTATCTTCGGATTATTATTTGCTGTTTTGATTCTAATTAGAAATTCAGCTACTATTCTGTTTTTTATTTTTTTTGATTATTTAGGAAAGTTTTTTACTGTTTTCTTTCCAGAATATAATCCAAAATATCTAGGAGCATCATTGGGTGTTTTTTCAGATTTTTATTCATTAGATTTTAATTATTTTAGAATTATTAAAATTAGATTTAATAAATTGAATTAGTAAAATCATTTAGGATTAAGTTAGCCTTTTTAAAACAATCTTTCCTCGTGGATCGATCCCTACTTCCCTATGCTATAAATTGTATTTAAAAATCAAAGTAGTGGTTAAATTTATGACTGCACGACAAGCTTTACATAGGTTAATTTCTGATTATTTCCATACCTAGGACATACCTGGCTTCACCCATGTCATTCATCTAAAAGACGGAGGATAGCAACTTCTTAGTGGTTTCGATCATTTCCAAGTTGTTCCCAGCCAGTAGTATGTCATCAATGTATAGGATAAGAAACATAATCCTCCTGGTTGATCTTTTGACATACACAGTGATCTTCTGAAACCATGGATAAGCCAAACGAGATTATAGCTTCATGGAATCTTACGTACCAAGATCTGGAAGATTAGTTAAGACCATATATGGATCTTTTAAGACTATATGCCTTGTCCTCTTGCTCATTTAATACAAAACCCATGGGTTGGTCCATATAGATCTCTTCCTCAAGGCTACCATTAAGGAAAGCAGTCTTTACATCCATTTGAAACAACTCTAAGTCCAAATTGGCAACCAGGGCTAGGAGTAGGCGAATAGAGGCAAATCTCACCACATGAGAAAATGTCCCTTCATAGTCTACACCCTCAATTTGTATAAACCCTTTCACCACTAAACGAACTTTGAACTTATCGATCGAACCATCTGCTCGATTTTTTTTGAAAACCCACTTGTTTCCGATAGACTTACGTTAGGGTGGAAAATCAACAAGTTCCCAAACCTTGTTTCTCGCCATCAAGTCCATCTCATCTCTCATGGTGTCCATCCACTCTTCATGATTTGTTGAGTCAATTGCCTCTTGATAAGAGATAGGCTCCTTAACTTCTAAGGGAGTGCATATTTGGAAATATCATCGAAGAATTCTTCCACGGTTACTCCTTCGAATCCTGGAACCTTCATTATTTATCTACCTAGGTGAGGCATCCCTCTCCCTTTCTCTAAGAAGTGTAGGACCCTGAGTATATGGAGAATCACTCCCACTATTCCCTTGGGGCGTAAGATCCTGAACATATGGACTAACTGCATGTTCGAGAATAGGAGATTGAGGACAGACCTCATTCATAAGTTGACTCTCCTTATGTATTGGAGATTAAGAATGAATCTCATTATCCTTAGTAGACAAGCCTCCCCCATTCCTTTCGGATAGGGAAGGCATACTTTCTTCGGTGAGTTGGTTAGAGTTCAAATTCTCCCCCTTACCGAAAGATGGTTGAATGTCTCCCTGTAACTCAAATAGTTCGACATCCTTCTTGATTTCATCAATGGTTGGGAACTCATTCTCAAGAAAATCAACATTGCGGGATTCTATTTCTGTCATGCCACTATTAGGGTGCTCCTTGTACATCACATATCCTTTAGATTATGCAGGATATCTAATGAACACCATTTTGGTGGCTCTTAGACCAAGTTTTCCATGTTTGTGGGTTGGGTTATGCATAAAGCCAGCTGAACCTCATGGACACAAATGGCCCAATGATGGCTTCTTACCAAACCATAGCTTACCTGATCATGTCGAGTAATGTACGATTCCTATGTTCCGCAACACTGTTTTGTTGTGGGGTGCATAGAATCGTTAGCAGTCTTTGTATATATTTTTTCTCACAGAACTCTTTGAACATATCAGAGAGGTATTCACGACCTCAACTAGTCTAAAGGATTTTGACTCTTCGTTTTAATTGAGTCTCTCCATCTGTTATGAAGCATTTGAACACATCAAGTACCTCGTAGTGATAAGATAGTAGGTACTTATACCCATATCATAAACAATCATCTATAAAAGTAATGAAATAGATGGCCCCATGACGTGCTTTAACATTCATATGTCCGTAGATGTCTGAGTGTATTAATTCTAAGGGATTAGATGCTCTCAAAACCTTGTCAAAAGGCTTTATTGTTGCCTTGCTAGCTAGTCATGACTCACACCTAGGTAACTTAACCCGGTGAGGCGATCTAGAAGACTTTCTTCAGCTAGCCTACTTATTCTGTCTTGACCCACATGGCCAAGTCTAGCATGCCACTTAATAGATTCAGAGTTAGAGTCAAAGTATGAAATGAAAGCAGAGGATATATTATTATATGAATCATCCAAATCTAAAACAATAAAATCTCCTTTCAATGTCGCCTGGCCAAACAAATTGCCATGATAGAACAAATCTAAACCATCTAGATGAAAACGAAAAGTAAAACCTAATCTTATTAAAGAAACATAAGAAACTAAAGAGCATCGCACCCCAGGAACATAGAGGGCGTCATGAAGAAGCAGCTTGTTTCCTCTACAGAGTTTGAGCTGATATGTTCCTACCCCAAAGAGATATTCTTCATTGTCGTTCCTCAGTACGACAGTCCGTGAACCCACCAGTTAGCAATGGAACTCCACAAATCTAGCCTTATCCTGAACTATGTGCTTTGTTGCCCCTGTGTCTACAATTCATTGAGGAAGAGAGTTAGCAACGAATGCATAGGAACAAACATAGAATTTAGGAGTTTTGGTGGAAAGAGGTACCTTGGTTAGCTCAGGACAATCCCAAGCGAAGTGGCCATTCCTTCCACAATTATAGCACTTCACACGTGCCATATCCGTAGCTCCATTGCCCTTAGCCTTATGCTTCTTGGTAGTACCACCATTACAGCGAGAGTTCTGAGGAGGATGGAGACCCTTCTTGGGCTTCTTACCATGGTAGGGCCTCCTGCCTCTGGGCCCTGACCCTTTGGCAATGAATGCCATACTAGGAGGTGCATATATCTTTATACGCTCTTTCTCCATTTTGAGGTGCTTTGAGATTGCCTTGAAGGTCTTAATGTTCTCACTGTGTGTCATAATGACTTTAAAGCTCTTTCAATGTTCATTGGCATTAGCAAGAGTCCTAATCACATTCAGGACCTGTTCTTCCTAAGAAACTTCTTGCCCTGCAGCTTTAATATCTCTAACCATTGCACTCATGATTTGAAGGTGCTCGAAGATACTACGACTAGAGTCAATAGTATGTTTCATCCATTTTAACTGCAAGGTACGCAACCTCGTCGCAGATGTCTGCCTGAACCTAATCTTAAGCTGCACCCACATGACCTTAGCAGTGTGGAAGCGTTTAAACTCACCCAGGATATTCTCCTGCATGCAAGACAACATTGTGTAGCGTGCAGAATGATCGCGTTTGAACCAGGCTTGGTATGCCTGTAGGTTCTGTTGGCACTGCTCAGTGGCAGTAATATCTCTGCCTTGGTCATCTTTTTCTACCAGAGCAGGCATAAAAGAAGTCAAGAGGTCCAGTATGTCACCATCATTTAAGGTAAACTGGACCTTCAGATGCTACACGTCATAGTTTGAACCATCCAATTTATCATTAAATTGCATACAACCTATCATATTTTTAGCTGCCATATTTGAAAGTATATATATTACTTATTAAGACATATCATTAATAATTAAATCATTAAGAGAACCCCATCATCCATATTATACTTTCGAACATTTCGCTAAGCTCATAATCATCACATATGAATATAAATTAAAAGTTTCTTTTGATTTAATTATTATATTAATCCATAAAGTTTTGTCAAACTAATTAACATTTTAATTGGTGACTATCACATAGATATTCCCCGTTAATTGGGTAACACTTACCAAATCTTGTATTATATAAAACTAATTCATATAACATGTCTTGTATATAACACAAAGTTATTTAGCTCCAAAATTTCATTTTATCAACAATAATAATATGAAACAAAAACAAAAGCAACTCATCAAAAATATAGGACAATCTTATGGCCATTTTCAACATATAAAAGAAATTTATATGATTATGGGAATGCATATTAATCGATCCAAGACAATTGAAATTAATCCGAATTGAAAAGAACAGAATTGTGCCAAAAAGAAAACTGGGCCCATTAAAACGAGCCCAACCCGGGCCCTTTTTATAAGTGAGTAACACTCACTTACGCCTCCCCCCCCACTAACCCTAAAATCTTCACTCCCTCTCTCCTTCTGCCTGTCTCTTGATTTTCTCTCTCCCCTCTCGGCTTCCTGGTGCCATAGCCAAGGAAATGGAGCACTAAGCTCCATCAACTTTCAACCTTCTTTATCCCTTCTTACGGCTGCTTTGTGACTCCTCCTTCTCACGGCCCATGTCGCCACCCTCAACCTTGTCGAGGACGGCGAACCTTTGGTCAAAAAATCCAGATAAGGAAACCTCCCCACCCGCCATTGAAAACCAAAAAGAGAAACTCACTAGCATGTAGATTAGTTGTAACTGAGCCAGAAAATGCTAGCTGAGTATCGAACGCGCCTTTCACGTGGTGGCACGTGACTCACACGCGCTGGCACGTGACTCACACGTGCCTCCCATCTGGTGGTTTTCATGCTTTCTTTGCCGAATTTGGGTAAATCGGTGGTTAGGAATGTTATTGGAGGAAGAAAGAGAGCTAAAACATCCTTCGTCGGTGGCGCGTGACTTCCACGTGCCACCCCTCCACGGCGGTTCTGATGGGTATGACTCGCATCTCTTTCCGTTTTCTACACTTTCTTCCTCTTCCCACTTTTTTATTTTGGGAAAAAGGTGGTTTCTTTGGGTTTCACGGAGACCACCACCACGATGACCACAGTTTAGTCGGGTTTTGCATGTATTGATTTTAGGAGTGAAGCACTTAGGCAAGATCTATTTTCTAGTCGGCCACTTTGGCAGTGGTTAAATTAGGGTTAGGGTTAGTAAGACACTAGGTTTCTTGGAACCTGATTTAGGAGTCTTTATAAATCATAATCATTAAAGAGGCATGCTAAGCAGAATCACACTCATGCTATTAAGAATTAAAAAAAGGTCATAAGAACTAATCTGAGTTTAATGCGCACACACAGTCGTATACAAATATTGCCTTCATATGTTTGATTTATCATAATTACAATCAGTAATGTAAAGGATCACACTTTTTAATTTGGTACACAAAAAAAACACGCTTTCTTCAATTGTGATAGCATAACTTGATCAGTTAGGGAGAATATGTTGATAGTCTCAATACACAGTGACCATAATTATGCCAAAAAAGCATGATTACGAAATCAAACAAATTAATCACGTGAGTCGGACATAAGCGAATCATTCGGAGCTAAAGCGAGCAATTTTTGGCTCTGTATAACAAATAGGACTAACTTGAATTACAGAATAGACCATTGGTAATAGCCCACTTCGGTAGTGATGCTAGGCAACTACTAGAGTCGCCTTAGAGTTTCCCCGTCCTAGACCCGAGACCCACTGGTGATGGTAGGGCAGCCGTGAGAGGAGGGAAGGAGAGTGTGAGATATGTTTCAATGTGTATATATAATTGACCCCCTAAAACCTCCTTATATAGGTTGGGGGGAACAATTAGGGCTGTTGCTCTAAGCGGCCTTACTGGCCATCGGCCCAAAATATTAGGCCCGGCCAACAGCTCCCACTCGGCCACCGCAGAAATTACAACAAGGTTTTGGCACCGTTGTCAAGGATGACTTTGTGAAATTAGATTGCTTTGAGTCATAGTTGAGTGGTTTGAGTCAATTTCATTTATTTTCGTACGTTTTAATTTCAATTTTTAGTGTGTGTATATTTAATTTTAGTTGTTTTACTTTAGTTCAGATTTCTTTTCTTTTTGATTTTGGATTAGGAGTTTGTATTGTGATTTTTTGTTGTGGTCAATTTTCTTTTGGTTGTTAGGGATTATTTGCTGCAGAAAATCAGAGCTGATAGTATTGTGGTTTGAGAACAGGCCAAAACAGAGGAAAAGAAAACACAGTAGTGCAGGTTTTATCAGATTTCAAATTCTAATTGAATGTTTTGGAGGATTTTGAGCCTGAATTTTTCTGTGAGAATTTTTTTTGGTGGATTTAGCATGATTTTAGAGTCTGTATGAATTTTTCTAGATTTTTTAGGACTATCTGGAAGTTTCAGTGAATTTTGGAACTAATAATCTGTTTGAAATTTTCTGCCCAGTTTGGGGATAGAAAAAATTCGAAAAAAAATATATTCATGTCCCTTGTGATTGTGTTGCATTTTCTGTCTATAGTGTTCTGATTTTAGGAGTTTTGTCTTCTATTTTATTTTATTTTTGGCTTTTATTTTGTTTTACGTTTTTAATTTAAGAAAATGGTGTATAAACTTTATGTATGTGCTCATCTTTGGTTTTTATCTTAGGTCAATTCTTCTTGATTGATTCTTTTGTGTTTTTCTTTTCTTTTTGTAATATAGTTTTATTTTTCTTAGTTTATTTTGTGGTTAACTTAATTATTTAAGTTTCTTGTTTTTGTTTTAGTCATTAGTTTGTAATTAGTGTCCTAGAGACATTTTTTTCCCTAAATAAAATCTTTAAAAATTGAAGAAAAAAATAAAAATCCTAAAAAATTAGACAATTCTTCAAGAATGCCAGTTTTTCATTTCCCACAATTCGAACATGAACCTTTCTGGAGTTATGTTTTGAGACTTAACAATTATCATGCTCGATTGAATCAAAATTTTGACAAATGGAAAATTTGTGAGGTAATTGCTGTGTGTTTGAATTCTGCATCTCAGGGTTATGTTGAGTCTATTTGTCCTGGAGATGTATTGGGATTATTAACTAAAACTCAAGATGTAGTATGAGATTTCTTTAAAAAATTGACTTGGGTATACTTGTGAGTTTGAATAAGGTAAAAAGGATTTTGGATATCCAACTCATGGTGAGTCTGCTTTCCATGCTAATCCTTATCCTCAGGATCACTTTATAGATTCATATGATCCATCTCACTCTTATGTGCCTCCTGTATTGTGAGATTACTGTGAATCTTCTAATCATGATGTTCATACTTGTCCATACCATGATTATGTTGATGCTACATGTGTAAGTGTTAAAAAAACATTAAATGAAATGACCGATAAAATGGTAGAGACAATGAAAGATAGAATTGTTGAATATTCTCAATGATTTTGAGCCCTCTTATCTTGCTAAACCTAACTGGCATGATGTCATGCCTTTGCCTAGCCTAGAACAAGATAATGATCCTCCTCTGTATCTATCCCCTGATCTTGCACCCATACCTAACTCACGTAAGGACGTCGCTGATGATGCCTTAAGTTATGTCGACCCACCCCCTCCTTTTAACGACTCTTGTGAGTTTGAGATGGGTAAACAATTTGAAATTACTGGTGAGTTAGATATGAGCATCACACCTGACGTTAAACATCATGATATTGATAAGTTAGTAGTTGTTTATTTACAGGAGTCACATGATGAGACAGTTGAGCACACTAATTTGGAATTCGATGATGATATTCGTTCTATAGAATATGAATATTTTTCATGTGGTTTTGATATCAATGAAGATCTTGATGAGGGTTTTTGTGTTGAATATGAATCTTTCTTTTTTGACCCCATCATTACAGCCCTTCCCTTTGAATCTCGAAAGTCTGAATTTATTGAGTCTGATAATATTGTCACTAAGAATTTTGATTTAGATCAGACTCTTATGCATATTGGACTTAAACGACTTGTAGACTTAAAACCCATTATTTTGCCTAGACCGCTCATTCATGTTAACACAATTTCTAGGCCAATGACCTCTTTGCTGGCTAGTGTTAAGTATGTCCATCTATTTCTTGATTGGGCCTCAGAATTTGATAAGTTGAAGCGGGCCCTTACTTGTGTTGCATTGACATGGTGGATGTACTCTTTCTGACTCCGACTCTCTACTTTTTACTATTTTCATGTGCTTGAAAGTTGGACTTCTTTGTTTGATAAGCTACTTCGTGCGCTAATGAGATTTGATTTGAGTGGCACTTTTCAGTGTAAAACGGAGTGAATGATGCTCCATCAGCCTCTATCTAAGCATAATTCAGGAAGGCATGGCTTAGCTGTAATTCAACACTTGATCTGGTATATCGTTTCTATTTATTTCTCCTTTTATTTTATTTTCTTTTGTATATATTTGTTGCTTTGTTTTATTTTTATTATTTCCTTTTTGAGTTTAAAGTCTTATCATTTTGCTTTCTTTTTGAGCCTTCCTTTCTTTTTGTATATACATTCTTCTTTTGGATTTTTATGTTTTCTTTCACCCCCAATGAAAGCATTGTGAGATTTAGGTGTGGAGGTGGGGAAACTTTGAAAATGAAGAAAAAAAAGCTGATAAATTTGAAAATTCAAAAAGATTTTTTCTTTATTTTGGGGAATATGTGTGCTATTTTTGATTGATTATGTTTTCTTGTATCCTTAGTATTAAGTTGTATATAGATGTAATGTGCATTGATAGAACTTAATCCTAAAGTGTAATGTTTGTGTATGATCCTAACCCCCGACATTAATTCTAAATAAGCTTGATTGTGGTAGATGAACTCATGAGATTTTAAGCCTTGTAGACTAATTCGTCAGTTTAGTCTCACATTTTTCTTTCATGTGTATCTGTTTCCTGATTACATCTCTAGAACTTGCTTTGATTCTCTTCGAAATCACATTTAGCATATATATTATGATAATATGATAGACGCATTCATTATTTTGTGAGCTACATAGCTAAATTGCCAACCATGTTTGAATAGTTTTACCCTTTGTTAACCCCTTTGAGCTTTGACTATTTTTGTTGTCTACACTTCATTTTAGCTTTCGGCCTAAACACACTTTCTTATACCTAAGCTAAGGGTAGTGGGGCAACACTTGATTATTTGGGAGGTAACTTTTGGGTATTTTATAAATTTGATGGTTGATTTTGATATATGTTCGGATGAAACAAGGTGATCATTTGGAAATTGAGTTGTATTGTTCTTGTACATGGCAATCATTTATTTTCTTTTATGAAAAAAAAAAAGAAAGAAGAAAAGGGAAAAAAACAACAAAAGCAAAAAAAGCGAAAAAAAGAGAAAAAGTTTCCATTGAAAAAACAATAAAAGCAAATTGGAAAAAAATCTCAAAATTTCAAAAAGAATTGTGAATAAGAGTGTTTGGCATGGATGTTTTTTCAATATTCATTTTCAATGGTCAATTTTAATTGGTTGTGTTCTTGTTTTATGTTTTGAGAGAGTGTGTGATCATCATAATTGGTGTAAGTATTACTTGCTCATTAGCTTTGGCTTTTAACTCCTTATTTTTCAAATCATTTGTCCCTCTCTTACCTTTACCCTTAGCCCCATTATAACCCTTAAAAAGCCCTCTTGATTATTATTTTGCATATTGCATTTTAGTGGTGGAGAATCGAGAATCTCACCAAGCCTATGGTAGTTTATTTGATTGGAAGAGAATATAGTAAACCATGTTATATTTTAAACATATGAGCGGGAGTGTTTCACATTTTTCTAAATTAAGATTCTACCAGTAATGCTTGTACATAAGTTCTAAGTGGGGTAATTGTGTATAGATGTTATCAGTGGGGATTAAGGATTTCTTGATGTGTGCATTGTGTTTATATGTGATCTAGTACTTTGGTTGCTTGAGTGATGTAGTTGATTAGAATGTGTATATATTTTCCCCGATGTTGTATATATAAATTTTTGTGAAAAAATCAAAAGATTTTCGATTTTCTGTTTTGTTTTCTTTTATAGATTTTGTGGGTATATCTTCTGCAAACCCTCACAAGATCTTCCTCGTCCACTATGGGCAACCTAGTGGTCCAAAGGGCTTATTGCACGTGTTAAGTGCAACTGTGATTCCTACGAAAGTAAGTTAGGATTTTATTTTCTTTTCTAGGATTTTAGTTTATTTTACTCGAGGACGAGCAAAACTTATGTGTGGAGGTATTTGTTAAGCCAAAAATTATGTTAATTTATGACCCTTTATTATATGAAATTTGCTCAAAATAAATTAGTAGATTAAAATTTTAATGTACTTTATTTATTTTGTAGGGATTGGAAAAAACTTAGAAAAAGATAAATAATTAGCCCAAAATAAAGCTTGGACCAAGTGGAAGAGGATGAAAGCAAAAGAAAGGAAAAAAAAAGGGGACTGGCCTAGTTTGCATTTGCCGAGCCCAAGCGCCAAGGCCCAGCTGCCCCATCCTTTTTCCTAGCCCTTGACTCTCTCTCTCTATCTTCAATCCAGGCCTGCTTACCACGCGTGGGCCAACCCAATTCTTCTCAGCTTTCTTCTCCCCTTTTCTTTCTATCCCATCGAAGCCCAGACCTAAAGCCCAAGCCCCCTCTCCCTTCTTTCTCTTCTCCTTGTCCAGACCGCGGGCTAGGCTTTCCCCAATGGCCCAGTTCGTTCTCTCCCTTCCCCAGTCTGCTTTCACTCTAAAAGAAAAGCATGCTTGTCTCGTGACCCCTGTCTTTCTTCTTCCTATTCATTCCTCACTGACCCAGGATCCCGAGTAACTGAAGCCCGATGCTGGCTCAACTTCCGCAACCGTTTCACACTCTCTCTCCTCACCATTTATTGGTTCATCATCAACATCATTAAGCCATCAGCTGGAGAGGAGCGGACGTATATAGTCTGAAGCGCCATTTTTTTTTTTTTTTTGGGTTCGATTCTTAGATTTTAATCCTCACATGATGTAATTTGATTGGCAGACGACAGAGAGTATAGAGTAGACAGTTTTCAGATTGTTTCTTCACGTTTTCAATTTTTTTCTAGTTCCAGATCGAGGAGTTCCAGTTTCAATTGTTCGTTTTTAATTTCGTTCTTATTTTCATATTTTTAGTACAGATCCCATATTTTTAGTATATATATGCATGTATGTATATGTATGTATGTGTGTGTGTGTGTACACACACATGTATACATACACACACACACATATATATTTACACATACATACATACATATATATATGTGTGTGTGTATGAGTGTGTCTGTATATATATATATATATATATATATATATATGTGTGTGTGTGTGTGTGTATATATATATATATGTATATATGTGTGTGTGTGTATATATATGAAATGGGTTAGGTGAGCACCTCTTTTTGGATGAGCACTATCCTTTAAATAAGCACTTTTAATCTTAATCATCCATACTTAATCAATGTTCATCCAAGCGCTTAAATTAAAAAACGCTTTTTCAATATTTTTAAAAAAAAAGAAAAATGAAATGGATGGTGTAGGAGTCAAGTGAACAATTTCCAGATCTAAAAATTTGGTTTCTCTCTCCTCCCGGTTCCCTCTCTCGCTCTCTCTCTCTCTACACGCCTCCCTCTCTCTCTACATGTCTCTCTCGCTCTCACCGTCGTTCCTCTCGCGAGAGTGTCACCGGCACTGCAGCAGTCAATCCGTCGCCGGCGACACGGATCGCGTTCTCTCTCCTCTCGGTTCCCTCGTGGCTGTCGTGGGCTCGTGGCTCTCTCTCTCTCCCCGCTGTCTGTCGTGGGCTCGTGGTTGTCGCCTGTGAACGCCGCCTCCTTCCGCCGCCGGTATGGACCCCTCGTCTACTCCATCGCCGGACCGCCCTGACGTCCCGCTCCCTTTGCCGGAGCCGGAAACCGTAATGGGTAATCTATTTTGTTTTTTTTTTTGGGTTTTAAGATTGAAATTATGAGATTTGAGGATTTATCCTCAAACTTCTTAGAGAAACTAAAATTTATACCGCTGATATCTATGCGGCTTCCGATAATTCCTTTTTTTTTTAACACTTCCTGTTGAACCTTCTCTTTTTCTCTATCTTTTACTTTCTCCCTGGTTGCAGAATGATGTGATCACATTTGAGGATGTGGATGATGATAATGAGACTAGTTTTCTAGTTTTATACTTGGTTTGTTCCATTTTTTGTCTACCAAGGAAGGCTGGGAGGGGAAATTGTCGCAAGCACGTCGAGAC